>CM065433.1:54740000-55340000 GCA_033030585.1 Hippophae rhamnoides | reverse complement strand
ATCGTCAAAAAATTAATGGATCAGATTAGATTGATCGGATTAGTTGGATGATCGGATTTTTTGCACACCCTTACTTGTAAGGGCAACTACTAGCTCGAGTTAGGGTCGATCTCAATCCATAAATGTTGTACTTTTACCAATTGTATCCCTCACTGACACATACATGTGAACACATTTTGCGATCGACACATGTACTTATAATGTTCTATAAATAGGTGGATTTTTATGGAATCCACGCATTCAATCAATTGTCTTGACTTTTTTCTGCGAATTAGATTAATCTTAAACATTTTGGCGTCTACCGTGGGACTCAGTCTTTGCCTTGTGGGCCTCTTTAGTAGCAGCATTGACTTTCTTCCGATCTCTCTTGGCTCTTTTCCAAGCCTCCCTGGTCTTATCTTCAACTTGTCTTTTAGTTTTCTTGAGCTCGATAACACGTTTGGCTTAATCATTCAGCTCGGTGGTGGCCCTTTTAAGTTTTTTCTCCTTATTAATGGCCTCACCTTCCCACTTATTTTCTCTCGCTAGTAGCATGGCGTACCTAAATTGAGTCAATGCATGACCTTATTTTTCTTAAGTTAGCTCGTCCTTTAAACGACCTACGCTTCAAGCCCTGTTAAAATCATAGAGCAACACCAACTGAAACAAAAGAAAGGTACGAGATCAAACAATATGTTGCGAGCTAAACCTTGACAAAATAGTTGTAGTAAATAAACACATGGTGCGAAGAAGCATACCTGATACAGGTAACGACGAATGACATCGTCAGAGTCCGTATCCTTACAGATCGTCTTGAGTTGTTTCTCGAGCGATTCAGTAGGAAGATGGCTTAGATAACGGTCGAGTTGCTCTAACGCCAAGCCTCAATTTAGAACTATCCCATCCACATCGGTGGTAAGGTCATTCACCACAGCCTTTCCCTTCCTTGAATCCCAGATAGAGTCTCTAGGCTCTTTAAAGCCCAAGCATGGATGTGGAGTTTCATGTTGCTCTTGTGATGAGGATAAAGGCACGTAGACGTTAAACGACTTTGGGTTGAATGCTGGCTCATCCATAGGCACTTTCTTCTTTTTTAAAGGCGCATGACGACCTTCCTGATAAGAGGATTTACTCTTCTTACCCTTTGAAGAGCTCCCTCCAGAAATATAAGGTATACCCTTTTGGGAACTTGCCCCTGCAGAAGCGACCTTACTCTGCAAACATGACAAAAATGGGCAATAGTAAGCTCTATAGGATCTACAAAACAAGAATAGGCGATTTTATTTTCATCACGATGTGCTAAAAAAAGAGGGAGAGTGCTCAGGGCTAGTTCACCATCGTCAGTAACCATTTCGAACCGTCCCCTAAATTCCATGGAAGAGGTTTAACGCTTAGGAAGAGCTCGAGGTTTACAAATGATCATAAAAGGGGCTTCATCGAACCATGCTTCATCAACCTGCACGCAACAAAGCGTGGGGTGTTTAATAAGTGCCTCCAAGGGTTTTTCTTAGGGAGATAGTTCTGGATAACAGCTAAGCGTTGCTTCGCGTCAAGACTCAAGGTCGTGATGAAGGAACCCACATGCCTTATCACGACCTTAGTGTGGTTCCAAATGCTCCTTATTAGTCTGATGTCACTGGTAGGAGATTTCTACCGGCCTGAGACAGAAAAAATATTCTTTCCAATTTTCCTTGTTCTCGTACTGAGACATATTCATATCTTGGGCTTGCTTTACAAACATGTATACCCTCTTTGGTCTATGGGGTTATGCTTCAAGACATAAGTCTCATTAAACTCGATCATCTCTAAATTCACCTCGAGTTCTTGACATATCAATGTCAAGCAGATTAAATACCTTTACCTATTAGGCATTAGCTGTCTTGGAGAGTTCAGAATCGGGATTGCCAAATACTTTGATGAGCAGCACATCGCCAGATCCACCTTGATACTTTGGTTTTATATTTATAAAACTCTACCATGAAGTGCGAATCATTTCGTAGAAAATGATAAGTATACTCTGAAATCGATCTAAGGAAGGAATGTATGTGGTTTTTAATTTATTATTCAAACTTCTAAAAATGAAATTAAATCTGAAACTTGTCACTGTCGCGATATTTTGGGGTTTTGTGTTTTAATCTACATACATAAAAATAAACATAAATTCAATAAACATTCGTACAAATTTTATCTTTTTTTAATGGTGGAGTATTTATGGATATAATAAGCCAAGTTAATTATCTTTGCTCGTATTATTTAGGTTATTAAAGATATGAATTGATATTTATTGATTCTCTCTTTTTGTATGAATCTGCACATTTGGTGGGGTTAGATATTCTTTGTTAACTAAACAAATCAATTAACACTTTTATGGGTGGGGTTGATAACTAATATGCTTAATTAAATTAATTTCTTTTTAAGAGATTGAAAAATGAGCCAATTTAAATCTGCTTTGGTGAGTTAAACCGATTTAAACTTTATTCAAGGTGTAAATTAAGCGCAAGAATTTAGTTATCAAGTCTTAACTTTCAAGTTTTAAAATCACTATCAGCGTGTATCAATACATTTTTCGGATAATAATTCTTATAAAAACTTTTTAAATGAAACGAGCTCACAGCTCTTGAGGCGTTATTAATGACAAATAAAAAACCTTTACTCTAAATCGAGCCAGGATAACTAAACCAAAATCTAATTTTGATTTAAGTTTGTAATGAAAAATAATATATTTCTCTCTAACATTCTTAATATAAAATCATGAATAAAAAATAAAATCAATTCATTTTAGAGATTTTTACCTATTTAATATTTCGCAGCATAACAGCGTCGTTATTACATCGTATTTACTAAGCAGTAAATATGGAGTTAAATTTAACCACGGACAAATTAAATATAACATGTAAGAATGAAGCGTAAAAATAGCGTAAAGAAAATAAAATCTGCTTACGAACTTCGTATTATTCTCGTTCTTTGGAAAAACTCAATGGAATTTGCACTCCCGTTTATTGAATCAAAAAGCTAAAATATTACAAAAACATAACTGATTCTTGCTAAAGGGAAGAACTACAAAACTAAGAGAAATTAACTAAGAAAAGCTAAAAACTAAGAAAACATAAGAAAAACTAAAAATCTAAGAAAAGAGAGAAAAGAATATATTTGGAGGTTTTGAAGGTGTGTTTTGAAGTGAGGTATTTATAGGTGAGGATGGAGAGAAAAAATGAGTAAAAAAATGTTAAAACGCGTAATGGAAATGATGACGTCATTGATGACGTCATGGAAGCTACACGTGAAAAATGAGTGTCGTGGCGCATGTGAAGGCGATAACCGTAGCGGTGTTCTTGTAGCCCGTGAGCGATAACCCACCTTGATCTTCCTTGTGAAACGATAACATGTATGCGCAATTTGGGGCGGAGCTTAGTCTTGGTGCGCGTTTTTCTCCTTTTTGACCCATTTTGTCCAATTTTTCCATATTTGTCGACCTTTACTCATTTATTTATTAATATATTTGTGATGTATTGCTTCCAGTATTCCTCTTTGAGTCTTTAAGTTGCATTTTTCACGCGTCAGTAAGCAATGGCGTCATCAATGGCGTCATCATTCCGATGCAGCGTTTAACATTTTTTTACTCATTTTTTCTCTCCATCCATCACTTTATAAATACTCACATTACAAACACATTCAAAAACCTTCAAATATTTTATTTTCTCTCTTTTCTTAGATTTTTAGTTTTTCTTATGTTTTCTTAGTTTTTAGCTTTTCTTAGTTAATTTCTCTTAGTTTTAGAGTTCTTCCCTTTTTAGGGAAGAACTAGTTATGTTTTTGTAATATTTTAGCTTTTTGATTCAATAAATGGAATGCAAATTCGCTTGAGTTTTTCGGCAAGCGAGAATAGCGTCGAAGTTACGTAAGGATTTTATTTTCTTCTGATTATTTTTATGCTTCGTTAACTGCATGTTATATTTAATTTATGCGTGGTTAAATTTAACTTGTCTTGTTGTTTAGTAAACATGATGTAATAATACGTTGTTATGCTTGCGAAATATTAAATAGGTAAAAATCTCTAAAATGAATTGATTTTTATTTTTATTCATGATTTTATATTAAGAATGTTAGAGAGAAATATATTATTTTTAAAATTCTGAAACTTAAACTTTGAAAAATTAGATTTTAAGGTTTAGTTATCGATCTGATTTAGAGTAGTCTTTCTTTTATTTGATGGTAAATCCTAGGTGGATTAGAGTGGCTATTTTAAAAGTTTTTATAAGAATTATTATCTGAAAATGTATTGACAACATGTTTTCGATAGTGATTTTAAAACTTGAAAGTTAGTACTCGGATAAGCTAAATTCTTAGGTTTAATTTAACCTTGAATAAAGTTTAAACTGTCCTGCGAAAGGTAGCATTTAAATAGTTCGCTTTCAATCTCTTGAAAAAGAAATTAATTTAATTAAGCGTATTAGTTATCAACCATTTGTAGGTGTTAATTGATTTGTTTAGTTAACTGAAGAATATCTAGCTTAAAATGTGGTATTAAATACAAAAAGAGAATCAATAAATATCCGATTCATTATCTTTAATAGCACCTAAATAATCTGACAGGCGTAATTAAACTTGGTTTATTATATCAAAATACTTCCACCATTAAAAAAGATAAAATTTGCATGAATGTTTATTGAATCTATGTTTATTTTTATGTATGTAGATTAAAACACAAAACCCCAAAATATCGTGACAGGATGTTTAGGATTTAATTTCATTTTTAAAAGTTTGAATAATAAATTAAAAACCACATACATTTCTTCCTTAGATCGACCTTGCGAGAGTTTTATAAATATAAAACCAAAGTATTGGCAGGATCGACGATACCGGTTTTCGTTCATCAAAGTATTTGGCAATCCGGATTACACTCATGTTAAGTTTTTGTAGATTCTTGCAGTGAAGGAATAGCGTTTTTAATTTATTTATCAAAATTTTAAAAATATTTTTGTGTTGTAAATAATTGTGATTTTTTTTTGTAAAAAAATAAATAAAACGTTTAATCAATTTCAAATTTCATAAGAAATAAAAAAAATAGGAGGGTATAGGGGGAACCTCACCCTTAACCACAGATGGAGGTTGGTCACTGTCACAAGCTCCCTCTGAATCATTATCTGAATCGAGGATGGGATGTTGTAGGTTTTCCTTAACCTTTCCTCATCCTAAGGTACTAGCCCACTAGTCTTAACTAGGTCGACCAACCCTTGGTACGAACTGTTGAATCCCTAGACCCCTTATTTCTCATTTTTTCCTCCACATCTTAGCCACTGATATTTGGGTTTGGAGCATACTTAACTTAATTGTGAGAGTGGCCTGAGGATGAGTAATAGAGGTAAATAGTGGAGGTGGAGACTGACTCGCCTCACTGGAGGAGTCCGACCCAGAAGACCCTGAATCATCACTAGTATTGGGATATTGGGGGCTCTCCTAAGAGCCTGAGATTGAGGTCTCTTCTCTACGTATGATCTATAAAAGACACGAAACATAAAAACAATGGATAAGGCACGAGAAGGAGGAATTACCTAGGATGAGTTTGAAAATAAAGGGAAGTGATTCTTTAAAAATTGACTTGAAAGGTAAGTATAAAAGCTTTAGACTCTTGAGATTTGCACTCTAAAAACTTGAACAAACAAAACTATAGTCTGAGTTGGATTCTTACCACTGAACCGAAAAACCTTTGATAGCTCGAACTAACGCGACAGAGCATTTTTTCTTTACTATTTGTTTGTTGTGCAAGAAATAATGATAAGTCTCATCCTTGGCACATCTTTATATAAAGGCACCCAGTTTTTCTCTCAACTGATATGCATTTATTAAGGGAGTTGAACGGTTCATATTCACTCCCTGGGAATTACTCTTCCACCTCAGCCTAAGAGATCGAACTGAAAGAGTAGGAGGACTAGATGTTTAGACATATGGATCGACTTTGAAGTCGACTTGAACCTACGTGATTAAATCGAGCTGAAAGATGGAATACCTTGAATAACATACTTGAAGCACACCATCAAGTAGGAGGTCAGTCCCAAGAAGTCACATCCCCTGTAAGGTCGACCACCAGCTCGAGCTAGGGTCGATCTCAATCCATAAAATATTATACTTTTATCTATTGTATCCCTCACTGATACATATATGTGTACACATTCTGTGATCAATACATGTACTTGTAATGTTCTATAAATAAGTAGACATTTTATGAAATCTACACATTCAATCAATTGTTTTGATTTCTCTCTAAGTTCTCTCTATGAATTGGATCTCATGTAAGTTTCCGAATATGGGTGGATTATCTTGGCCTTTTTGTGAAAGTTTGGGTTTGATGCTATCTATCTTTGTGTTACATTTTCTTCCATTTAAATATCTGTTTGTGTTGCATGGTTAATGACAGCAGCAATATCTAAGGTAGAACATAATACTGGTTGAATAAGGTTACAAGCTTTAGTCCCCCTTTAAGTTTTTATATGACATTTATTTCATTTTTTGTTTATCGATTTCATCTTGTGTTTTTTGTGTTTTTTGTTAGGTGACTCCAAACCATGTTCTGTTGTTAAATATAGCTACATGTCATGGAAATAGGAAAGAAAGGAACAAGCTGAAGCCATAATTAATGGACAAAATAATCGTGTAGTTAGTTTCATATATATATATATATATATATATATATTATTTTAAGGCGAATTATACAAATTATCTCTAAAGTTTTATATTCTATACTGATCCATTATTTATTTTTAATAATTTGGTTCCTTTATTATTTAATTTTCACACTTTAATCTTATTATTTTTTTCTTATAATTTAGTCCCATTATTTTTTTGAAAAATAACAAAAATATTACTTTTAAAATTTATAACTACAAAAATAGCATACTTATGTTTAATTCATATATTTTAGCTATTAAAAAAAAGTTTGTTTAATATTTTTATTTTAAATGTTGTCTTATTTGACGCAATATAAATTAAATTACAGCCATCTAGACTCGTTCAATGTTGAATATTGTTCAATATTATTATGATGTTATTTTTGTTATATGTTTTAATAATGTATTTTTTTATAATTTTTGTAACTTTTTTATCCCTCTTTTTTAATACATTTGAAGTTTAATTTTAAAATTGGTCTTAATTTGGACTACATGTGTGAAAATTAAAAAGTAAATGGATCAAATCGTAAGATAAAAAAGAGGACTAAAGTGTGCAAATTATAAGAAAAAATAATAAGGGGATAAAATTGTAGAATGTAGAAATATTTAGGGGCTATTTGTATAGTTTTTTCATTATTTTTTGTTGAATCTGTTCCTTGTGGTTATAATGAGGTTATTAACAGTTGATTGGTGCCAATTTCCACGTAGAGTCATCAATTGCCAAGTACTTTTACCTCGGTTTTCTTCAGTGCAGCACCATCTAAGGTATGGATTACTTTGCCTAACCTTTCTAGTTGTCGATCTGTTGTGGTTACGTAGGTATCCTTGTCTTTGTGGCTGCTTCTCCCGCCAAATTCTAGACATGTTGTATCAAGGTTCATCTACGTTTTACCGTTAGGTTGCCTTATTGTCCGTTGCAGTAGTCACTGTACGTACTACTTCAATTATTCATGTTTTCATAATAATTAATAACAGTTATTTTTCAGTCAGTTTCTCTTTCAAGTTTTCAACACACAGGCATCATTTTTATGGTTTTCTTTCGAGTTAGGACATATATAATAAAAAAAAAAATTAAAATTTTGGGGTTAAATTGTAGAATTAAAAAGTTTAAGAGTTTATGTTTGAAATTTTAAAAATTTGATAATTAAATGGCATATTTTAAAAATTTGAAAATTTGAGAATATATATGTATATGAATTTAGTTGAAATTTAAGGTGTAATCAAATTAGAACGAAGTAGAAGGTTTTAAAGGTTGGGGCCGTTGGGATGGGGGAATTGTAGTTGCTAAATTGAAGCCCAGGTCCAGTCGGATTCAATAGTACTATGTGACCGTACACATGTTTGATGTTTCTTAAAAGATAAGGATGTGATTGGACTTGGCAAGTTTATTAGTAAAGTTTATTTTTCATTAAACTATATCAAATTGACGTGAAGGTCATCTTCTCAAAGAAAAAAAATTAAAAAAAATTGACGTAAGGCATGTTATTAACAGAAATAAGAAATACAATCCTAAAAGCAGTAAAATAGACAAAAACACTCAACATAACAAGCTAAAATGATCTAATCTTCATTAACCCAAAAGCTGCTCAAGAAATCAAATATTAACAATATCTAGCAGTAGGCTGGCTAGTAGCAAATGTTAGGATAATCAAATTTGCCAAAAATCAACCTTCTCTTGTTCAATCATATCACCAATATCAATAGTGAGATCAAGATGATCCACCTTGGTACGCAAGTCCTCCATAGCTTCTCCAACTAGTTACACGAAACATCGATAAACATATTCTAGAATTAAGACACATAAATCCAATTGCAAAGCAAAACTAAAGAAATATAAGGAGAAATTACTAAATGAGCGCGAGAAGTATTTTAGGAAGCAAATAGTAGAAAAATCACAAACCCACACTGGGTTGTAAATACAGAATCAAAGAGATCAATAATTTCCTCATCTAATATGAGTTGTTTTATATGTATTTTGGTTGTTTGTACAAGAGCTTCAACCTAAAACTCATGTAACCTCGAGATAAGTGTCTAATACGTAATTATCAGCATTTTATATCTCTCTCTGAAAATTACTAAAATTAAAAACACACTAAATTGTTTCTAAACACATATAATAATACATTTAAGAATATGTGGGAGCACAACCATATTCCATCTCAATACAATTATTTTAATATTTTATAATTTTAATTTAACATTTAATCCAATTAATACCGACATGCATACAACAAATTTCATATAATACTGTTTTAATTTTTTTCTTTAACATTTGAGATCAAGACTGTAATTGGAAAATATAATTATGTTGAGTAATAAAAGAAATTTGAATTAAGGACAGTAATGACTTAGTAATTACTAACAAAGTATAAAAAAAATTCAATAATTTTTTAATGGTATAATATAAGTTTATTATTTATTGAAAGTTGTATCAGTAATTTATTACTTAAAAAATTGGTCAAAATGGTGCATGTAAATCTAAGTATACATAGTTTTAAGTTTTTATGTGTTATCAAATCAAATGATATGTGTAAAAACTTATTTAAATTTATATTTTTTTAGTTATAATTGATCTAGAGAAACACGCAGTAATTCAAAAAATATATAAATATATGTGTTCATGTGTTTTATTTTCGATATTTTAAAAAAAAATTGAACTTTCTATTTACTTTTTAATAGTTAGTGGACATGTAATGTCCCAATTAAAAGTTAATGGATTTTTATACATTTTGATTATAATTAGTGTACAATTAGTATACTTTTTGCAAGAAATAGTATACTATTATTAGCATAGTAACAATAGTAAGATTAAAATTCATTATTAATCTTGTATTCAAAGTTTAACTAAATTTAGAAATAAGTTTTTAAATTTTTGAAACATATAATTTAATCTTTAAATTTTTAAAATTTTACACATAAGTTCTTAAATTTTTAAATCATATAATTTAACCTATAAAGTTTTAAAACTTCACACATAATTTTTTTTATTTATAATATGTATTTTAGTAATTAAGTTATAAATTATGTGTAAAACTTTAAAAATTTAAAGACTAAATTATAAGATTTAAAAATTTGAAAATCTATATTTACTTTTAAAAGTTTTGGGATTAAACTATTCTTTTTAAAACTTGAAAATTAGTGTATAAAATTTTAAAATTAAATTTTTTTAATTTTTGAAGAATTATATATAAATTAGATTAATGTTTGATAACTTAATAATTCAATTTATATAAATTTTAAGCAAAGGTAACGTACGTGCATGATGTTGATTGTGTCATGTAGGGGTGTTCATTGGTCCAATTCGATCCAATTTTGGGGAATTTTTTTAACTAAATTAGACTATTTATATTACTCGAATTGAATTGGATCGGACCGTTGAAAATGGTTTTAATTAATACAAATCAGGTCGGATCGTTTGATTTATAAAATCATTTGGTCCGATCTGGTTTTTGGTTTGGTTCGTTTTTTGACACCTTTAATGAAAAATAATATAATTTTTTTAATGTATTATTAAATCGGTTCAGTTCGATTGGTATAAAAATTAATACAAATCAAATAATATCATTTGATTTATTAAATCATTCTATCCGGAATTCATGTACACCCGTAGTGTCACGTATTACCTTTGCAGTACTTCGCTTCTTGCTACTTCTAAGTTCTGAGAGCCATGGCTGAATTTTAGTATTATTTTTAAGATGAAATGAAGCCATGAATATTTGTACCATATAGTCACTTTATGTTCGTTTTCTTCCAGGTCTTCGACAAAATTATTCAGCTATGATTTTTTATAGCTAGTTTTTTTTTATTATTTTAGATTTAATGTAATTTAAATTGATGATTTGAGATAAAAACATCCAACTATTAAATAAATTATGATAATTAATTATCCAAGTATGCGTAAATCAATGACATTTTTTAATTGGAGAGTTGTGATTAAGAGTTTCGAATTTTATTCAACCTGTGAGTATTATATATATTATTTTAAAAAAATTAATAATTAATTATTAACTTAAAAGATAAACCATAAAAATCCAGTTGTGTCATCCCAAATTTAATTTAATTTATTCATAAATTACAAATACTCTTTTAAATATTTTTATTTAATTGAAATTTTTAAAACCTAAAGATATTCAATTATAATTTTAAAGTAAAAATTTAGAGGGACTCGATTAAAGTTTTATAAGTTTTTTAAGTAAATTACAAATTCAAATCAAATAGATACTATTTAATTTAAAAATAATAATTAAGTGGTTCAATTTTTTTAGTTTTAGTGATTTAAATATTTTTTTAAAATAATTACCCTATTTACAAATTTTAACTAGTGTTTAAACTTCAAATATTCTATATACTCAAATCGATTATATATAATTGAACTATAAATTGCTTGCATGTATTTGAGTCTTATAAATGTAAGAGTTGAATGTATTTAGTAAGATAATCTCAAATGTTTCCTTTGCATCCAAAACGATCAATAAAATTCATTTATTACTTATATTTTTTTCAATCAATTTACTACTTTAGTTTTTAATTTATGCCAATAAACTTATTTGCCCACTAATTTGAGCAAATTGGAAATTTTTCAAAGTCGCATGCTAATGCTAAGTACGTGTTATGTTAAAAATGATAGAAGCAAATTCTTCTTAAAAAAAAAAAATCAATCCTAATTTCAAAACCTTATTTTAAAAAAATAAGGTTATAAAATTGGGATCGATTTATTTTTAATTAAACTTGTATTACTCTATTTATTTCTTTCTTTCTTTTTACGCGAGGTAATTTTTATTTTTAAACGACACATACTTAGCATGCATCTTAAAAAAATTTATCAATTTAATCAAAATTTAGTAAGTTAGCTTAAATACGTAATTAGATAAGTTAAAAATTTTAAGTAATAAATTGATTTAAAAGAATAAAATAAAATTTTATTAATAGTTTGAATATGAATGAAAAAATTTAAAATTAGAAGTTTTAATCACAATTTCAAGGGATTATTCTTTAGTTAGTTTATTTGGTGGTTAAATTGTAAAACATTTTTTTTTAATTTATACATTTAAATCACATTTTTTAATTGAATAAGTATACACTGAAAATTAAGGAAGTTTAATTTTTTTATACTAAATGATATTTGGTATGAATTAAAATTGTAAAATAAATAAAAAGAAAAATATTTTTTACCATTAGAAATGAGCGACTAATAAAGTTTAATCAAATACATTATGAAAGTGTAAAAATATTATTTACAATCCTTATCATCCTATTAATTCTAGTTAAGTACCACATAATTTATTTAAAAAAAATTATATAAAATTTGTAATAGTAAAAATTAATTTTATAAAATTAAATATATTATAATTGAATAATATTTAGTATTTAATATTAAATAAATTTAAATAATTGTTATTTAATTAAAATTATATTTAATGTAAAATAATGAAATTAATTTTTTTTATAATAATTATATATAATATAAAATTAATAAATATTATTTTTATAATTACACATTTTAATAATATTTTTTCTACGTTTCTTTTCGATAGAAAATGTCCTTTTCAAAAGGATATCAAAAGGATATGATATGATATCAATAATATTCTCTTTCAATCAAAATACTAACTGGTCCGAATACTAATAGGAATTTAGGTCTAAGTGCCAACTGGTCACCCCCACTATGGGGTGTGTTTAGCAATATCCCAAAAGAGTTGTGGACAAAACTGGTAAGGGTAATGTTATATGCTAATTTTTTATATGCATTAATTATTACATTAACGTTAAATTATATGATTAATTGAGTAAAAGATAGGTTAAAAATAATTATAGATAAATAATTAATTATATTATGATAGGTTAATTGATACATATATTAATTTATAACAAAAATATTTAAAAAAATATTAAATAGACATAAATTTATATTAAAATTAATTATTTTATAATATTTAACAAAATCTTTTTAAAAAATAGAAAAAAATATTATAGAGTTATCTTAGATTATGTCATTTATTATGTTTATTTTCTTACAATAAGAACGATATCATTTAGTTTTTTAACTTAGTAAAAATGATCGAGTAAATATAAATTATATTATTTTAATAATTTTTATATTAAAATATTTTTATTTTTTTTATCAAGTGATTAAATATAATTAAAATATGAATATTTAATGATGATAAATTTATAATTAATATAAAAATTTATGAAATATTTATTTTTAATATTTTATTAATTTATTATTCTTTATATATTTTTAGATTATTTCATATTAAATTTTATTTTTATTATAATTAAATATTTATATTTTAATAAACTTTTAACATAAAATAATAATATTTTAAATAAAAATTATAAAAAAAATAATATTAATTTTTATTTAATATTTTTTACAAAATTAATCGGTTAAAATATATTATTTTTAATCTAATAAATTAAATAATATAATTTAAAAAATTTATGTGATGCTATTATTGAAAAAAAAAACTAACTTTACTTAAAATGCTATTTTCCGAAGTGAGATAATACAAATGTGTGTAAAATGCCAAAATTACAAGTTGTTAAAAAGGAAGATTCTGTATGAGTCACAACCTTCACGAGCCCATAATAATATCTCTCAAAAATTCTTGGTCGTATTTTCTTTTTTTCACTAAATTAAATTTCTCTCCCTTAACCGTTCTTATCTGAGTAAGGCTGGTACTACCTAAATGTCCATTTATAAGTACGGCTATATCTTATTTTCTTCTACCCTTCGTTTTCTTCGGTACACGAGTACGCTTTACGATCACACAAAATATTAATCGATTTTTGTTTTATTTATTTATTTTTATTTCACGTCAAATCCATTCGTACTGTCTGCACTTGAATCTGTCCTTCCCTTCCTCACATAGGTCCTCCACCAAATAAGGTGGTCTCGACTTGCGATAAGAATAATATAATCACTTTTGAAATACCTAAATTGTCCTTCTAATCTTTTCTAATTTCAAATTGTCCTTTGGGTACGGAATCATCCTTGTGTTTCTAATAGACAAATATACCCTTCTTCCGTCACCATGACACAACAATTATAAGTAGATTATTAAAGTGGGTTCTCACTTCACAATTAAATTTATATTTACGTTAAATTTCATATCTAGAGAGAAATTAATGATTTTAAATTCTTTTATGTTATTTCATCAAATTTATCTTTAATAAATTCATAATTATTATAAATAATTATATTTTATTTTTATTACATATATATTCAACTGAACTCATCAAAAATAAAAAAAAAGTTGACATTCGGTATCATAAATCTTAGTGGTACTTTATAAACGATAACTATTATTTAAAAATAAATAAAACATGAACAGCAAGGGAAGATTTAATTGTTAAAGTTGCGAAGAAAAATAAAAAAGATGAGTTAATAAATATACTATTTAATTATTAAAAAAATATATAAATATATTATCTAATTTTATCGAATAATAAAAATAGTACTTAAATATTATTAGTGATATATCACTATTGTGACAAATATATTATTGAATTCTTTATTCTTCGTAAAAATCTACCATTAAATTTCTTATTATTGGTATATGTTTATTAAAAAATTTCCTATTATTTGTATAAATCTACTATTGAAATATAACTCAATGATCGAAAAATAATATAATAATACATTTGTATAACTAGTATACTTGAGTGTTATTTATGTCAATCAAAAACATTAAATGATATATTTGTAACTTTTACGATAATTTAATGATATATTTATTAATTTATCTAAAATAAAAATATACTTTACTTTCATTTTATAGGTTTTTTTAAATAACTATTAAATTACATAATTTTAAGAGAATGAAAATTTATATAATTTATATTGTTCGTGTTCGAAAAAAAATGCCAAAAAATGACTTAAAATAAAAATATGATTAATAAAATAATAAAAATAATAATTTTTAAATTTTGTACTCGTAAACAAACATTTTTTTATACTAACCCCATAGCACACGTTTTTGAAATTCTTAAAGAACAAATTTAGAAACCCAATAGCAATAAATGTAAAATCAACTCCAAATAGCCAAGAAAATTCATATTTTAATGACCCATTAGTTATAGAAGATTAAAGAACCACATGCATCATTTTGAGATGAGAAGCATTGCAAGATATCTCAAACCTTTATAAACTATTAATCTTAACCCAATGACTATAAAAGATTCATGAAGATCCATGAACTAAAGGTATAATGAATGCTACAAGGTATTGCAATTGATAAGTTAGATTAGTTAGGAACTAAGAAGAAAAAAAAACTCTTAACTTTTCATCCAAATCATTAAAACTCTTATTTACAAAATGTTTAGGCTTATAATTATTTATATGATAGTAACAAAGAAAACTAGTTAATAAAATAATTATAAAATCTTAAAGTAGTATACTCAAAAATAAAATTATTTTTATTATAATTAAACCCAAAAATTCAACCCAAGTAGCTATCTTCAAAGAAGTATTTTTGCATACAATTAGTTCATATTTTTAGACACAGGTTGTTAGGTTTTTTTTTTTTGTCTAATAAACATGTAAATTGGGAAATCTTATTTCCATATCCACTGTAACCCGTTAAATAAACTTTTAAAAATCATTTTAAATTATTTCAATTAAATATCAGAAGAAAAAGATACAATATTAATAATGATAATTGTTTAGTATAATTTTTAAAATTCAAAATTCTTTCAAATTACTTGTTATTACAAAGCTGAACACTTCACCATATGTCATGATTTAATCAAATATTGAACATTTATTGGCCTTTTTTTAAGACATTTGAATGTTTATTAGATCGTATTAAATTTTACTTCTAGTTAATATATTTTTATTATTAAAAAAATTAATCATAATTTAATAGTAAATATCATTTAAATTAAAATATGATTATTTTTTATTTTTTCAATGTTAAAAATCATTTAATTAATTTAAGTTTTATATTTTTAAGATAAATAAATAAATATACCATTAAGTTATTATGAAAATGATAAATATATCATCTAATTTTATTGATGATAAAAATAACATTCAAATATTATTAATAGTATAAATCTACTACAAAATTTCTTAATATTAGTACAAATGTAAAATCAAATTTCTTATTATTAGTACAAATATAAAATCAAATTTTTTGTTAATGATATAAATTTATCAATAATTTTTTTATAAATTATACACAACTACCACTAAAAGTATAAAATAACCACCAAAATAAAGCAGTGATACAAATAATTATAAATAAGTGTTATTCTTATTATTCGATATATTTGATAATATGTATATAACTTATATTTTTGAGATGTTGTATTTTTTTATATAAGTTGGTACTGGTAGAGTGTTTTTTATATAAATTTGAAGTAAAGACTCATAAATTGGAGGTTGATTTTGTCTTTTCCGCGAAGACAAACTGAATATGTAACTAAAGTGGACCAGGCTATTATAGTAATATGAATTTTCGTTCTTCTTCTCTCGCTCCTCAATGTCCTCATCTGGCCAATCCAACACCAACCAGAATCCATAGGAACATTTTTATGCTAAAAGGCTACTTCTAAGACGTCGAAATAAGTATCGATTTTTCTTCGGTCATCGCCAATATAAAAATTGATAACTGAGCCTCTTCGTTCCTAAAAAATAAAAATATTAACAATAACCCCAAAATTCATAAGAATTCCTAATCCTCCGAGTTCTAAGCCATGAAGAAGCAAAAAATCAGTGAAAATTATAACAATCCCTTTGATCTTCTTTCCGAGGAACTTATATTCATAATCCTCGATTATCTTCAACCGTTTCCAATTGACAAAAAGTCTTTTTCTTTAGTTTGCAAGTTTTTCTACGCCATAGAAGCCAAACATCGCAAGATCCTGAAGCCGCTACGCTCGGAGCACCTTCCTGCGATTCTTAACAGATATCCAAATGTTACCCATCTCGATTTCACGCTCTGCCCTCGAGTAACGGATGTTTCGCTGACCAACTTCTCCAATGCTTGTAAGTCCAATCTCCGTTCCATTGATCTATCGCGTTCGAAGTTCTTTTCAGGAAATGGGTTGTTGAGTTTGGCCCTTAATTGCAAGAATTTGACTGAGTTAGACTTATCGAACGCGACGGAGTTGAGAGATACTGCAGCTGCGGCAATTTCTGAGGCAAAGAATCTGGTAAGGTTGTGGTTGGCTAGGTGTAAGCTTATTACAGATATGGGAATTGGGTGTATAGCCGTTGGATGTAAGAAGCTAAAGTTGATTAGCTTAAAGTGGTGCCTAGGTGTAGGTGACTTGGGGGTGGGCTTGATTGCTGTTAAGTGCAAAGAAATTCGCCATTTGGATCTCTCTTACCTTCCGGTAATTTTGTTTCATATCAATTCAACCTTTATATACATATGAGCTGTACATCTCTGCTTTTGAAATTTGCTTGTTTTGAGTTAATACTATCTTTGTGCTATCGATGATCTTTATATTCTTTTGTCCAAGCCCCGTTATACTTCCTGTTTACATATCTGTCCTTACTGTTTGTTTGATTGATTTTCTAATATGCACTTGTCAAATCTAATATTATACGGGTAGTTTATCTTTAATGTTTAATTTCTGTGTCATGGCGTGTTAGAGTTAGTGTTTGGAGTTCATCTACCTTGTAATAGAATAATTTTTGATAAATCTATAAAAATATAGTTGATATTTTTCCTAATAGTTTAAGTTTTTGTTAGAGTTAGTTTCCCAACGTACTTATAACATTGTATCGGAGTTAGATGTTAGATATTCATAAACTCAATTGTTAAATTGCAAGTATTTGATAGAGTCAATACTTGTGAGGGAGTGATAAATGTATAAAAATATAATTAGCCGATCTTTCAATAACTTAATCTTTTAGAATAATTGGTTTTCCAACAATTCATAACAATTTTAAGCTACAGAAATAGAAGTAAACTAATCGTTAATTATTTTGGACTTTGCAGATTACTGATAAATGCTTACCATCCATATTGCAATTACAATATCTTGAGAATTTGATCCTGGAAGGATGCTTTGGTATTGATGACGACAGTCTGGTTGTTCTCAAAGATGGCTGCAAATCCTTAAAGGTATTCTTTGATGATTAGATCTTGATATTGTTGTTGCCTTTTTCTGAAAACATTATTTGATAGTGCTTCGTTGCAGCATATAATGTCTTTGTATAACTTCCACTTTTGTAGCACATAAAGTGCCTTGTAAATGGAACACGGTGCATTCTGAGCTAATCTAAGTTTGTTGCATACTGCATTAGTATTAATAATACCTACATGTGTTGTTTTGTGTGTTTTGTTGGTCATTTAGTCTTAATATGTGAAAATTGTGAGAAATGTGTGTGAGCTCGTTTGTGCTTGCATAGGAAGGAGTCTTGAGGTTCTATAACTGGAATTGTTGGTATTAACTAGGGGTGAAAAACGGATCAAAACTGCTTGTTTTTGGTTAATTCAAATCCGATTCAATTTTTAATCCGAATCTGATCTGATAATATAATCAATTCAATCTAATCCGAATCTGAACAGATTTGATTTTTTCGGATCGGATAAAGCTAAATTGATATTGAAATTTATTTATGAATTATTATCATATATAAAACACGACATACACATTTAATTTTAAATTGATATTTTTGTAACAAGTATTATTATTTATAGTCACAATTAAAAAAATCAAAAAAATAATAAGCATGTTAGTACAATTATTAAATTATTATAAATATGTATATTTATTTTTTAAGTTAAAATAATAATATAATATAATTATGGTATGCATAATATTTAAATATAATATATTATAAAATAAAATATGCATTTATTTATAAATTAATAATAATTTGGTCTGAATCGAATACCACAGATTATAAAATCTGTAAATACGAATCCGAACAGATTATAAAATCTGTCAATTCGAATATGAACAGATTATATTAATTTCAATTCGAATCACATCTGACTATAAAATTTATCAATCTAATCTAATTCAAATCCAACAGATCGAATCAAATTTATCAATTTAAATAGATTGATGGGATTATTTGTTCACCCCTAGTATTAACTAATAAACGGAGGGTGTTAGTTATCAAAAAGTCCTTTATTGATTTGACTCTCTTGCTTACATAATATGTGCAACAGAAACTAGACATGTCAAGTTGTCAGAACATTAGCCATGTTGGTTTGTCTTTGCTATCAAGTGGAACTGGTGAATGTCTGCAACAACTTACCTTAGCTTATTCATCTCCTGTAAGTTCGTTTTGTTTCCTTAAGTGCTTCTAAAAGTTGAAGGCTTTGCTATATCTGGCCCAAACTTACAATTTGGTAATGGTGGTTATACAGGTGACATTTGCTCTTGCTGATAGTTTAAAAAAGCTTACCATGCTACAGTCGATCAAATTAGATGGCTGCCCAGTCACTTGTGCTGGACTGAAGGCCATTGGAAATTGGTGTGTGTCACTACAAGAAATTAGTTTAAGTAAATGTACCGGTGTCACGGATGAGGGAATCTCCTCTCTTGTGACAAAACACAGAGATTTGAGGAAGCTGGACATAACATGTTGCCGAAAGATCACTTGTGTTTCTATTGTTCACATCACAAATTCATGCACTGCTCTGACTTCTCTTAGGATGGAGTCATGCACCCTTGTTCCTAGAGAGGCATTTGTCTTGATTGGACAACGATGTCATTCTCTTGAGGAGATTGACCTAACAGACAACGAAATTGATGATGAAGGTTGATTCCTCACTTTATTAGGGAACAAGTAAGGTATGTTGTATCAATTAGCAAAAAAAAAAACTCATGCTTCTTCATTTGGTGCAGGTTTAAAGTCCATCTCAATATGTTCCAAACTCTCTAGCTTAAAGCTTGGAATTTGCCTAAACATAAGTGATGAGGGAGTTGCTCATGTTGGTCTGGGCTGCCCGAAACTTACAGAGCTCGATCTTTACAGGTACGATTCTTGGGATCCATGAGTTATTGCACTTTTCCTCTATGAGCGAGCGAACCAATCCTACTGGTATTGCCGTCGTGCTTATCCAATATAAGTATCATATTGTGTAATATTAAACTTAAGTCTGTTGTTTATGTCATGGAAGTGCTGATGCCATGGAAGTGTTTGTGCCATGGAAGTGTTTGTATTAACATAGTTCTTTGGATTGATTAGAAATGAACTTGCTTTCATACTACGTTCTGGTATTCATTTTGTACAGGTGTACGGGTATAACAGATTTTGGTATCTCAGCAGTTGCCTACGGTTGTCCTGGACTTGAGATGATTAATTTAGCTTACTGTAAAGACATAACAGATAGTTCATTAATATCATTATCAAAGTGTTTGATCTTGAACACGATTGAAATTCGAGGATGCCCCCTTATTACATCTTTAGGTCTGGCAGCTATTGCTGTGAGATGCAAGCAACTTACCAAGCTAGACATAAAGAAGTGTTCAAGAATTGATGACAATGGAATGATTCCCCTTTCTCACTTTTCGCAAAACCTAAGACAGGTTTCAATTTCCTTCCCTTCTCTGAAATTTATCAGGCATGCTGTTTTCCTTCTGTTGTTATCTAATTATGTATGATTAATAGTTTACGGTTTCTTGTGCTATCGCAGATAAACTTATCATATAGCTCGGTTACAGAAATGGGGTTGTTATCTCTTGCGAGCATTAGCTGCCTGCAAAGCTTGACTATTCTTCATTTGAATGGTTTGAGTCCTGGTGGAATAGCAGCTGCCTTATTGGCATGTGGAGGACTAACAAAAGTAAAGCTCCAAGCATCATTCAAATCACTGCTACCTCAATTTCTTTTTGAACATCTAGAAGCACGCGGCTGCACGTTTCAATGGAGTGATAAGATATTCCAAGTAAGTTTGTGTTGGTTTGATCCTGGAATAATATGGAAACTTATAATCTGTGGGTTTAGCTTTTTAGTCTAGCTTAATTGAAATTGTTCAATTTAATTGCAAATACAGTGGAAAGTTTTTTATGTCTAGTTTTTAGATAGATTAATATTGTTATTCTTAATTAACTGATTTACATTCAGTATTGAGTGTAATTGTGCATGGATTGACAGGATGAATTAGACCCTCAGTGCTGGAAATTAAGGTTGGAAGACATGATACAATGATGTTTCTGGTGATTCCTACTGACAGTAGCAGTAGTGGTTGCGGTGATTTGCCTTTGTTGTTGCCTGTTGGCAGTTTTAATCGCTCGCATTAAAAATAATAAACATTCAAGTTGTGGTTCATCTACTGGTCTCACAGTAAGACAAGCTATAAATGGGTTGCTGTGCTAATTACTGGAAGATACTAATTAATCTCAGGTCTTTGTCTGCCATTCCTAGCTGACTTATTATGATTTTTGGGGGAAGGAAAGAGAAACAAAATGGAACAAGTTTTATGCAAGTGACCTTTGCCATGAATCCAAGCTGTGTAAATTTTGTAAATTAGAAAGATATATACGTCATTTCTGGTTTCTAAAAATAACAAACTGATTCACTGTAATAAGTAACAAAAGTTTCCTATGGGTTGAAAGAAAGTGAATTTATGAAGGTCCCACGGAGAGTTGAACCAAGTCGCTGGATTCAAAGTCCGGCGTGCTAACCACTACACTATGGAGCTCATCAGCCTGACTTTTACATATTTTTCATTGGAAAAATACTGATAGGATTTTTTTATTGAAAAGTTAATGTTTAGGTTATGTATTTAATATTTTTTAATGATAATTTAATCATATTATTATTAAAAATAATCTTACGAGAAATTCATTTATTTTTTGCTTTTTTAATTGTGATTGTTTAAATTTAAATAAGTTGTAATTAAAATATTTGTGGTAATAATAGGATTAAATTATTCTAAAAATTAAATATATAATTTAAGTATTATTTTTAAAATATATATAAGATATATGCAATAATTTTTTTTTTAAATTTCCTTACATTGATGAATGCGGTAGCCTAATTCAATCGGGTTTTCTATTTTTTAAAATCTTGGAGAAACATATCGTGGAGAGTAAATCGTAAAGTGAATTAGAGATCCTTACAATTCGAAAACAAGGAGGGATTATTTAAAATAACACAGGATTTAACCATTATTTTGAATTAAAAAGTGTATATATTAATATTATAGGTGTTATTTTTTAGTTTTATAAATTTTTTTTAAAACTTGTGACGTGAATAAGGATGAATATTTTAATTAAGTATAATTGAAATTATAATTATTTGTATAAATTCAAAGATATTTCTCTGAAAATAATACTGAGATTTGATAGTTATTGTAATGTTAAAAATATGTTTAACTAAAATCGAACATATAATAATAATATTTTTATATACATATAATTATAAAAATACACTTTCAATAATAAAATACATAATATTTTAAATAATTATATTAAATTTTATTTATTTTTATTTTTATATTTTTTACTTTACTTAAAAACATGTCATAAATTGTTAAAAAAATAAAAATCAATATCAAGATTTTAATTAATGTAGTAGAATAAAAATTATGTTAATATTTATTTATTTTAAATAAATATATGTCTATATAAATGTTAAAAAATAATAAGAGTAGTTAAACCAGGGGAAAATTAACACCAATTTTCAGGAAATATATATATATATATATATATATATTCATATTTTATAATATTAAAAAACATATTGATATACGTTATAAAAAATGAACATTTATTTATCTTTTTTTCAAAGAGTTTAAAATTAAATGTATTTGCCCTAAAAGGGGCCAAAAATAGTGTAAAACATCACTTAAGGTTTCATAAGTGATTTTTCATTAAAAAAAACCCTTAACAGATTGTGTGACTAGGTAATAATAGACCATTAAAATATTGATTAAACATGGATTTTTTTTACTTTATATCGATTATCATTTTTTTTGGTTTATTTTTAACATTTTGATCAACTTTTATCGACGGTAAAAGGCGATCGATTATAGTAGGTTACAAATTGTTGATATTTTATTTTTAATTAAAAAAATCACATATGAAGCCTCAAATGATATTTTATACCACTTTTAACCCCTCAAAGATAATATCCCAAAATTAAACTCCATATATAAATTGAATTATTCTACTTAATTTTTTTTTGTTTCAAAGAAAAAAAAGTAACCATGTAAGCTTGAACTAGTATAATGTATATGCATTTGTTTTCCATATGCATTTATAACTATTTAGTGCAACTGTTAGGATGCTAAAGATTGGCGTTTGATTTTTTTCACAAGCAGTTTTCTTTTTTACCTTTTGTACATTTTTTTCCCTCTTAGATCAATTTATCATCATAATTGAGCATATGTTCAAGAGATATGCATAATCTTAAACTTTAGTTGATGTCAATTTTTGCTAATATCATATAGAATGATTCTTTTAAAATCTATGCAAGAGAGATAAGTTTTATTAATATTTTGGATTACAAGGATAGTAAACTTTTACCTTCTAATACTTAAAAATCATTTACGAGATTTGTAATACTTAAATCATTTATGAGATTTGTAAAAACTAGAGGAACTAAGACTCGTTCTGTGATGAATACGAAAGATAATGTTTGTGACTATTGTTTAATATTGATATCAAATAATGTGTGAAGTGTACAATTGTAAATATATATAAGGTTTAGAAATAACATGATGTGTTTTCCTTACTTGTTTTTATATATTTGTTATAGTATCTTTATTATCTCTCCATAATTATTTCTTATGAATAACTAGAGGATTATTATGGATCATTTATTTATTTATAGAACTTATCTGACGAATCTATTCATTTAATAATTCATCATTTATTGGATTAGCTCGCGAGGTATTATATTGATTGGGACCACTTGTTGCTCACCATATGACATGTATTAATTTACGGTCAACATTTTTCTTAAATGGATATCATTACTTGATGGTGTTTGAGTGGCCTCGGTCATCAAAGTCTAATAAATCCAATCACTTTTATGATTTTGAATATATTTAAAAGAAAATTTATGAATATGTATTTTAAAATAGTTAAGGGTAAAAAGAAAATAAAAGCACCATCAAAGGTTATGCAATATTCTTTTCTTTTATATACCATGATCTGATATCCTAGTTGATGTATTGGTACCATAAATATTTTATGTTATTAAAATGTTTGATGTTAGTATCCCAATTCAAGTATTAATTTTAAATAGTCTTCATCTCATTTCTCTAACACTAATACTGGTGTCATTGTAATGTCTCCTTCATTTCTAACTAATCTTGGTGTCCTCTAATGGTTATAGTTCTTTCTAACTTTGTTTCTAATACTCAAGATATGCTCACATCTTCTTCTGTCTTTGTGTCTAATACTCATGCCATAATCTAGTATAGTTAAATCAAAAATTTGCACTTTTCACGTTCATGGTACTTCTATATTGTCTCTTCCTAAGAACTTCAAAGATGCTTTAAGGGTTACAGAATAACACAAAGATATGGAATTGGAATTTCAAGCTCTTTTGCAACCATGGCCTCGCCTTTCTACCATTAACTTCTCTTTCTATTACAACTTATTGTGATGTAGATTACGCATCCTGTGTCGATATCAAAAATTCAAATAAAGCTTATTATGTTCTTTTGGATTTAAATTTCATTTTTTGACAAACTATAAAACAGAAAATTGTCTCAAGATCTAATACAGAATTAGAGTACACGACAATAGCTACATTGGTTGCAGATCTTCTTTAGTTTCGCTCATTATTCTATGAACTTCATCTCAATATCCAATCTCCACCATACTTGCTATGCGATAACAAAAGTGTCATCAGCTTTGCTCCTGACCCTATCCAACATGCTTGCGCCAAGCACATTAAACTTGGTCAACATTTTGTACACAACTTGGTGCTTCAATTGTAGCTTACCATTAGTGTCCTCTGATTAGCAACTCACAAATATACTTACAAAACCATCAGCCGCCTCTCAATTTCGCTTATTAAAAATCAAACGGTTGGTGCTATCATGTCCATCAGTTTTAAGGGAAAATGTTAGAGTATATTGTGTAACTAATAATCTGTCAGTTAGTTAAAGTGATTGTTGAGGTTTATACTTTGTATTGAATGGTTATGCCTATATATAATATAAGAAAACTAAATGTTATCAAGTAATTCATTGTAATTCATGAAATATTTAAGATATTAATATAATAATACATTAATTGAGTACTTTTATGATACCAATCTCAATAAAATTTATCTATAGTTTTCTTATCGAAGGCCAAAGATTCAATTAATTAGAGGGTAAAAATCTAATATTTAATACTCTTTTACTTACGATAATAACAAAGACCGATATTAATCTTTATAAAAGAACTCAAGGACACAAATGAACATACTAAATAATTATGACTTATATGAGTATGATGTTGGCATATATTTCAACTATATTTATTAAAAAATAATAATAATTATACAACATATACATTTATTTATAACTAGTAATTTTTTACGTGCTTATTACGTGTGTACGTTTACATAATAAAACATATTGAAAGATGTTTGACTAAGTTTTTTATCCCTTTGTTATAAATTATAAAAAATCCATTTCACTTCAATGGTTGAACATGTTATTTTTGGAGATAACAGGATGAATGATTCATTAATATAAACTATTTAAATAAAAACTACGTTGCACGATATGGGTCAAATAATTAAATGATAATTTAAAGTTGAAGAAACTTTGAATTAATTACTTTTACATAAGGTATATATTCGAGAATATATCTTACCTAATGAATACAAGCAGCTAAGAAAGAGACTTTACATAATAGTTGGGAGAAGGAGCTAAAGAGTTTTTTTTTAATTCTTATTATTTTAATAAATGTAAACTATTTTATTAAATTATGAAAAATAAATTAATTTATAATAACCAAAATAAATTACAAGTCATTAAAACATCATAAATAATTAAAAAGTTATTAGTAATTAAGATGAAATCTTTTAAATTTAATTTTATAATATATTTTTTATAAATAGTTTTATAATACTTGATAACTACCATTATCGGTTATTATAATTATTTGTTGATTAGCCATTAATAAAGGTGTGAAAGGTGTTCTAATACATCTATTCATATTTAATTCTTATAATCTTCGTATAAAAAATGAATTGGGTTGGTTGATTTCGTTCAAGCTCAACTCATCAAATTTTTAAAAGAGTTAAGCTTATTTATATGTAAGTTGAACAAATCATTTAATTTTTTTAT
The DNA here is from genome assembly GCA_033030585.1 of Hippophae rhamnoides. Classification (NCBI taxonomy): domain Eukaryota; kingdom Viridiplantae; phylum Streptophyta; class Magnoliopsida; order Rosales; family Elaeagnaceae; genus Hippophae; species Hippophae rhamnoides. The sequence goes on along the minus strand of CM065433.1, from coordinate 55,314,142 downwards.
TGAAATTAGTTAAATATTTTGGTAATATTTGATAAACATTTTAATTTTTAATTTGTAATTCTTGACTTTTAGAATTAAATTTTCAATTTTAAAACATTTTCGAAAAAAAAGGTTATTTGTAGTTTCAATTTTTGAAAAATAAAAAATAAAAATTTGATATTACTTGTTTGATAATTAATTCATAATATTTAATTTTAAACATTTTAAGTTAAATTAGACTTTTTCCGGCATGACTTTATATAAAAAAAATTGAAATTACAAGTTGTAGATATTTTTAGAAACTATACTTGTAAAACTTTTTAATAATATATGAAATTATTCATAATATTTTATAAGGTAGTACAATCTATATTTCAAAAATGAGTCAAAGTTGTTCTATGTAATATGAATAATAATTAGTAAAATAAGCACAACTTTTTATAGAAAACTCGAAATCATAAATCATAAAATTTATTAGAAGTTATAATTCTAAATTTTTTTAATAATATATGAAATGATTAATAAAATTTATAAATTAATAAAATTTATATTTTAAAAATAAATAAAAGAATGTTATTTGTAATCTGAATAATCATGTGAATAACTTTCTCTATAAAACTCGAATTCACAAAATGTAAAATTCTTTAGAGATTAGTATTCTATAAATTTTTAATGTTATATAAAATAATAAATAAAATTTTGTAAATTAGTATAGTTTATATTTTAAGAATAAGTAAAAAGTTATTCTAAATATAAACAATTAATAATAAAATGTGCATAACTTTCTATAATAAACTCTAAATCACAAACATAAAATTTTTAGAAACTGGACTTATAGAAACTTTTAATGGTATATGAATCTATTCATAAAGATTTGTAAATTAATATAGTTTATATTTTAAAATGAGTAAAAGAAATTCTTATAAATCTGAACAATCATTACCAAAATATGCATAACTTTCTATAGATAACTCGAAATCAAAAACCGTTAAAATTTTTAGAAACTAGACTTTTAGAGATTTATAATGATATATGAAATGAATCATAATATTATCTTAATTATAAAATTTATATTTCAAAATTGTTTAATTGAATACGAACAATATTCAATAAAATGAGCATAATTTCTTTAAAAAATTCAAAATTTTAAAATGTAAAATTTTTAATAAAATATATTATTTTATATTTTTAATGATATATAGACTTAATTATATATTTTTAAAATTAATACAATTTAAATTTCAAAAATGAGTTAATGGTCATCTCTTTAACCTCAATTATATTGTGTATATTTTTTAAGTTACTATTTGTTTTGAAACTAAATTGATTTTGATGCTTAGATAAAATTCTTTTATTTCTTTGAGTTATGTTATATGGAATGTTTAAAAAGAAATATTTTGAAAATCACTATTTTAAATGCAGTTATCTTTGTTTTATTTTCTTCCTTTTGCTCGAGGACTAGCAAAAACTTAAGTTTGGTGTTGATAAGCGTATTTTATACGAGTTATTTTTACCAATTTTAGTAATGATAATTCTATGTTAGTTTAATAATCATTTAATTTTTGTTAAATAAATTAATGTTTTCCGTTTATGTAAAAAATACATTTTTAATAAAATTGTATAATTTGTATCGAAAATGTACTTAATTTCATATTTTTGTCCACAAATATAATTTCAAATAATATAATGCTTAATTACAATTTATAAGAATTGAAAATATAATTTAAATTAAATTTGGGCTTAATTATAATTATTAAAAGTTTAAAAATTTAATTTAAAATTAGAAAAGGGCTAAAGTGTAATTTAAGAAAGTACAAAAATGTAATTTGGATTAAATTTGTGGGTAAAAGTATAATTTATAAAATTTTGAATATTCTGCGCAGGAGATGAAGACCACGCGACATCACACTCGCCAAACGTGGACCGTCCGATCACGGGATCAACGGCTCGGTCGCGCGTGTCCATCAAACCCGACCAAGGAGATTGGGGACAGAGATATTCGTTTTGCGCGGTGGCGTGTCGGTGGGACCCACGTGTCGCGCAGGCGGCGTCGAGTGGGCCCCGCGTACGGTGCGCATATTCCCCGGCGATCGCCGACCGTTGGATCGATCAACGGTCCGGATTGACGCGTCCATCAAGTCGCGCGCACCGAGCCGCTCGTGTTGCAATCCCGTGTGACGCGGTCCATACAAGCGGCGTGCATCTTCGGTTTTAACGCAATAAGAATCGCCACGTGTCCATCAAATATTGCGGCGAATCAAAGTCCGACACGTGGCTATTTACAATACGCGCGCCGTCTTTGGATCACGCCCCGTTTCCAACCGTTGCCTCACTTTTCGGCGCGCCAATCCCGTGCGCCGTTCCTACGTGCGGCCGGTTTGTTCGCCCGATGACGTCTTGCCGCCACGTGGCAAGAGGGAATCTTTCAATGGACGCTGACACGTGGCATGCACTTTGAATTAAAAAAAATCAGAACGGCGGCACTGTATCACGCGTAAATTAAAATAATAATATCGAAAATCGATTCGCGTCGATTCTATTTTCGATACAAAAATATTCCTTACGCGTTTTAAAAAAAAAAGAAATATAATATTTTATTAATGTATTTTTTTGCTATAAATAGGAGATAGTTTTTAGTTGTAAAAAAGTTTTTTTTTGGTTGGAGAAGAGTTTTTGTGTAGTTTAGAAATTTTGTAGTGTTCGGTTTTGGACAGCAGAACACGCAGAAGCCATTTTTTGGCTTTTGTTGTGTTCTGCGTGTGCCAAATATTTTCGTTTCTTGATGTTTTAATTTTCCTTATTCTTCATCTTATTTTGCTGAATCTTTTGTAATTTTAATTTTAATTTTATGAAGTAATTTAATTTTTCTAGGGTTGCATTTGATTCAAATTTATGAAGCTTTGATTTTAATTATTTTTGATAGATTTATAAGACGTTTGATTTGTTCGTTTTATCTTGCGCTTAATGCTTTTTGATTATTTACGAATTTTATCAAAACGATTTGTGGCATAAAAATAAACTTGAGAAAGGCATTTTTGTGTATATTGCTCGTAGATAAAATGACATGTATGATGAAGGATAGGAATATACCCTAATTGTATGTGTGGCCTTTGAACACTTAGATCGTAATGAATCTTGGTGAATTTAATTCGTAGAGATATAGTGAATTAATTTAACGAGGTGTGTTTATGCGTTTCGGAAGAGATGTATGAATAAAAAGAATTTTTCGGTTGACAAATAAAATGTACTAAAAAATATAAATCCAAAGAAAACAATATGATTGGAGTGGATTAGTTTGGTGAAGAATTGCAATCCTAGAGTTCTTTTATTTTCTTTTTACCTTTTTTTCCATATAAACGATTATTTTGGATAAAATCAGAGAGAAATAATTTTAGTACTCAACAAACTATAGTAACAAATCTCCGTGGGATCGATCTTTACTTATAAATGTTATTACTTGCGACCGTGTATACTTGCACGAGTTCGTGTGTTGAAAAACACGCAACACTAACCAAAAAATGTTACAAAACCAGTAATAAAAATGACTCTAAATAAAAAAATTACAAAAACTAAGTAATAAAGAACAAGTGTTTTGAGTTTAGTTTTTATTTTATGAAATACATTATTACACGAATCAAATTTAATAGTCATCATGAAAAAATAATATAATCAATAGTAATAATTAATAAAAATTTAGAGACATTTAATAAAAAAAATGACTAGTAATAAATTTTAAGAATAAATATATCTTATTTAAATATTTGAGGATCCATTATTAAAGTTGCAAAGTCTTCTTCAAATAACAAAGTATCTCCTTTACAATAATTAATGATGGATATTTTAACTATAAATAATTGAAATTGTGATTAATTGAATTAATTTGACAAATTTTTTTCAAAAACAATACTAATCGATAAAATATAAAATATGGATGATTATTACAATATTGAAATTTTGGTTAATAGAAACTGATCATATACTACTATTTTTTATATACATATAATTACATAAAAATACATTTTTAATAATATAATGTATAATACTTGAAATAATTAGATAAAATTTTATTTATTCTTACTTTTATTTTACTTATAAATATGTGCTAAATTAGTTTAAAAAGATTAATATTAATATTATAAATAATATAAGAATTATGTTAAGATTTAATTTTTTAAAACTAATTATATATTTTTGAATAAACATTAAAATAATAAACACAATTAAACTGTTAGAGAATTGTTACTGGCTCATAACTAAATGTTATTGTTCATATGTATTTAAAAATAAAACGAGATGATTATAAACTATTAGTATAATCATTTTTGGTTTTCTCACTATCATTTCTAACAATAATGTTAATATCAATAAAACTTGAACTAATATATTTTTATCGTGTAATTGAAACACTTATTTTAAAAAATTATCATATTTAATCCATTTTAATAAAACAACAACAACAACAATAATAATAATAATAATAATAATAATAATAATAATAATAATAATAATAATAATAATAAAGATGAGAAACAAAAGAATATACTATCTTGTTAAATTCGGAATAGTGAATATAACCGTGGGTTAAAATTCAACTTAAAAATAAAAGTTGTAGTTTTTAACTACAAGTAAAAGTTATGCTTTCTTTTTAAAATTGGTTTAGTCTCATCTCGGTTGTAAGTGTGTGGAATTTTTTTAAAATTTCTTCTAGATGATTTTCGTTTTAATAAATTCGATTAATTTTGATTTCTTTCATTTAAAAAAAAGAGTAAAAGTTATGATTTTTAAGATAAATTAACCTTTTTAAACCAAAAAAAAAAAAAGCATTTTTTCCCCTAAAAAAAATGTAAAAAATATTGTTGTAGAGAATTTGAGAAATAATAATTACACACAAAACACATGGCAAACTCTAAAGAAAAAAAAAAGAAAACTTTTTACATTTTTAAAATTATTTTGTATAATTATTGTAAATAAAAATTTGTTTTATTAACATTTCTCTTTATCCTCTCATGTATTATTGGAAACTTTTCCACCAAAAATGTTTTATTGTAATTACACGACACAGATATGAGGCTATGAGCCTTGGTTAGCCTTTCCATCTGCCACCTGGGCATAAGCCGCCACTTTCACATCCAGTCAAGTCAAAGCCACAAGCTTTGACCCAAAAATTTCCACGGTCAAAGAAACTTTAGCTTCGCAGAAGAAGCTTGGGACCTCAAAATAAATAAAACATCTGTCTTAGTCTTAGTCTTAGTCTCTGTCTCTGTAAATCTCCTATTTATCCCTTCTTCCTCAACATCTCTGCTCTGAGCCCTTCTATAAATAAACCAATATCGCCCACCTTTCCATAATCGATCAAATCCATGACTTTTTCTTTCAATGATTTACTGTTTTCCAAAAACATGAACACCAACAACTTTAGCCAGGTAGATAGTAGTACTAGTACTAGATTAATAAGCAATTGGGGACTTTCAGACAATCTAACGAACCATAGTGAAATGGACGTTCCAAGGTTCAAGACACTTCAACCTCCTTCACTGCCTCTTTTTTTTTCTTCTTCTTCTTCTCCTTCTCATCTTTCCCCTTCTTCTTATTTCGCAAACTCGCCTGTTAATTTTAGTCCTACTGATTTCTTAATCTCCCCTATGTTTCCCTCCACAACTACCACTAATGTGAGTCATTCCTCTCTTTCTCTCTCTTCTGGTTTTAATCAATAAACTATGTTCATTTCTTAATATCCCCTATGTTTCTTTTCTCTCTTTGTCATTTTTCTTGGACGTTCTCTATCCTACGAGTTAAACCATTCACTTTCAAATAATTTAATTATTCAATTAATTTTACTTTTAACATCTTCCCTTAACAAAAATACCTTAATCATCATATATAATTGAAAAATATATATTTATTTTAATAAACATGTATATATATATTTTTTTTCTTTTTACTAAATATGAAACAATGAAACTACGTGTATAATTTATAAACACTAACACTGTAGTGACTTCAATTCTCTCTGTCTTTACTTCCGTCTTTGTACCAAATGGTGCAATTCAACTGGTACGATAGATTACAAGAAAATATTACAGATGATTCTAAGCCATAAACTATATATATATATATATCTATAGTCGCTTATGTATTGTGATAATTGTTGGTATGGATGGTATGTAAAGGAATGAACATAACCTGACTGTTAAATTATTAGTATTTAATGGTAAAAATGTTATCTGATTTTTTTTCTTTAATTTAAAAGTTATTAATTAATTTTAAATTTCAATTTGTTACATTATATGTATAATTTATTTAAATTTATCCATAATTAAGACAAATAATAAAAAAAAAGTATGTCTTTACTTTTCCCATTTGTGTGCACCTATATACATGTACTACTACTACTTTAGAGGGCATCCAAAGCAGAACTGTATATTATATATAAGACGTACGTGGAATGCAATTGATTACCAAAACCAATTCAAAAGAATTCTATGAGGTTTACGTTTTTTATTATTAGTATTTTTGAAATTTAACTGTCAAATTGTGAGGTTTTGAGAATGGTATAATTTTCTGCTGTTTACATTTTAGATTCTCTTATGTTTTTGTTCAGGCTCTTGCATCTCCAACAACAGTTGCTTTCTCTGAAGATCGATCTATTATTAACTGGAGGAATAATTCCATTGACAACCACGAAGAAAATCAATATGTGGATCAAAAATTCTTATCGGATTTCTCATTTCAACCTCCAACAAGAACTAACTCAACCTCATCTTCTTCATTCAACTTTCAATCATCTTTAAACAATCTCTCTGAGTCTGAGGTATATATTTAATGATTTTTTTTTCTCTGTTTAAAAGTTATGTTACTGTTTTATCTGAATAATTTGTAATGTTATCATGCTAAAAGTTCAAAAAAGGGAAAAAGAGAATTCTTCAAGTGCGTGTGTTAAAGGTTGTTTTAAAAGAAAGTGCTTTCAGGCTTCAATCAGGAATCACAATATGTGTTTTCAAAGTCCTAACGGCACTTATGGAAATATTTGGACCCCGATTGAAATTGCTTCTCCTTTTGGTTGAAATTGGTTCTTAATGGCCAAGGTACTTCTTGAGGTATTTGTCAATCTCCAATCCTAAAACAGCTTCACTCAAACCCACTTTTAACATTTTGATCCCAAACACCTAATTTTTTTTTTATATTTAAAACCACTTTTAATCATAAGACTTCATTTTATATACAGTTATCTTAAAACCACTTCTAAGATAAGCAGGCCCTTATTTTTGTTTGATCTCGAAGCGCTTTTTATTTTGAGAAGCGAACAAACCTTGTGTAATTCACCTGTTTAGTGTCTAGTTTGTCCTCCAAAAAAATCTGCTTTTAAACTGATGACATCATTCTGGTTTGGACAGCAACTATCACTGGGAAGTACTCAACAAACATGGCAATCAAAGCAAGGTGGTTTCTTGACACAAGTAAAATCAGAGTTCTCAGCAGCTCAGAGCTTATCCTCAGATATAGTAACAAGCCAAACAAACATACAAAGTAGTGTAGCTCCCAAATCTGATTACATCAATTACACACACGTGTCTCATTATGCCAGAGAGCAAAAAGCAGAAGATGGATACAATTGGAGAAAATATGGACAAAAACAAGTGAAAGGTAGTGAAAATCCACGTAGTTATTACAAGTGTACGTATCCAAATTGCCAAACAAAGAAAAAGGTTGAGAGATCATTAGATGGACAAATTACTGAAATTGTATATAAAGGAAGTCATAACCATCCTAAGCCTCAGCCCAACAAAAGATCGATTATTTCTCAATCAATTCAAAATTCATACACCAATTCAGCGATTTCTGATCAATCAGGACATACATTGTCTAACACAATGCAGGAAGATTCTTCAGATTCTATAGGAGAGGATCATAAACATGAAAGAAATTCACCCACTTTTGATTCAAGAGAAGAAAATTATGAAAATGATCATGAAGCCAAAAGATGGTAAATTAGCTCAAACAACTATGATTGATCTAAATACCTGTTTTAAAAACAATAGTATGAAACTGGGATTTATTTGTTTTAATTTTTTATGTTGTTTTTTTTGCAGGAAAGGAGATAATGAAAATGAGGGGTTTTCAACTTATGGGAATGCTAGAATTGCAAAAGAACCTAGAGTTGTAATTCAAACGTTTAGTGAAATAGATATTCTGGATGATGGATATAGATGGAGGAAGTACGGACAGAAAGTTGTGAAGGGAAATCCAAATCCAAGGTAGAAATTTTGACCTAAATCAGGGACGTGGTAATCGTGTCAATTGATCGATGAAAAAAATTACTTGATTTTTTTCTTTGTTGTCTATTTATAATTAAAAAAAATAAAAAAAAAATAAAAGATCTTTTAAGGACATGAAAAGTTTATAGATTAATACTAAATCTCTTATTTATATTGTCTTGTGTTTGTTTTGAATTATTGTGTGTTAGAAATTAGCACCCATAACTTAATTTCTAACTAAGGTGTCTTTTGAAAGTAAACTAATAAGAAGAAATATATGTATATATACATATATATAGAGGGTTTGTTTGCTTGCTTTTGAGACTCTAAAAGCTTTTTCTAAGAATAATTTTTTTTAAAATCAACATTAAAAGAAAGTATCAAAAGTCAAAAGTGCATTTAGGACTGATAAAGCACATTTTTGCTTCCTGACTCAAGGACAAATAATGTGTTTGCTCCTAGAAGTGCAATCTTTTGAAAACATTTTTTTTTTTTTTACTTAAAAGACCCTTTTAGCTGAAATACAAGCAAATACATCCACAGAAGTTGCTTTACTCAGGATAAGATTCTGACAATGCTTTATCACTTCTCTCTTGGTGCCCTATAGGAACTACTACAAATGCACTTCAGAAGGTTGTCAAGTAAGGAAACATGTGGAGAGAGCATCTCATGATACAAGGGCAGTGATCACTACTTATGAAGGAAAACACGGCCATGATATTCCTCCAGCTCGAGGTAGTGGCAGTCACGCGGTGAATCGTCCTACACCTGTAAGCAATAGCAGCACCAATGTTACTGTGCCTGTAAGGCCCTTAACTTTGGTAAACCATTCTAACAATTTAAGCTACTCAAACCCTGTTCAGAATACAAGGTTGGCATCATCTGCAATTCAGACACCTCATATTCTTCAAATGGTAGGAAGCCAAAAAACTTTTGGATTTTCCAAGTCCCAAAATGTTACCAACAATTATAGTCAAAGCCCTGACTTCTAGGGTGGGTTCGATCTTCAAAAATCAAGAGAATGATTTTCTTGATTCAGTTATACCAAATTAGGATAGATCAATTTTATATATGTTAGTTTCTTTGTAGAGTTTTGTTTGGTAATGAGTTTCAATGTAGGGTTCCGTAGGCAATATTTGTTGACTTAATGTAAGAACTTGAATAGATAGTAGAATAATTTACATTTGTTTATTCATTTTAGAATAATTCTGAGCTTTAGGTAAACATGTCTTTTATTGCTTTGTAATACAGAGAAATAGTTATGAGAAGCGCCAAGCCTAACACGTTAAGCCAAGTTCAAATCATCAGCTTTTGTTAACATTTTGCTGTTAATTTCTCAAATTCAAATGCCACAACCTTTTCCAAGTGACTATTTCCACAACCGAAATATAAAACATAGCTTGCAATCTAGAATCCAAGATGCCAAATGTAAAACAAAAAGACATGTCTCTAAGAAGTGGTTTTAAATGAAGTATTTTCGTTAAAAGTGATTTTAATATAATCATTTAATTGTTCGATATGAAAATATTAAAAATGATTTTGAATGATACTTTGATAATTATTTTAGAAACAAGAGTATGTATTCAAAACTACTTCTACCAAAGTAAGTATTACTTTTCTTAAAAAGTATAAATAATAATTCTCAAACTTTTAAAAACACTTTTCACGGTGATATAGTCAAACACATCCATATCCAAATGAACCCAGAGTCATATGATAAACCATTATCTTATTTCATGTATTATTGTATAACTTTCAGCAAAAGGCCTTTTCAAAACAAAGACAAACCCATTTCTAATAATGCCAATATCTTTTCCATGTATAGATTAAACCACAAATAGCAAATGCCTGAGAAAACTATACAATCAAAATATAAAAAAATATCAACAAGGGGGTCAAAATCCTAACACCCCCCTGCAGGGATCAATCTACATACAATCAAGAAAACCATCTATTTGTAGAAGAGAAAGAAAGAATGGGTGACAACAAATTATTGAAGGTTTCACACATAAGAAGATTGATTAGAAAGCTTGTGTCCTGAAATGATTGCTGATAAAGCCAGAGTAAAGAATGCAAGGAAGGCCATACTTAAGGCAGAGGCTGTGGAATCTGTAAATATGTTGTCTTGTGTTTCTCTCATTCTGTTAGTCAAAGGAACTGCAGATGATGCTGCTGAAATCAACAGGTAAGCCATAATCTACAAAGAATAAACAATTTGATATAATGTTTGTCACACTTGCAAAATCAACAACAAATAGTCAAAAGGATAATAAATTAAGATAACTACTCTTGATGACCACAGCCACACCACCACGTCCTTATTTGAAGCTTACACAGTCCATCCACATTTCAAAACGTTCAATGATAACTTTTCTCATATATGGGGAAAAGGAAATACAAGAAACTTGTGAATATGTGAAAATATGCACAAAAGTTTGTGAATTCCAAATTTCAGTTCTTAAAATGAATCTTCAGGAGCAGTGAGGGATTTAGGTTTTGATCCCATGAGGAGCACTACAAAGATAGTGCTACTTATTATTATTACTTGTTTTTAGTTGAATAGCGATGTTATATATATTTTATTTAAGTGTAAGTTTTTAGTTAAATAACCATATTATATGTGTTTTATTTTAGTGTAAATATATTCAAATTATTAAATTTGAAATGAACCTTTTAGTGGTAAAAACTTAAAATTTAAAATCACCAAGTTAAAATTTCATTTTATGCATAATTTTGTTAATAATTTGATAAATATTACCCTTAAAATTTTATTTATCAACAAAGAGGACAGGAGCATGTTGATAAGTGTTTTATGTGTTTTAACGATATTATGTGTTTTATTTTGTTAATAATTTGATAAATACAGAGACAATGAGCATGTTGAAAAAACATTTTAACAGAATCACACATCTTAAGAAATCAACCAAAAAAAAAAATCAAATGATATTATGATTGATGGTGAGAATTGAAAAGGGAAGAAAAACCTGATCTCCAATGAAGTCCAACAGCAAAGATGTTCGGCGCTGAAGCATCGGTTTCCCCGTAGAAGCTTCATGGATTTGTCTGAAAATTTGAAAGCCTGTGTACAATGTCGACAATATCGCAATGGCCAACAAATACCTAATTCAAATACCCATAATGTTTTTTAAATGTTTTGATTTTTTTTTCCCAATTGATGAAAAAAATGAAGGACCAATAAACAGCAAGTAAAAGAGAAATAAATTACTTGTATTCTTCATAGTTGTCAAAGTCTTTCCAATCGCCGTGTTTATTGCTAGCCATGATTATGAAAGCAAGTAATGAGAAAACAAAAGCCAAAGCAGTGAGAATGATAGAGCTTCTCTTCATAAGGTCATCTCTTTTCCATCGCCGTAAGATACCCGGCACACCAAACCCGGTTCTGGTGCCTCTGTTGGTTCCCATCGGCGCCGGTTCAGTCTGGTTTTCCAAGTCAGCGGCCGGTGGAGCAGTGGGAGCGGGTGGTGGGACTGTCACGTCGTTAAGTTTTGGCGCGATGGTCTTTTGACTCTCTTCCTTGGAATCCGACATCGTTTTGTTAGTTCTTGGAAATTCGAAATTGAAATCTTGAGTGAATTGGAAAGAAAGCAAAGCAAACGCGATGAACTTGAAGAAAAAAGGAAGAACAAGTTGGATAATAAAATCAAAAACGGTCTTTATTATAATAATTTTCAATTTTTATTTTTGATTTAAAATTTAATTGATTGTAGAGGAGTATAATAGTGATTGAATGGTAAATGACAGCTCGCACTTGTGCCCTTTCGCGCGACTGAGTCTTCAAAGCTTCTAAAAGCCAGCTATTGCTTATAGAAACCAAGTTTTCGTGCCGTGAGGATGAGGATGAGGATGAGGATGAGGATATCACTCGGGTACGAAGCAAGACAAAGGGCGTGAGGAAACACGTGTTGGGTGAACTATGATTTGGTGGTTATTTGCTGTCCGTTGGATTCGGATTATTGGGGTTTGGTGGGCCTGTATATTTTAACGAAGCAAAATGTAGATCATTCATTGTCTCATTCTCAGCAAAATGGGCCCATTTACGGTGTGACAATGGACCCTTAGTTACAGAAAAATTTAGTTCGACTGTGACTAAAAAAAGGTCAGATAAACAACGGCAAATTTTAAAGGAGTACAGGTGGGTAAATATTTTAATCCCTTTAATTTTTATAAATTATGTTTATGTTATTTGCTCAATAAAAAAATATATTAATTCTTTTAAAATAATATAATATTATTTTTTAAAAAAACATATATTTAATAAAACAAAATTATCATTTTAAAGTTTCCACGTTTATATAATTTCCTACTTTTTTAGTTATTTTAAGAGTCTTTTTATTAGCATTTTTTAGCTAAATTCTCTTCTAATTTTTCATGGATTTTTTTAATCATATTTATTCTCTTCGTAATTAAAAAGAAAAATAAATTATAATATATCAATCATCATACCAATTATTACTCCAAATACTTTTAAATTAGTATAACAGTTGGTATATTATAATACGTATTCTTTTTCAAGTATAGAAAAAATAAAGAAGATTTACAAAAAAAAAATCTATAAAAAATAGAGGATGTAGTAAAAACAAATTGTGATATTTTTAATTTTATAATTAAAAAATAGCTCTAAAACTAAATCAAAAAATGAAATAAGAATATAAACGAGATAAAAAAATATAAATGATAATTTTGACCCTATTAAATATAATTCTATCATTATATCAAAAGATTTTAGTGAAAGAATAACATGTATTTTATGTGAAAATAAAGAGACTATAATATTCACTTGACATAAGTAAAAAAGAACTAAAATAATTAATCTTAAAAGTACTTAATCCTTTAAAATATTTCTCACAAACTTATATTTAGAGTTGAGGAGGGAAATGTATTCTATTTTGACAAATATATTTTTAGATATAATATTTATAAAATTATGTATAAATTTATACATAAAATAGAATTATGTTTCAGTTGAATTTTAAATTTTAATCTTATAACACTTAATATCTTAGAAAAAAATTAATTTTTATAGATATATATAACATCATTTTTTAAATTAAAAATAATTAATACTATTTTTTTAGTATATATAATGATACTGTTGAATATAAATTTTAAATTCATCATTGAACACAGTTACTCCTAGGTCTTAAAAGTAATTCTAAATTAATCAATCCTCTAAAGCAATGCAAATCACAAAGCCAAGAACGTATCTAGAATGTACAATGGATGCCGATTAAGTAGCAAAAAGAGCATTTTCTAGATATCTTCATGCAAATTTGTTGTTCACGAGTGTCTCTAGATTTATAATATTTGTAGTATGTGGATTTACTGAATGAGATATTAATATCCTCTCTAAATTGGGTATTTAATTTCAATAGAAATTAAATTTTTTCTAGTAAAAAAATTGAATATGACTATACTCTTATGACCCAATTTTTTTTTCATTTCTATTTCAAGTCATGAACATTAGGTAATATATAATCTAATATATATATATATATATAAAGAAGTAAAGATTAAATTAAATTAAATTTAAAGCAATAATCACGTTGATTTTCTTTAGAATCAAATATCATAATTCAATTATTACGTAATAACATTTTAAATATTTAAATTTATTTATAATCAATTATATATAACAAAGTTACGAAATTTTAATTTATACGAAGATTATGATTTTACTCCTATCACTTACTTTTTTTTCTTTTCATTTATTAAAACAATAAGTAACATATGATCTTAAAAAGAAGTTATAAAAGTAAAAGATCAAATTAAATTAATTTTAAAACAATAACCACACATGATTTTCTTTCTTTGAAATCAATTATTATTCTAACATACTTAATTCACGTACTAATATTTTAGATATTTATATTTAATTAAAATAAGAATATAAGTAAGTAAGTTAAAATTTTCCTAAAATCAAATACATAACCCATGAATAATGGTAGGGTTGAACAGAGGGAAGCTAGCGTGGTTAGTATGGTTACTAAATTTTTGTTTGAAGGGATATGACTAGAAACTGTATTATAAGATTGAAGATTAATTTTGGATTATACTAAGCAAAACTTTTAAGCACATATCCCAATATAAGTAACATCATTTATCAAGTAAAAAAAATATAAAAAAAAATAAATACACACTATTTCGTACTTAAATCAATACATCTACTAGAAGTTATAATTTCAAAATTTTTAAGAAAATATTGATTTATAACATATAATTATTAATTTGAAGTATAAAATTATATGTGTTTAGTATTATTCCTATCAAACAGAGTTGGATTTTTTTTATTTTATTTAAGGGTATTATTGCAAATACTACCAATAAAATGAAGGAAAAAAGAGAGTGAGTAAATGAATAAATATATATTAAATTAATTTATGATACATGTAACACCACATATAAAAAATGAAATTTGTTCCCCCTTCGAAGAAAAAAAAAATGAAAAGGCTAATTAGGAAATATATTAAATTTTTAAACAAATAGTTTATATTATCAATGTATAGATAAGATACGAAAGGATGAAAGGGTGTTATGGTCATTTTTTAAGTAGAAATAAAACTTATCTTTTCTCTGCCTTATGTCCGCGAAAAGATCTCTCTTGACAGAAACATAAACGTAAACATAGATGGAGATTAGCATGTCGTGAATTTAGAAACAAATCCCACAAAAAATAACTAACCAACAAACCCGCCGTCTCTTGTATTCTAGTTTGATTTTCAATCGTTTGTTCGATTATCCCCCAAAACTCAGTTTAATCTGATGAGGTTTTGTGTTTAAATATTTTAATTTTTATATTATATTCTTCTTCTTTAATTTGGCACCTTTATGTTCTTGATAATCAACATTGTCTTCAATTTTAGCTGTTTGGCTCACCCGCGGAAATAATTATATTTCATTTCATTTCCTGGATTAGCCTTTACCAAATATTATTGGGTTTTTTAATTGGATTTTGAATTAGTACCCATTAATTCAGAGGTTTTAGATATGGGAACTTGTTGTACAAAGGAAGCGATTTATGCAGGAGGGTTAATAGAGACTGACATAGATAATGACAAGGAGGATGTTGAAGAAAATTTAAGCTTTGGAGATTGTGAAGCTCGTATTAGATTGCGAGCGTCTTCTGAATATATATCAATGTATACCCAACAAGGAAAGAAAGGGATTAATCAAGATGCTATGACTGTTTGGGAGGTTGGATAATCTTAACTTAGATTACATCTCATATTTTATATAGCTTAATTATAATATATCCACCAATTCATCGTAATTATTTATATTCATTGCTATTATAATTAACTTGCTGTCAAGTACTTGTCCTGCAATTGAATTATTATTAATGAGTTAATGCAATTAAATTTTGTACGAATGATGATTTAGTTGAAAATTTTCCATTTATTATTTTTGATAATTTTTATTTCAATTTATTATTAAAATATTTTTTAATTAATAATTTTGGTAAAAATTAATCAATTTAATAGAAATATTTAAATTACTTTTGCATAAATGGATGTTTACCTTAAATTTTAATTGATCATTTTTCTGATTATTATTAATTATTATAACATATGTAATATTCAGAAATTTGTTGGTGAAGAAGATACATTTTTTTGTGGAGTATTTGATGGACATGGGCCTTACGGTCACAAGGTGTCACGCACTATAAGAGACAATTTGCCCTCAAAACTCTCAAAAGCAATAAAATTGTCACAACTCAATAATAACTATGAATTTGCAAAGGAATTTGATACTTCTGGTAGAGATTATACAGATGACAGTTGCGATAGTGATGATAATTTCAAGGATTGCCAAAAGGAAAATCAAAATATTATAAATAATAATAATAATAATAGTCAAATTTTGCCTCTTTCTTCGTGGGAGGCCTGTTTGATTAAAGCTTTTAAAGAAATGGACGATCAACTTAAATTTGATTCTTCTTCAGATTCCTTCTGTAGTGGATCCACAGCTGTAACTATTGTTAAACAGGTAAATTCATCATATTTTTTTTTAAATTTAATTACATAACATAATTTTTAAGTTAATAAATCAAATTTCATTTTTAACTTTCTTCTTCCAATGGTATAAAACAATATATATTTTTTTTATATAAAAATGATAAAAATCAAATCTTCTTTTTTATTATAAATTTTCAAATTTCAATTCAAAAGATAGATTATATATTGTCCTTCAAAGTTCAGATTTTGTTAATTCTATTTTAATTTAGGCTGAGCACTTGATCATCTCCAACTTGGGGGACTCTAGAGCTGTTCTTTGTACAAGAGGGCACAAAAACCAACTCCTATCCGTTCAACTCACACTGGATCTAACACCAGATGTTCCAAGTAAGTTAACTTGATATTTCAATCTACATATACTTCTACTAAATCATCATTTTGTTTATGGGAAGTATTTAATTTGAAGTTTAAAATGAAATAATTAAACAGGTGAGGGTGAAAGAATAAGGAAATGTGAAGGAAGAATATTTGCAGCAGCAGAAGAACCAAATGTGTATAGAATATGGATGCCTGAGGAGAACTGTCCTGGTCTTGCAATGGCTAGAGCTTTTGGAGATTTCTGCCTCAAAGATTACGGCCTTATCTCCACTCCTGACATTTCTTACAGAAAGCTCACTCCCCATGATGAATTTGTCGTCTTGGCTACAGATGGGGTAAGCATAACATCACACTTTCTACTTACCGTCTATATATATATATATAAATATACACTTATTTTTTACACTCTTATTTTAAAGATAGATCCCGACCCTTAAGATATAAAGACGTATTAGGTTAGTGATAATAAAATCATGAATATAGTAATTAGTATTCTATTCTTTTCTTGGTTTGTGAAAGTATTTATAAAGGTGCATCGTTATGAAAGTACTTATACAATATTCGATTGTTAAATTACAAAATTTAAATTAGTGAGACTTGTGATAATACAAATACAAATAAACTAATTATAGGATTTAATCTAGTAAAAATTCTGGTGTACTTTAACTTAGTTATATTATCTTTATTACAGTAAAACAATTATGGAGTAAGATTAATTTAGATATATTCTGTTATCTTATAAATAACAAGATTTAGCTTTCAAATGTAAGAGAAAGAAGATACTTCTAAATAATTAAGAATATAAATAAAAGAAAGAATAGACAACTTTTTTTTTTTAATAAGAAGTATATTGTTCGTTATTAAATAAATACTAATACATGAAATGTACTTAACTATTTATATGCCAAAAGTCATATTAAAAGTTAATATAAAATAAATATAAGACATAAAAAGCTTAGCAAAACTAATAGTTTTATATTTCTACAACATATTTTTCTTTAGTAACTAAATTCAGTTATTTTTTAATCTTATCCAACATCATTACTTTTTATTTATTTAAAACTATAAGTGACTATAAGTGAATCTTCAAATTTAGTGTTTTTTGTTTTTCTTGAGTAACTATAAGTGACAAAGATTATGTATATACACACACTTTCATAATGAATCTTTTTTTAACAAATTTTGATACGAGAAAATATAATTCAAGACACGTAAACAATTCTTTTGACTTTGAGAAAGAATTTGTTATAGTTTTATATTGTTGAATAGGAAAAAAAAACACTAAACATTTTAAATTCAATATCAATTACAAATTTCTTAATTTTGAGATTTAGAATTAACTCTCTTTTGTGACGTGAACATATTTTCTCTTTAAGATCTTTATCTTAAATTTGTTTAATCTCATATTTAGATTTTTGGGCCTCAATAGTCTTGATATTTTTGTATTTGGCCAATCATCTTGAGAATCTTGTTTTGAAAATGTTGTTTTTTACTTTTAAAAGTTAGTGGGAGTCTTTCTTTGATGGTTCATATTTAACACTGTATTGAATATTTTTTTTATTTTAACAAAATCTTGATTTTGAATTTTTCCATAATTTTTTTAATAAAAGTTTGATTCATACTTTTCTTTAATAATATCAATAATGCAATTATTTTATCAAAATCTTAATTTTTCTTTTGATGAAATTCTTTAAAAAAATAATTTAATGGAGTGTCTCTATTATACCTTATATAAACCTTACTCTAATGCCGATAAAAATACAATTGCATCAATATGAAACCACTTAGGTAAATATTGGATCGGTGAATAAAGTAACTAGACTCACTTTTTAGGCAATTTAACAATTCTAAGGTGAGATTAGCTTAGAGTTATTTTTCCATCTTATAGATAAGATTACTCAAATTCCAAAAATAATAATAATAATAATAATAATAAGATATTTCTAAACAATTATTAAAAAAATATAAACGAAAAAGAGAAAAGACACAATTTCTTCGATAAGAGGTATATTGTTTATTCCGGATGTTATTACATGAAATGAGCTTTATTTATAAGCCTAAAGTCCCATAAAAAGTTAATACAAAATGAACATGTGACATAATAAACTTAAGAAAACTAAAAAACTTGTACTTTTGCAACATATCTTGATTTAGTAATAAAAATTACTTATTTTTATAATCTTGTTATGCATCAGTTTGAACTTTTAGGGTCATTAATTATAATTCCTTTGAAATATTTATTTATTTGGGATAAGAAATATGTATTTTTCACTAAATAAGGGGAATAGTTATTCCTTTTTTTTTAAAAAAAAATATGATTTTAATATACTTTTTAAAAAATATTTATTAATAAAAATTTTAGATATTTTGAAAAAATTAAATAAAATTAATTATATTTTTTCTTATTCCATTATGAAAAGCGAACAAAAATATTAATTATAATTCATATTCTTAATTTCTGTTCTCAAAAATTGTTATTCCTAGTTTAAGTAGTTTCAACTCTATATATGAACCTAACATAACATAACACAGTAAAAGATTGAGACCAATCTTGTCCTATACATGTATTTTAATGGGAAAGGGTTATCAATATACTATTAATCTTTTAGAATAAAAATATAGTTTTTTCCTCTATTTATATTAGAAAATGGGTCAAAGAATGATAGAAAATTAAATACCAATAAAATTTACAATAATAAATTATTATTTAATACATATAATTAAAATATTATTATTTAATTGAGAATAAAATAGATATTAAAATTAATAAATGAATAAGATAAAAATAATGACACACAAATATTAAGATTTTTTTAGGGTTAAAAAAAAAATAGAAGATTCGTTAGAAGAAAAAACAATACAACCTAAAAATCTCAACATCAAATATAAAAACGCATAACTTAAAGAATATAGCTAAAATACCATAACTAGTAAGAACTAGACACCATCAACAGTAACAATTTATCCTCATAGTAATCCAACTAAATATCCATAAAAAATCAATTAAGCTTAAGGAATTAACATAAATAACAAACAATAAAACTTTTGAAAAATGAATAAATAACAAAGTTAGACATGTTACTAACTGTCTAATTAAAAAAAAAACAAATTGAACAAGTTAAAAAAAACAAAAAAAAAAGACAAATGACAATCCATATCAAACCATAACATAATATAGGAAAAACAATTAAGTATCAATACCCCAACATCATCCAAATCTACACCCATTAGAACCATACAAAGTAAACATAATAAAAAATAATTTTGATTTATAAGAAAATATTGCAGCTCTCAAATAAATAATAATAATCTCCAGAATTCAAACCACTATCCACGAGAGCTTTCTTGTGCCCTACACCTCTGAATGCCTTTAGACTTGACGATCAATAAAACTTTCGAAATTACTCAATGTTATCATCCTCTTCAATGACCTCCACTGTTAGTCAAGTAATTCAATCTGGGCATAAAAAAGGACAATACAGGCTGCGATGGCTAAGTCAGAAACAACATTTTCACACTCAATTAGGTCTCCAATATCAATTGTGAGATTGAGTTTATCAACACGAGTTCTGAACTCCTCCATCCTCAATCAAGAGAAAAAATTGAAAAGATAAGGCTTACAAACTCAAATAGAGAATGAAATTGCAAACCAGCAAAATAAGAACGAATTATGGACAATTCCTAAAAAACTCAACAATCACCGAACACGATTTTCGTAGGAACTTTCCAAGAAAATGAATAACTAAAGGATACTTAATAGTTCTTTTCGCCTAAGAACCTTCGTCTTCTTTCGAGAAAGATCAAATAACTAGCTCCACAAAATATAAAACAATATCCAGGACACAACTAGCGAAGAACGAGATGAGAAAATCAACTAAAAGCAGAGGAGAAAGATCCAATACCTACACTGGAGAAGAGTACCAAAGAGTAGAATGTATCAGGAAGCGATGAAATCAAATCTGAAAAACTATATGTAATGAATCAGGGATTAATCGATACCTTTCATTTCTTTCCTTTTTTCTTGCTAGATACCTTGACTAAATCACACAATCAATAATGGATAGGTTCACAACTATTCGCATGGTCTTTTAGTCGGAGATGAGTTTGGAACGACACCAATGGCGACTGCGAGGTCTGTGAAGGACGTTTTCGGCCGACAAAACACTACTACAAAATGACCTTTTAAATTTTAATTCAGTTCCACCTCTTGAATTTTAATTCATTTCACGAGTAAAATTTACTTTAAAATTCGTTTCTCGTTTTACTGGTAGAATTTACTTTATATTTTAAGTTATTTCACACGTTAAATCGATATAACAAATTTGGTTATTTTTTACTAATCTTTTTCGATCACTTAATAACAAATAAAATTAAAATAAGTTTAAAATAATTTTTAAATACACTGTATTAATTAAATAATTAATTATTTAAGAAATAAATTTATAACAAAAATAATAATTTATATATAATATATATATATATATATTTAACTTAATTAAAATATCATTAAATATTATATAAGATATGTATGTTATTTAATATCATCATATTATTTTTTTAATTTTTTTTGTGATTTTATAATTTCAAGCATATGTTATACCAATTTTTCTTATAAATCATTAAAAATTTGCATATCATAAACTCATTGGTTACGACAAAAGAATTATATGTATTTAAATTTAAAATAAGAATGATAACATGAATTCACAAAAAATAAATTATATATATTAAAATAATATATTAGTAAAAGAGATTAACACATCGACATCGAAGTGATATAATAATAATTTCATCCCTTCGAAATCATATTAACAATGTATTAATCTTTTTTCTATAAAATATGAAACTATTTGGAATCAATTTGTTATTTTTATTTTTCTGTAATTTTTTAAGTCAATTGATACGTAGAATTTTAAGTTATTTGATACGTAGAATTGACTTTAAATCACAACTTAAAGAGCTTAAAATCGACTTTAAATCTCGACTTAAATATCTTTTATTATAATTGTGAAAAACGATTAGTTAAATTTACAATTAAGTAAAATTAAAAAAAAAGTGCTCAAAAATTGATTCTGTCCTCTTTCACCCTTTTAATAAAAATAAAAACTACTTGACTAAATGGTCTAAATTACCTAGCTTAAAGGATTATTATGGTTTTTAGTTCATTATTGATATATATACATAATGGAATTTGTTCTCTTGCAGGTTTGGGATGCCTTAACAAACGCAGAGGTAATAAAGATAGTAGCTTCTGCTAAAAACCGATCCAATGCGGCTAAATTGGTTATAAAAAGAGCAACTCATGCATGGAGGAATCAATATCCAGATTCCAAAGTGGATGATTGTTCAGTTATATGCTTGTTCCTCAAAGAACAATGCTTGTCTATTTCCAAAACCAAAGGGGCCAATATTCTAAACCAACCAAAGCTCACAGCCTCTCGTAGTTCCATCACCAGATTATTCACAAATGATAAAGGCAATGCTGATGAAACTCTAGTAAGTGGAAAAAGTTTTGGTACAACACATGAATATTTGACCCCTCATGATGGGATTAAGAAAGTAAATTCTGCAGTTAAGCTTCCTCGGTTTTTAACTAGCAGAAAATCATTCTAAATGTTTCTTGAAGCTTATTGAACTTCATGCATGGTTATTATTTGATCCTCGACATTTGCTGAAAAGGGAACTTAGTGTATGTGTATATGTATATGTTACTCTCTTTTACTTGGCATATAGTGCATTAACTTTCTCTATTGTAAACAAGATGAAACAAAATCTCTATTATCACTTTTAAACATCCTCTAAAAAGATAGGTGTTTTAATAAGCCTTCTCTTTAAAACAAAAACCTACCTTAAGTTTTTTTCCAGTCGCCACACCTATCAAACAGTTTCCATCTTCGCCGTTCCGTCCTTCCGACCACCCATCCCTCAACCCTTCATCCCAGTCATCCATCCCCCAGCCCCTCAGTTCTCTGCCCACCAGTTTTTATTTTGCTAGCCGATTTTCTCCAAGAGGCTTTGACCTCGCCTTCCCCCGAATTTCTAGTGGGCTCGTTCTATTTTGTGCTTGGTTTTTTGGTTACTGTCGGCATGGAGGAAGAGAATGATGAGCATGAGCCCAATGATAATGAGTTGTTTGTTGTCGGAAACAGGAATAATAGCTTCTTGTTTGGATGACTTCCTACTTTCCATTTAGATTGTGTTAGATTTTATTCTTTTTTTGCTTTTGGTCTCCGTAATGTGAAGGGTTGTTTGAGGGTGTTATTTTGTATTTTGTTTCTTTAGTTATTTGGGTTGTGTGATTGTTATGAACTTTATTTTTTGAATCAAATTTCTTATCTCTTTGTCAAGAAAATCTTGCTTGATGGTAAGATTTTTTAGAGATTTGGTTTTGATTTTTGTTCTTCAATGCCCATTTATGATGGATACGGTTAGAAGAATTTGGATTGGATTTTGGATGCAATCCATGTGGAAAAGATTGTAATCGCAAGTTTTATGGTGGTGTAATTGTTAGGTTTTTTTTTTAGAGGTCGTGTATGGTAATTTTATGCCATTAATTTAATTGTTTCTCTTTAACCAAAAAAAAAAAAAGAGGAGAGAGAGGAGGGGTTGCAATTGGAAGTTATATGGCGGTGTATTGGTTAGGGCTTTTGCTTAGAGGTATATGGCGGTGTATTCTCACTTTCACAAAAAAATGTTTAAGCTTAGGATTCCGTACCAAAATATTAACTTTTTATTTTTTTTTATACTATTTAAATATAATGTATGTTTATTTTTTATTAATTATTATATATAAAAAAATTATTAAATCAAATAAAATTCACAATAATTAATAAAAAAATTATTTATTTTTAAATATAAATGAAATAATGACATGAACATTTAAAACTTTTTCAAAGGAATAATCTTTCTCAATCATATAGAAAATTTACTATAGTTTGTTTTGGGTACAAGACTTCCGACATCTTATATCAAATTTTTTACGATAAAATATAAAAAATGAAAAAAATAATAAATTTTTACTATTTAAAAATTATTAAATAAATTTAAATTAAATTATAACAATTTCAATCTTTAATATTAAAGATAATTTAATTAAAAAATGATTTTAAACAAAGTTAAATATTAATTTTTTTTAAATTTTCTTTAAATTAAATTTTAAATATTTAAATTTGACCTACATTAAAAATAATTTAATTAAATATTAAATAAATAACATTTAAATTAAATTATAATCATTTAAATTCATTTAATATTAAACATTAAATATTTTCGTTTAATATATCTAATTATAATGATTTCCCAGCCAAATACCTGAATCATTGGTTGATTTGGGTATCACACTAGTTCCTCTGTGTAAGGCCCATCTCACCAGTACTTGCCCTGTGCTCTTATTTAGTTTATGTGCTATCCTTTCCACCGTCTCATCGTGTATCAGATCCCTTCCTCCTTCAGATGACCCTAGTGGTGAATATGCCTAAAATCCATACATTTAAATATATAAACAAATTTAATTTGCATTTAATAAATTGTATACATTCAAAAAAATTTATCATTACTTTGATTTTTCCC
Source organism: Hippophae rhamnoides (assembly GCA_033030585.1). NCBI lineage: Eukaryota > Viridiplantae > Streptophyta > Magnoliopsida > Rosales > Elaeagnaceae > Hippophae > Hippophae rhamnoides. Next base: position 55,289,988 of record CM065433.1, on the reverse strand, counting down.
AAAAAAAAATTCAAAAAACAAAAATTATTAAAGAATTGATAAAAATACAATAATAAATTTGATCAAATTAATTATTACATATTAAAATTTTAAAATTTATTAAAATTTATTATTATTAAAACATAAACTTACAATAAAGGTTAATTTTTTCCAAAATCATTGAATATATACCGTTTGAAATTAAAAAACTCATGAAAAAATTAAAATTAACTTTGTTATTGTGTCTTTTTAAATAAAAATTTAAACAGTAACAAAAATAATTAAATATTATTAAGAAAAATAATTTAGGATATAAGAAAAAATCATTATCTTTCCTAAGCAAACACCCTGTTTCTTAAGATTTTAAAAAACTGTAAAATAATAATAATAATAATAATAATAATAATAATAATAGCCCATCTAACTTTGAAAAATAAGCAACTATGGGATTCATATTATATTGTATTATCCTCGATTTTATCATTTTGTTTTCAAACAAATTACTTAAAAATATATAGAAAAATTTACTATAAAGAATGTAATTATTTGTTTCTAAAATCACTATAAAAAATATAATTATTTTTTTCAAAAATAACTATAAAAAAACGTAACTATTTTTTTAAACTAAGAAGGATGTTTTTTGTTATTTTAATTAAAAGAAAAGAAAAAAGGGATGTATTTATACTTACAGTGACATGGATGGCATTGTTCTTGCAATACTCTAGCATTTTATCATTTCTCCAACCTGGATGCATCTCCATCTGGTCAAAGGAATCTCAACATTAGTTTTGATTATCATCATTTTTTTTTTGTTTTGTATTTTATTAGAAATATTAATTTCAGCTCAATTTATAATTCATTGATATACACCTGACACACTGAGAGCATTGTTTGAGCAAAGATAGTAAGGTAATTGAGCTTTTTGAGTGTGAAATTGCAAACCCCAATATCTCTTACAAGTCCTTCCATAACAAGCTTCTCCATTTCTCACCAAACACCTTCCATGTCAAATTCTAATACTTCTCCTGCCTTTGGAGGTATGCTGGCTCCTTCTTTAAGCCGAAAAGGCCAATGAATCTGCCAGTATCCATTAATTATAAGGAGAGCTCGTCAAAGTCCTTTTAAGACTTGGAAGACCAAATCATTAACATGATAAAAGTAGCTAGAACTATACATAAATTTAACTAAGAATAAAAAATTATTTAAATATATATTTTTTATTTTTAAAAAATCTATTAAAATTAAAATTATTACAATCAATAAATATTGTGAAAACTGTCGCTTTATATAATTGTTAAATAATGGAACTTTAATCCCTTGACATATATAGGACAAAATATTTTAATAAAAAACAATTAAAACAATATTATTTATAATCTGTATGCACGTTAAAACTGTTGGTGTGTCTTTAAAACGTTAAGCGGAGGCGAATCTTCCGATGGAGTAAAGCATGGAGCCAGGCAATGATATTAGTGGAAGGTAATAAAACCTGGATGTGCAGGTTTTATGGATATTGTTTAATTTTCGTTTTCCTTATATACATTGTAAACTATTGTAAAAACACAGAATAGAAATATATGAAAATACATGATAATCAGAGAATATTTTGACATGGTATCAAAGCAGTATATTGCTGACTAATGAACTACCTGTTGATTGATGGAACTACCATTTTGATTTCTGATTACGATTTCTTTGATTCTTGATAGGCGATTGCTTATTCACGATTCGATTCACGATTCACGATTCTGATTCCTAATTCACGATTCACGGTTTTGGTTTTGGTGTGTTCTTGATTGTTGTGAGTTTTTCGTTTTCTTTGAGTTCGATTTACGGTTTATATTGGTCACTGGCCCATTTACGGTTTCGATTTCTTATGTTTGAAAGCCGATCGGTTGCGATGCGAAAAAAAAACATAAAAAAACACAAAGCGATTGCGGTATGTCAAGATGGCCATTTACGCTCGGCATGTACATTGTAGTTGTTGTTGGCCAGGATTAGGCCGTCACAGCAAAGCAATGACGAAGAAGAACAACTTCTTCATGACGGCCGAGGTGGAGGTGACTGCTTCTTCTGCGAAAATAAAACAATTATTACGGAGACAAAAATGGAAAGTATTTGTTTCATTATAGCAGGCAAACGAAGAAAGAAGAAGAAAGCGTGACGAGAAGAAGAAGAAAGCGGCGGTGATAAGAATGTTTCGGAGGTGTGCGGATAAGAATCTGTTTTAGGGTTATAGTTTTTCCGTTGTCTCTGTGTGCGTGGTTGGTTAAGTGTAGGCTTATCTACTTGGGGAAGAAAACGACTGCGTGAAAGAGAGCTGCGTGAAGAAGAGCGGCGTGAAGAAGAGAGCGGCGTGAAGGGAACGCGGGGGGGGAAAGGGAAATTAGGGTTAGCAACACAGAAGCTGCGCTCATTTGGAAATTTTTTTTAGGGTTGCAGATTTATTTTCTATATATAGTGTACGAAGTGTAAAAAAAAAAAAAAAATTAGATTTCATGGCGGAATCTAGAGATTTAACTACCAATTTTATGTTGGAAGATTTTACGGCGAAAATGACGGAAGTTTTCACTAAAGCTCAGATCGACTCTGTCAAGCTGAGCGTCGTGCCCCAATTAGTATCAAGTTGGGAGGATCCGACTATGCCTTGTGGTCCCGGGTGGTGGAGATGTATATCTCGGCAAAGACAAAGCGGGATATATTAATGGGGATTTTCCTCGGCCTTGTTGAAGCAGGCCTCGCATTCGGGAGATGGCCTTGTAGAAAATGCCATTGTTAAAGGATGGTTGATCAATTCGATGGACCCACTCGCTTGATTGCAAATTTTATTCGATTCCCAGTACGAAACAAGTTTGGGATTACTGCTTCTACGCCCTTACATGATGGGACGGAGACACGTCTCGAGTGTATGATCTTCGTCGTCGAGTTACTCGTATGAAACAGGCGGGTGGATCCATTGAAAAAATACTGATGACGCTTGAGGTTGTGGCGAGAATTGATTTCCGTCGTCCTAATCCAATGGAGTGTGCGAAATGACATACAAAAATACAACTCGTACGTACGGGAAGATCGAGTGTATACCTTCGGCCAGTGGACTTGATGACGGAGACTCGACAAAACTCGAAGTGATGTGCTTGAAATCGGACCATTCCCTACGGTGGAACAAGCTGTGGATTTGTCGTCGGGAAGAGGTCGAGCGAGCCGTGATGATCGCGAGGTGTAGATACGACACCGGAGCGGTTATGACTTTTAAAGGGGTCGAGGACACCGTATGGATGCCGCATGAGGGAACCTCGCGGGAGCGTGAGAAATCCTCGGGAAATCCACCATCTCTTGACATGAAATGTGGCCGTGCGGAAACTCAAACACACCGTGAAAGCCTTCAAACTCCGTGGGTATCAGAATGGTGGAATGATCTTGAGCACGGAAGAAACGGGACCTGGCCAGACGGCGGTGTGGCTACGATAATGCCTCGCTTTATCACCCACTTCCCGGTGAATCTTCCCGGGATCAGGTCACTTCAAGTAAAGCATTTCACGTATCTACTCGTAGTGATAAGAGGATTGGATTACGGACTGCGGGCTACGGATCACGTGACATTTGACCGAAACGATCTCTCCGTCTGGCCCGGCGAGACGGAGCGGTGTTGCCCGATAAATGGGGTCGCTTATCCGGTTACGGGGAGGCTGGCACGTGACCTTATCTCCTCGTTATCATTATCTAATACTTTGCTTGTACCATCTGTCGAAGCCAGGCTAATGTACGTAAGTCGGGTCCTTGAGACACTTAGCGTAGTATTGATGTATTCTACTTTTGCCTTCTGGGATATTACTTGCGAGGAGATCGTTGGGCGTGGTACTAGGAGAGAGGGCTATATTATGTGGATGACCTCGGTTCGGGAAGAGCCAATCCATGTCTGACATCTTGTTGGTAACAAGGAGCAACGGCAGTTGGCTATGTCATCGTAGATTTGGGCATCCATCATTCGGGTATTTAAGCACGCACTCCCTAGTTTATTTTCAAATATCACACCTTGATTTCAAATGTGATACTTGTATCCTAGCAAAAAGTCATAGGGCGTCTTATCATGAGCGTGAATAAAAGTATGACTCCTTTTCTTTGGTACATTCGATGTTTGGGGACCTTCCCCGGTTATTACGTCGTCGGGTCATCGTTGGTTTGTTATTTTTGTTGATGATTGTACCACGAATGACATGGCTTTACCTTCTCGAAACATAAAGATGAAGTATTTGCTACATTTCACATGTTTCACACCATGATTCAGACCCGATTTTGAAAAAATTAAGATACTTAGGTCGATAATGGAGGGAGTATGTTAATCAACAATTCGGACATACTTGGACATGGTATTCTCGGCAGAAACCGTATGTGTTCCTGAGCCAGCGAATGAGAATGGAATTGCGGAGAGGAAGAATAGGCATATTTTAGAAACGGCTCGGGCCTTACTAATCGGTGCACGTATGCCTAATAAATGCGGAGTGATCTTGTTACTACGGTGTATCTCTTGAATCGAATGCCAAAAGACCTTACAATTTCGGACTCGTTAAAGGTGTTATACGATCATATTTCCCTTACCTACTTATTTTAATGCTTAGCCCAAGAATTTTTGGATGTGTTGCTTTTGTCCACCTCGTAAAAATCAAAGAACTAAGTTGGATCCATGTAATGTTGTCCAGATGTGTATTCTTGGGGTATGGTGTACAAAAAAAGAAGTAGATGTTATGATCCAATTACTAAAAAGAAACTATACTACATGGATGTCGCTTTCCTCGAATCGAGAATATTTTCCCATCATAGGTATCCAATTCCTTTCTTCGGGAGGAGAGTTATGGTGAAGAACGAAATTGGCTTGATGTTGAAATATTAGAACCTGAAGTCAACATACTCGGATCGTGCCAATAATATGGAGGAGCAGTGTATGAACCCAGAGCTTGAACTTAGAAGCCCGGGCTGAAGTAGTACTTGAATCTCGAGAAGATGAAGTGGTTGATGTACCCTCATTCTCACAGTACCCGATGATCCTCACTGTGAGAACACTCCACGAGGTAAGCTATCTATCACACCTTCTACACTAATGCTATAGATACATCTGTTGGTTATGTTTTACCTTTCGAGACACGATCGAGGTAAACCTCCCGAATCGATACTACGAGAAGAGAGAACGACAACCCAGTATCCGATAGCAGAGTGTGTATCTCTTTCAGGTTATCGAGAACCTATCGGGGCATTTTACCTGAAACAACTCTCCTCGTGTCCCGATTAGGAGTAGCATTGAAGAAGCCTTATACGATCCAAAATGGACTCGAAGCTATAAAGAGGAATTTGAGCCTTCTGAGAAGAATAACACATGGGTGTTAGCGAGTTGCCTCGAGGAGGAAGATGGTAGGGTGCCAGTGGATTTTCTCCGATTAAGTATAAAGCGAGATGGGTTAGTTGATCGTTACTGAGGCGAGGCTTGTATGGCAAAGGATATACACGAAACATGGGATAGATTATCAAGAAACATACCGTGGCTAAACTAAAAGCTGTGAGAGTTTTGTTATCTCTTGCGGCAAATTTAGATTGGCCATTGCACCAACTTGACGTGAAGAATGCCTTCGCTTCGTGGCGACCTTGAAGAGAGATTTACATGGATATCCCGGGGATATCTTTGTTACATCGGGAAAAAAAAGCGCATGTAAATTACAACGAGCATTGTATGGACTAAAGCAATCACCTCGGCGTGGTTTGGTAGGTTGAGTTAAATGAAGAAATATAAGGTTCAAAAGCAACTACGATCATACTCTTTCTAAAACATAGATTAGGGAAGATAACAGCCACTTATAGTCTATGTAGGCGACATGATCATTACGGGGGGATGATAAAGAAGAAATCTCTACAGCTTCGAAACGTGTCGAATGAGTTTGAAATGAAGAACTTAGGAGACTCGGAAATACTTCTTAGGTATTGAGGTAGCAAGATCAAAACAAGGCATATGTCTTTCCCAGAAAGGAAATATACTGCGGACCTACTAGCGGGCGGGACTACTAGATTGTAAACTGTCGATATTCCAATGGTTCAAAATCATAAACTCGGAGAATATGTGGACCAGTAAATGGACGGATAAACGGAGATATCAACGGTTAGTAGGTAAACTCGTATATTTATCTCGTACTCGACACGATATTGCTTATCTTTGTGAGTGTCGTGAGTCGGTTCGTAAATGCAACGAGTGAAGACCATATGGATGCGGTCGTACGAATGCCGTTACTTAAAATCCTCCACAGGGAAAGGACTTATGTTTTCAAAGAATGGTCGATTGGAAGTCCTTGGATATCTGATTCGGTGGGCGGGGAATATGAAGGATAGGAAATCTCTTCTTGGGTACTTTACTTTCGTGGGAGGAAATCTTGTCACGTGGAGAAGCGAAGCAAAATGTAGTTGCCTTATCCGTCTTGTTGAATGAATTCGAGGAATGGTCGAGGAATATGTGAGCTCGCTTTGGTTGAAAAAACTTGAGATTGGTGTTGCTCACAACTGGCTACGAAATGAACTTATTTTGTGATAACAAAGCGGCCAATTGCCATATCTCACAATGTCAGGTTCAACATGATCGCACGAAGCATGTTGAAGTGGATCAATTTCAATCAAACGAGAATCTTGAAGAAAAAGATTATTAAGCTTCCATTTGTTAAGTCGGAAGATCGATTGGTGATATCTTCGCAAAATCGTACGTCTGAGGAGCTTATTTCTGACTTGACAAGTTGGGCGTAAGAGACATATATGCGCCTGACTTGAGGAGGAGTGTTGGTGTGTGCTAAAAGCATTAGCGGAACCGCAATCCGATGGAGTAAAACATGGAGCCAGGCAATGATATTAGTGGGCCAGTAAAACCTGGATAATGCCAGGTTTTATGGATATTGTTTAATTTTCGTTTTCCTTATATACATTGTAAACTATTGTAAAAACACAGAATAGAAATATATGAAAATACATGATAATCAGAGAATATTTTGACAAAAACTACTTAATATATGAAATATATATATACACACACGAAAAGAACAGTACTAATACTAGCTATAGCCTATAGGTTCATTTATATTTATACCAGATAAAGATCAAGGTAGTCCAGCTGAAGCTCTTGAATTGTATTGTTGAAAGCAGGTCTAACACTTTCTGGGCTCAAGTCAGTGCACCTAAATTTAGCAATTAATCATAATTAATTAATTTAGTCCAGTATTGATATTTCAAAGTGCATCCTCATTAAATAGCATGTCAATATTCGAGTTTTAGTTGAATAAATTATTCGATGATTTTTTCTTCAATTATTATTGCCAGAGCTTGGAAGTAACAAAGCTAGATGTCCCTCCTTTCAATCCCAGCATGGATGGCTGCTTGTAGAGCATGTCAAACCTGTAACCACGTACGGATTCAAAAAGTTTAATGATGTAGTACAATTATCTTAATTTCTTTCTTTTTATTAATGAAATTATAAGTTTATATCAACCAAATTAATTAAATTAAGATGATCAGACGAAAAGAAGTAGAAGTTAATTAAAAGTGACTTAAGTGAGGGATTTGATTATTAACTCTTCTTGATCTCCATATACTCCGCAGCTGTATCTACATGCCTATAATCAGCCTGGAACAGTAACATACACCAATGGAATAAAAAAGAATAGATAATAAAGTTAATAGAATCATAAAATATAGGTTTACAACAATTTTCATATATACAACTATTGTTAGGTTTAGATTTTAGTTTTCGTTTTACTTAATATACATATGTTATTATTTGTATTTTAATATACTTACATGTCTCTTACATGAATCATGTGAGATTAGTGACTAATCCCATCATCACGTGAACTCGTTTAAATTTGTAATACCCAGTAGTTTAATACCAACTACCATAAACATTTTCTTTTCCCAATCCACTGTATATTGTCAATCAATAGAAATCATCAAAAAGAAGAAACGATTATACTAATATAGTATTTTCACTAATATATATAAAAGATGAATGAATGAATAATTTGAAAGCAATTTATAATCAATAAATAATAAATAAACCTCAGCGACAGCGATGAAGACAGAGTTGGTGGCTTGGGAACCAGCTCTCCAAGTGCCCAGTCCAACTGCTGGTATTTTGTGGCCACTCAACAGCCTAAAGAACTGCATTCGTTCATCGTGTGGTACAAATGTTGCATGTGTCATTTTCCTATTAATTATCTTCTCTTATTGAGTTCTTCCTTTTTCTTGTCCGCTCAGAATTTTTATTGTTTCTTTAAGGCTAAATAAACCGCTCAAGTTTTAGTCGATCTTCTCGGCTTTCTGAAGATCGATTAGATATGCACACAAATATATATATATATATGATCGATCGATCGATCGATAGATAAAGTACTTAGGTTTAATTGCATGTTAGCCACGTTTATTCGAGGGGAAGCGTGCGTGTCGCTAATACCCTTCTGCTGAGTAACACGTTTGCCAAACACTCCTTTATATACTAACTTATAATCCAGGTGGTCATAAGTTTTTTTTTTCTTATTTATTTATAATTATTTTTAAATCTTAACATTTCATATTATTAAAAAAAATTATTTTATAAGCAATCAAATTTACAAAAATATAAGATATACGTGGATAAAATAATAAATGAAATTTTACTACAATTATTTGATAAAAAATTATAGTATTCATAACAAATTATTAGAAGCTTATAATCATTTTATGTATTCTCTCTCCCTCTCTCTTTCCTTTCTTCTGTTCTCTTCTCATATTTTTTTATCCGAAGCCTTTCATAATAATTAATTTACTCGTATTATAAAAACTCATACTTTAATTTGCATAAAAACTCACTTTCATATTTTCATGTTTTTTTTATTTTTTTTAATTAATATATACATTAATTATTACTTAACTAACATTCTCTCCTCTAAAAATTTATTTCAATCTATTTTAACACATCAATCAATCATTTATATTTTTTAGTTATTTTCACACTTGCAAGGCTATTAAGATTGAATATAACTTTAGTTTATTGATAGTCATGTCACATATTTGCTAGATTTTTAATGACATAGACCTTATAAGTTTTAATATATCATTTTCTAACAAAGATCTAATAAAATGATAATGATATCTAATATGGTTGGTTCCGAAGTAAAACGTTAAGTTTTTTGCTAGATGTATCGCATTGTGATTATCATTCTAAAAACATTGTTCTCTTGCTTGAATTCAAATCATTTAACAATCTTTAAAATCAAATTATCTCTTTACTTCTTTCAATCCTATGTATTCAATTTTTGTAGTGAATAATACAACAATTTTTTTGTATTTATGATATTCAACTAATAGCTATAATATCCACGATGAATACATATCTAGTGGTGTTCCTTAGACGATAGACATCCTTTGTAAAGTTTGTATGTATGAGTCATTATACTTTTAACTTTCTTTTAACAAAATACAAACATTTATCTATAATGTCTCGTAGATTTCTTATGTTTCAATTGAGAGTAATTTTTTTTTGAATATGATATAAATTTATTAATAGTTCACACTGTATGATTAATGTTAAATCTTGTATAGAACATTACATACATCAAACTTTCAATAGTTGTTACATAAGAAACATTAATCATGAAACTTTTTTCTTCCTTTTTTTAAGGATGTGTTAATTTCTTTGGTATCGTCTATGTTAAATCTCTACAAAATACACTTAGATCTACATAATTATAACTAATAAAAAATTATTATTTTAATTATGATTGTTATATAATCGTAATATATTAAAGTATTTTAATAAAAAGATACATTAAAGGTGTTTTATTTTTAAAAATATACGTTTAAATCATAATATTATTGAATTTAATACTTTTAATCTTGTTAATAAAAAATAAATATTCTAATCTACTAATTATATAAACATAAATATCAGTAATCTCTCGATTATTAGAAATATAACACACTAGTATAAATAAAAAGAGATATTAATTTTAGAATAAAGTGATATTTTTTATAATAATAATTATAAAAAAACTATAACCACTAAACCCAACAATATTAAAACTAAGTATAATTACAAAATTTTATATGACTAATTCGATACAGAACCTAATAATAAAAGAGTTGTGTAATTGATACCCATTTTTAATTAAGTTTTAAAATAGTTTGAATTTAGTATCAATATTTTATAAATTGTTTTAAAATTTATAAAAATGAACAATAAACATGTTCTATTTAGAATTTTTAGTTTGTGTTCCTCGTGTTGCCTCTAAGAAACGAACAATTTTATCATTTTAAAATAAAATAAAAAAATCAAAGGTTCCAATAGCTTTAAAGGTTCTTCACACTAAAAAGAAAAGGTTTTGAACAAGAATTTTTGCAAACCCAAATGTCTCTAATGAAGAAGAAACTGTTTTGAAATGTTTCACCTTTGAACAACTTTCAAAAGCTCAAATTTTTTTATGCGAGTTGTAGAGATTTTAGTTAAAAAATGAGATAATGCTCAAGTTGGGGAAAAATGATAAATGAGGAAGAAATAGCTGTGAAGAGACTCACAAAAGAAGCTACAAATAAAAGAAAAGAAATGGAGTTTTTGACGAAAAAATAACGAAATTGCCCTTTCTTTAAAGATCACACGAGGAGCACAAAATAAAACGTGTTTATTATTATTTTTGTAAAATTTGAAATTATTTACAAAACATACGTATTAAATTTAAATCCTTCTAAAATAAATGATTTAAATCCTTTTAAAATATAAATGAAAAAGGATACTAAGTAACATGAGTATCTATACAATACAAAACCCATAATAAAAGGAAAAAAATAAAAGTTAGAAAACAAAAACCACATACTCCTAATGAAAAACTGTGAATCTTGAATTCAACCAATAAAATTTCGAAAATTGTTGTATTACTTTTAAAATTGTGTTTTAAAATACATTTAAATTTAAAGTTGTTAATTTAAATATTATAAATTTCATTATTTTATTTTTTAATAGGATAAATTAATCTTAATAATCTAATCATGTTAATTTATTCTATTGATTATAATTATGAAACAAAATAATTGGTATAAAATAACTAAATAATTTTTAATTTTTATCCGTAATATTAATTTTTTATAGCGTCAATCAACTAATAAGTTAAATTAAGGATGTACATAGCTGAATTATGTCTATTTTTATCCCAAAAATTAACTTAAGGGAACCCACTTAATAGGTTAAAAAAATTTGACAAACCATAGTATCAATTTGAACCTATATCAACTATATTTGAAAAAAATTTAAACTCTCGATTAAAATCATTAAATTCAAATATTTCGTTATAAATTAAATATACATAATAAATAAATTAATTTATTTAACTTGCAATAGAAAAGATAAGTATCAATATTATTACATTATTTAATCCTTAATATTAATATTATTATTTTTAATAAATATGTAGAGTTCAATTTACATATTTTTTTTATATAGAAAACATAAACCAAATTGATTTATTCAATTATAAAAAATAAAACAGAATCGAACCTAATAGACGACCGAAACTCGACATAAAAGTTTCGATTCATATCCTGTTCAATCAGTTCTGTAGGTTTTTTAATATTTATGCTCATCCATAAATTTAAAAAAGAAAAATAAAAAAAAGAAGACTAAAAAATAGTAAAAAGAAATAAAAAAATATGATAAATCATAATTTTTTTGTGTATCTAAATTTTATTACGATTTTAATCATTTAATTATATTTAAATATTTTTATTTTAATAATAAATTATAACCTAGTATGTTGTTAAAAACTAAAAATATAAAATTTATAATAAAATTATCGGAAAAAACTAAGAAAAATTTTATTTTTTATTTAATAACATAAGTTATCTTAATTCATTGAATCAAATTGTGTTAATAAAAAATTATTGAAAAATATTAAGAGTATAAATTATTTCTCATAAATATTCATTAAAAAATTCACATAATAATCCCATATAATTTTCACTTTAAATTGTGTACGAACATTTTAAAAATACATAAAAAAAAAAGAGAGATGTTTTGAGTTCCAAAAAGCAGGAATACAGCACATGACATCCGTAAGAAACAGACAAGAAGTAGGTTCAATCATCATTACGATTTCAGACAGATTCCACATTATAACACACGCCATCGTTTCCCAGCTGAACACGTCAAGTCCCGTGAAGCCCTACCCCTACCTCCTCCTATCTTCTCACCAGGCACACTCCTTCTCATGGAATTCTTACTAACCATTAATCTTTAAAAAAAAGCCAAAAACAAAACCCACCCCCTTCCTCTTTACTTGAAACATATTGAACGAGATTAAAGTTTGTGCGAAATTCAATACTTACAACATAGTTGAATTTTAATAGTAAAAATATCGAGCAAATTAACAGAAATAATGATGTTTCTACCAATGCCATACAAAATTATAATTCTTTTACAAAATAAATGAGGGTTTTTTTTTCAAATGATTACTGGGCATTGAAAAATCCTTTCAAACGAAAAGAAACCACAAGATTATGCAGAAATTCTCTGCTATACTTACACTACTTAGTAAGTGTAGTTAGAAGCAAAGTTAATCTATTTTTTTCGTAATAAGTAAGATACGACAATCATTCTTATACATTCCATTAGCACTTGGAACTACCATTCTTAAAAAAAGACTACAGGATGAAGGGTCCACACACTCCACAGCCAGTCATTGAAGAAGCCTCTCTCAAAAGGAACATAATAAAATAACCAATTAAAGCAAATATATAAAATTATTTATAAACTTAACTAGAGGTGGATTTACGGACTATATAACGATAAGCGGCAACCTTTTTCTTCCTTGAACAAGTATTGTCTACTGAAATTACCATTTTGCCAGCTTCTCTTGGAGTAAAAGAGTTGTGAATTGCCATTTCAGATTGTATTATCTTCCTAGGCTTGTCCACTTGAATTGTGTAGCTTCCTTCGGTGTTTGATACAAACTCTGCACTGTATTCCAAGTCCCATCCTCCCACAACAATGTCCCATGTTATTGTTGCACCACCCTATAATATATAAAATTCGTACAAAATGACATTAAAGTTGTTGTCTTTAGTCTTTTCCGTGAAAACTAAATACAGGGAACATTTGGGCACGCACTTAATGAAACCACAAAATAGAACATACTTACAATGAATGTAACAACTACCCCCGTGTTATTTTTGAGAGTCAATTTCTAATGAGTCCATTCAATTAATTACATCCTATATTTATCAGAATAAATGTAAGAATTGATATATGAACCTCAATTCCTTCGATCTGAATGTTGACTTTCTCTCCCCCTTTCACTGTGAACTCAGAAGCTGGTTTTGGGGGGCCATTTTGTAAATCACTTGGCCTACACAGTCCACCATACTGAACTGGAATATCTTCGGGTCTTATAAACCTGATCACAATACAAACCACTTTTACAATTCAAAACACCAAAACAAGACATCCGGATCCATAAACAGGACAACCCTAAACAGCATAGAAAAACAAAAGCATAACCAAACAGAGTTACGTAAGATTAAGATTTACATATAATGAAGAAAAAACAGGGGAAAAAGGGAAATACTAGTTTCATAATATTATGTGAAAAAATACAATTTAGTCCCCTAGTTCATGATTGAATACTACTACTACCTTTAATCCCCCATTATTTGTAAGTTTTCCAAATAGGGCTAGTAGTGCATATCTTTTTTTAACAATAATGCCTTAAATGACTCATTTTAATTCTTTTTTTAACAATAATGCCTTAAATGACTCATTTTAAAAATTAAGGGATTAAATGTATTATTTTCATAATTACACGACTAAATCTACTATTTTTTATAATAACATGATAAATACTGCCTAACCAGTAATTAAGGGACTAAAAAACATTTTTCAAATAAAAGATTCTTGACCTAAATTAGCATAAAAACCAGCATTTGGGGATCTAACATCACAAAGTGATAATAATCTATTAGATGTTAGTACTCACTTGTAAAGCGTCTCGGCAACATTTCCCTCTTTGGAGATCACAAACTTGCTTTTGGTTCTTTGAGTCAGAAATGGACTGAACATGGAATACAAAACGCTGAAGTACCATGGAACATTGATGAATATCTGATTTTAAAAAAGAAAAAGAATCAACGAATAAAGCAAGACAAAGAAATATGCCGAGTATATCAGTATAACAAAAATGACAAAAGCAAAAGAACAAATATTAGGAATAATTAACAAGCCGTTTAAATAAGTACAAAAAGATAATTAATTACCTTCCTAGCAACCATTTCAGGATAGTTATCTTGAAAAAGAGAAAGAATCTGATTAGAAGCAACTCTGAGCTCTCTTTTAGGCATGTCCTTTAGATCAGTGACTTGGATGATTGAGTTAACCCCACCGGGTTTGAAATGGAGGAGTTTTATGCCTCTTTCAAGTACTTGGACTCTCCATCTTAGAAACTTCTTAAGCTTCTCTTCATCCCCAAAAATCCTCTCATACATATCTTTATCCCTAAAAACTCCATAAGCATTATAGCAAACTGGGTGACCCTCACGGTCATAACTATGCATATAAGCCACTAGACCTTCAAGTTCTTTAAATCCCAACTCTTCTTCCAAAATACCCTCTGTTTCAAACTCTTTTCTCCAAGCCATACACTTGAGCAACATGTTAAACGAATCAGCAACTCTGAAGTCTCTGGCTCTCAAAAACTTCAAGAGTATAACATCAGCTTTCTCATCACCACCCAATAAAGGAATGCCCCACATAGACCCATCACAAGCTTCAGAAGCCATGAGCTTGTCTTTGAGCTCTTGAAGAAATTTTTTCTCGGAGGATTTGAGGTTAGACACAAAGTAAGTGTCTTCTCTGAAAGAAGGTGAACGAAAAGTAGCAGCCTCCATTAAAGTGGTGACTAGGCTCTTCTTGTAAGGATTTGGTGAGGCCACTGGGAGGTCTTGAGGTTGGGCTTTCTGGGGAGAGATTGGTGATGAGGCTTCCATTGATGAGTTTGGGAGTGACCCAGATGGAATCTCTCGAGAAATTTAAATATGGGAAAGAAATAGGAGAAAATGTATGGTTGAGAGGAACTTAAAGGTTGAAGCTTTGCTCGGTGTGAATACGGAAGTTGGTTTGTCTTTGGAGGAATCAAAAGATGATGGAAAAAGGGCCCTGTTTTCGATTCTCTGAAAATGCAGAGCTTCTCCGAATGTGATATCAGGGAAAGAGAAAGTGACTGAAACAGATGAAATATAAGCAGACAAACCTAAAAAACAAACAAACAGACAAACAATGGAGATAATTGAGAAACTGTGTTTCAGTATTTGTGTGTTTTTAGAACCGCGGTCTAAGATTTGAATCAAGTTTTCAAAAAGTGGCTTCTTAGTAAAAGCATTTTTAACGGTGAAACACGCGCTTCTTTTGTAGGACTCAGCTGAGATTGGAAGAAAACTTTCAGCTCCGATTGAATGGTCATTGGCCAGTGACTAACAGAGTGACAGTAGAGTAACGGCGATAGAGATGAATGGTGTGCCAAATAATAATACTTTTTTAAGATTATTTTCATATGTTTTAAAAAAATAATGTATAAAAAGAATTAAAACTTATATATTATTTAAAAAATAATATAAATAAAAATATAATTAAGAGTACAAGTAAGACAAACGGTGTAATAATTGAAGGAAGAAGGGGTTAGAGTCATGCGCGCGTGAGCATGAACCATGACGCGGGTTTCTAACTTTCTGATGGATTTTACAAACGGGGCCCATTTAACGTCGTTTGTTTGTGTGAAATTCAACTTTTTCTTCTTCTTTTTTTTTTCCTTTCTTCTCTTGCACGCCTCCCCAAGCCACAACTCTATTTCCTTTTCTTGATTTTTATTGTTTATTTTTGCTCCGAGCAACTCTATTTCCTCTTTTCAATTTTAATATATTTTTAAATGTCATCTTAACAATTTTTATTATTATTATAATAAAAATATATAAATTATGTATTATTATTATTATATAAAAAATTTATGAAAATAATATATTTAATTGTAATAATATATACACTCTTAATTTATTATCTTAAGTTATTTTTATTAATTTTATATTTTATATCATCCTTTATTTATCACTTTAAGTAATTTTAATTGAAGTTGATATTATAATTTTATATAATAAATAACTTTAAACGATTAAGTTGAAAAGTTATAAATCTTTCGTCAAGTTGGATGAAAAGAATTTTATGACTTATATTTATTTTAAATTTAATGTAATTAAAATATTAAATTAATATAAAAAACTTAGAAAGATAAATTAAAGTAAATAAAAAATGTAGGTAGGAAAGAAAACATTTACTCGAATATATGTATCTGAAATGAACCGAATATCTAATAAAAAACCTTGACATATTCTATGCAAATCTGGTCTTCACGTTAAACCCGGTACAAGATAATACATTCTCAAAGATTATCTGAATGCACATTCAATTTTGTAATGTATTGTTTTATCCCATAAAATACTCATTGAAGTTGGAACACCTTTGGTGAAGGTGTTTATAAAAGAGAAAAAAAAAAATGGTGCAAGGGCCTTTTTTTAAAAGAAGAAGAAAAAAAAAGAGCACCTTAGAAGATCATGAATAAAGATTAGTTTTTTTTTTTAATTTAAATGATATTTGAATTCGTAATATTCATAATTTATCACTTTGGGATTTTAATGAACATTTACAAGGAAGTTACCAACCGTTGAATATTCCTTTATTATGTATTTGGAAATTGTATCCTTTATTTTTAATAAATAAATTATTATGATTTATCCAAAAAAAAAAAAGAATAAAGATTAGTTAAAAAAAAGACGGGTAGAGTGAATCACTAAGTTGTTATGTGATATTATTATTAAAAAGAGAAGAATATAATAACATCATTAAGTTTCTTCGCCCTAAGACTGAAACCATTAGAGTATGTAATCTTATAAAGAAAAAATATCAATAGGAACAAAATAATCGTTAGTGTCTAATATTGTTATTACGTAAATAGCTTTGAAGTTAGTGTTGTTGTTAAGTAAAAAAAGTTAACGGTGAGTAATGACGGGCATAATAATAACTTATTCTTTTTTTTTTTCTTTATAGGTTTTATCTGATAGGTCTCTTCAATTCGAAATATACTGTTTGTCCTTTTCTTTTCTTTTTCTTCTTTAGTGCTAACGTATTATTTATTTATTTATTTATTTATTTTGTTAGTATTTTATGAAGCGAACAAAAAATAATAATATTTAAAATAAATCATCACTATTAGTGAGTTTTTTTTTTTAGCAATTATTAATACTACCGTACTCCATACTACACATGAACATTTTCCACCGGTACTAAAATTATAGTTTTTTTTTCTTCTTTTCTTACGAATTTTACATTTTATGAGTTAAATTTACATCCTAAAACTATTATAAGACCTTTTAAGAGTGTGAAACTGAACGAACCGACTATACTACCTTTGCGAGTCGAACACCCAACCAAATACATACATATATAGAAGCAGTTCTACCAAGTAGGCATAAGCCAACGGGTCATACCAAGTAGGCATAAGCCAACGGGTCATACCAAGTAGGCATAAGCCAACGGGTCAAATAATTAACAACTCATATCTTATCCGATCCGCTTGACACCCTATCTTTTACTAATAGTTTGAAAATAATGTGAAGACAAGATAAGTCTTGAAACGTCTAGTACACAAAAAATCAACTTAAGGCCCCACTTTTAGAGGAAAGCCGGAAGTTCTGCATTGGATTCTGATGAGAAGAGAGCAAATTGGCACTGATTTTATTATGTAGGGAAGGAAGGAAGGAATGAAAGGTTAATTGAGAATCTTTCGGGATCCACCAAGCAAACAAAGCTTATTACAAACTAAGCATATCATGACTTTAAATGCTAATAACATTGCATAATTTTTGCATCACTAAATTACATTATTATTATTATTTATGAGTATAATATCTTATATCTTAAAATTATATTTTATTAAAAAAAATCATTTACAAGAACTATTATAATATCTAAGAAGTCTACATCATTTAAAAGTGCATGTAAATATAGCTCTTATTGTTTAAACCTCGCCCTTGTAACCTTTTAATAATTTTACCCACCAATCTCTAATCAAGTTTTCTTTTTTTCTTTTTACAAACAAAAAAATCTTAAATAAATTGAAAAAATGTGGGTCTATATTATATTCCACCATATACAATAAACCTTGAATTTTCAGCTACCAACCTTAAAATACAAAAAAAAAACTAATTAAGAAGCTCTTGAATCTTGAGTTTGTATTTTGCATGGGTGAAAAGGTAAAAATGTTATATTCGAGGTTAATAAAGTAAATTAATCTTTTTTAACTTTTATCAGGTTTGAACCTAGCCAAATCACTTTTGACTTGGGTGTCACCATAAAACATATTAAAGCATCTTTAATCATAACCCTGTTTCAAAATAGCGTAAAGTGTCATGCCTCATAACTGTACTCCATCTCACGACCTCCCTAATTTCTTCTTTACGGTAAAGAATGTATTATTTAAGTTTTGTAATTAATTAATTGAACTAAAATTTAATTAAAAATAATATTTATGTCAAAATAAGATAAAAGTCTTGTTATTTTTTATATATCGAATAAAATTGTTTATATAAAATTTAAGTGTCATAAAAACTCTGTTATAGGCTTATAGCCCAACAATCTGAGTAGAAATATTAAGCATTTTGAATACGACGTGTACCAATCTGCTTGAGATTGTTAGCATATTTAATCCTTATTATTTTGTTGTTTTATATATTTTATTTTATCAATGGTATATTTTTTATATTGTTTTGTAATGTCGTTTGGTTTAGCAGTAGTATTATAATATGTTTTCTTAAAGGCAAGAGGTTCTTATGTTATTATTTTTTAGGCTTAAGAGTTGAAAGGCTAATTTTTTTAGGCCAATAGTTTAAAAAAATGTTTTTAAATCTATCTATTCGTGAATAACATATCATTTAAGTCTTTTATCTATAAAAAAATATATCAGATAAAAATTAATTAATTTTTATTTAATCTTTTATTAAATATAAAAAATAACGCATGTGTTATAAGTTTGTATATTTTTTTCATGAATATATATGTAAAAAAACTTAATATTTAATTAAAAAATTACTCAAATTTTTTTTTAAAAATTATCTTAAATTTTAACAATTTTTTTTAATAAAACTTAAATAAAATTTCATTGTTTTATATCTAAAAAACAATGATAATTTCATTTAATTATAATAGAAAGAATTTGTTAAGATATTTTAGTTATCTCTTTAATTAAAAATTACATCATTAATATTACATCTTATTTAATAAAAAAAATATGCATATTTCACATGTAATATTACATCTTATTTAATAAAAAAATTAATTTTATGATATATTTTCACAAACAAATGAATTTAAAAGTTTATTTTTTAAATGAATGTATTAAACAATTCTTAATATCCAAACAAATATATTTTGAACTATTTTTTTTTTTTTGTATTTTATATTGCTCATATTTTAAATTGTTCTTTTCTATTGGTATCTTTGTTTAGATAACAATGAAATCTTCTATTTTAGTTATAAAAAAAAAATTAGCAACCAATTATTTGAAAATTCTTCATGGAAAATATATGGAGAATTGTACGTTTGCATATAAAGAGTAATTCAGGTAAGAAAGGAAATTCATTATATTGAAAGTGCAAAACAAAACAAAACAAAACAATAAACTGCATATTAAACGCTAGCAACTGATAGATAAAAAAGAGGGATTGATATATAATTGGTATCTCAATTAATATATTAATATCTTAAATATTTTATATTATTAAAATATTTTATTTTAATATTTTAATTTAATTATTGGTATTTTTTATTATAGCGATAATTTTTTTTCTAAAATATCTTTTTGATTTTTTAGAGAATGATTTTTTTTTAAATTAACTAGAATTGAAAAATGATTTTTTTAAGACTATGTTTAATATTTCTTATCAAAAGTTACTAAAAGAATAAAAATCATTAATTTTTTGCCTTTAAAAAATCAATAATATAAATAAGTATTAAAAAATTCATAATATTCCAATAATTTCATTAGAGTATGATAGAAATATTTTTTTATGACTAATCAATAAAGATAATAATAAAAATATTTTATATGATGAACCAACTGAAAATATTTATATTATTAATGTTATTAGAAAATAAATGTTTTTGAAAATTAAAAAAAATCATTAAAAGATTAAAACGGTATTTTGGAAGAAAAAAAATAGTTACTATTAAAAAAATGAGAATAATAACAATACTTGAATTTTGATATTAAAATAAAAAAATTTAATGAAATAAGATATTTAAAATACCAATATATTGATTGAGATAACTACCTAGAAAGAACATATGTGGCAAAAATCTAATAGGGTGGATTTCATCACAAAGATCTTTAATTATTAATTTATTAAATTTATTAAATTTTATAATAATTAAATTTTTTTAAATTTGATAGCACATAAATAAATTATAATTTTTTTACTTTTATTTTATTATCTTTTTCACTTATTTTTAAGATATCAATTTATATTTTTTTTAATACTACAAAATAATAAGATAAAAATATATAATCATTTATTTTTATGTTGTCGTTTTTTTAAATTATAACAAAAGGAATAAATTAAATTATTCCAACTGTCTAACAAACATTAAATACATTTGTCTAATCTAATAACTATAACTTTAAGTGATGGTCGAATGATAGCATGGACATTCTTGTGGGTAGAGGTCACCATCGGCAATTAAATGTTTATTTTTTAACCATATTAACTCAATCTAATCTTAATCAAAATTTGTAAATTTAAAATTTAAAATTCATTTAATTTGATGATATAATAAAATTAATTTAATCTAACTCAAATATATCATATTTTTAAATCAAATAATCTCGATTAAGTTTGAAACTCATATATTAATTATTATATAATATATATAATATTTTAATTTTAAATTAAATTTATTATTTATAATCATAATAATAATAATAATAAACATGTTAATACTAAATTAAATTATATGAAATTGATTATAAAATATATTATTTTAAATTTAATAAATATTATATTTTTAATTAAAATCCATTCAATTATAACTTTGTAACAATTTTCATTCGAAAAATTGTATTAGATTTCTCGCATAACTTGTGAGAATATAAATGTAATTAATTTCAAACATTCAATAAGTAGTTTAGAAATGTAAAATAATAAACTGAAATCGGACTTTCATGAACCATGAGATTTAAGTATATAGTATATCATATTTTATAAATTTAACTAGTCACAATTAAACTCATCGTGTCCAAATACTAATGAGATTTAAGTATATAATATATCATAATTTATATATACAAGTTTATTTTTTAATATATCTTAGAACTTAAATATATATTTATTTATTTTAACACAAAAAATATATATTTAATATATCTTCGTAAATATTTTTAAAATATATTTATTTTTTAGAGTGAATAATAATTAATATGATAAAAGAAAAACCACTAAAGACGAAGTTAATTCTCACATAATTAAAAAGCATGTACTAACTACTTCTGGCCTGTTTTTAAGGGGAAGCTAGTCGAATCTCAATCTCTGAAATATCAATTTTTTTTTCAAATAAATATAAAATTATATATTTTATCACTCGTTTGAAGTGTCTCTATTTTATTTTTTTATCTTTAGTGTTAATTGAATCGTAACATGTTAAAAGAATACGTAGATCTAAATTTACGACATAACACACCAATACAGTTCACATGCAATGACTACCATTGGGAAATGATAATATTGCTCATTAACACGTGACTCTCCATAATTGTGTTTATTTTTAATTATTACAATTTTGTTTTTCTTTTCAGATAAATAAGTTGTAAAAACATTCGCTTATTCATCGCCAATAAATCAATTTCTTACAGTGGTATCGAGCCGCAGGGAAACAATTCCCGTAAAATTCAAATTTCATAGAAATTTTTTCCCATTTTTCTTCAATCTGTTTTTTTTCCAAAACCAAATTCGATCCACAAAATAATTTCAATTTCATCCCATCATATTATTCAGATTCATCCGAGAAATTTTCAATTAAAATCAAGGCAAAATACCTCTTCACGCGCTCACACGCGTCTTGTTTAAACTCACCGGCTGCTTTCACCTACCATGGGAGACACACGCTGGCCAACACGCTACCGGGCTGAGGAAGACGACCAAAGACACGTCGCTTTGGGCCAAACAACGACGCTGGCTGCTCACCCTGGCTCGTCAACGGTTCAGGGTTCCAAGATTACCGGCCAAGATTTGACCATTCCAACCACCGGTTCACCCGACTTTCCGGCCAATCTGTTCTTGGTGAAATTTTTCGGTTAATCCTTAACTCATTTTCTATAAGATAAAGTATATTTTACCATTATTTATTTCATAAATAGTCATTATTGTCTAAAACACACTTAAACCTATCCCGTATCTCTTCAATTTATTCAACAAATAATGTCTTTAACTACCAATACCAACCCTACTTTACCAAAATGGTATGATGACCTCTAGCCATTCATTATATTTACACCACTGCATCTTCAACTGGGCATGGTTCTTTAGCTCAATCCTTAAACCAAGAAAACTATCACATTTGAGTCACGCAATGCTCATGGCCCTAATAACCAAAAACAAAGAAGGATCTATCGACGCATTAACCGCGCCATCAACAAACTCGAAACAAATCAAACAATGGACTCACGAACATTCTTGTCAAAGCGATGGATCCTCAACACTATATCACCCAAAATTGCGTAAAGTGTCATGTATAGTGATACTGCATATGATAGTTATGGGAAGAATTAAATTAAATGAACGCTTTTTCGCACACCAACAGCTGCGGCATCTATTCCACGTTGAGCAAGATATCCATGATTGAAGACAAGAAGGTGTAAGCGTTGGGAGAATACTATACAAAATTGAAAAGCTTATGGGATAGTCGTGATGCACTATATCCTATTCCACATCATGGAGGAAATGCCGGAAGGGAACTACAAGAATATCAACAAAAGAAGAAACCATAAAATTTCTCATGGGGCTTAACAATGTTTACACATCAAAGACGTGGACAAATCTTGCTCATAGAACCATTACCTACAAGAATAAGGTATATTCACTTATTGTTCAAGATGAAAAACAAAGAGTTGTCTCCACGCAAAGTACGGGAAAGGATGCCAGCGCCAGACTTGTTGCTGTAGAGTAGTCGTCCCACAATATCCTCACAAAAATTACCCACCAAGGAATCCACATCTCAAGTGCAATCGATGCAATAATATAGCTATAATTCTCGAGAAATTGTCAAGTCACCTCAAATGTGATTTTGTGGTCTCGATGGATTTAATTTTGAAAAACTACCGAAAGCTGCCTCAAATGTAATTTTTATGGTTTGAATGGAGCATGACATCAATACGGTCGAAGAAAGGAGCAATTCAAGATAAAGAGAAATACAAGTTACGGCTTCCCTTCCAAAGCTCATCATATCGACTTTCAAGAAAGCTGCTTCACGACACAAAGACACCATTCCACAACTTACATCCGCCCAATATCAAGAGCTCCTTACACTTCTCAATCAATCCAAATCAGTACGGCAAGTCAGTGACTACTTCTTCAGGTAACACATTATGTAACCTGCTTTTCCATTCAAAACCCGCTTGGATTTTGATATAAAGGGCAACTGATCACATGGTCTGCTCAAAATCTTACAGGCTCCAAAGATTCGATCCACTAATCGACATGTACATTTACCTGATCATTCTCTTTCCCATGTCACACATATTAGCACCTTGTACATTTCTCAAATAATTTCATACTCCATAATGTCTTGTGTGTTCCCTCTCCTTCAAATTAAACTTAGTTTGTAGGCCAAACTAACTCAAACCTCATTATTTCATGTCACCTTCACTAATAAGATGTGCTTTGTTCAGACAAATGCTTTCAGGAAGACGATTGGGATCGACGGAACCGAGAAAGCAGTGACTTCTCTTGCGACTATTTCGAAAAGGCCGGATGTTTCTCCGTTTCAAACACCGCTTCCACCAACTCTTATCTATGGCATCAATGACTTGGTGCATTTATCTAATAACATTAAGCCATGTAATTTCTCTTCCATCAACACACTTTTTGTTTCATTAGTGATTGTTCTATTTGTCCATTAGCTAAACAAACACGTAATCCATTTCCTTTAAGTTCCATCAATACAAAAGCACCATTTGAAATTATTCATATTTATGGGGTGGTTATCACATTCCAAAGACTTAATGGAGCACGTTATTTTCTCACTATTGTTGATGACTACTCAAGATGCACACGTGGTCTATCTCTTACATGCTAACTGATGCCGCGACATTTCTTACCACCTTCATCAATCTTGTTGAAACACAATTTTTCATCCAGAGTTAAAATCATTCAGATGACAATGGATCATAATTTTTTATGACCCAGCTTGTTTTCTACCGCGGAATCCTTCATCAAACTAGTTGTCTCTACCCTCAACAAAATGGTGTCATGTTGAACGCAAACATCGCATCTTCACCGCCGCTGGCCTTCATTGCTCTTCCAAGCCAATCTTCAAACAATTCTAAAGGGAGATGCCATTCTTAC
Organism: Hippophae rhamnoides; assembly: GCA_033030585.1. Classification (NCBI taxonomy): domain Eukaryota; kingdom Viridiplantae; phylum Streptophyta; class Magnoliopsida; order Rosales; family Elaeagnaceae; genus Hippophae; species Hippophae rhamnoides. The sequence continues at coordinate 55,265,316 of CM065433.1, read as the reverse complement.
ACCCACATACCTCATAAATCGTACTCCAACACCTCTTCTAAGCGGTAAAACACCATTTGAAGTCCTTTTTCAAAAAACTCCTAGGTATGAACATCTTCGTGTTTTTGGTTCCCTTTGTTTTGTGTCGCACATCATGATCGACTCACCAAGTTTGATGCTAGGTCACATAAATGCATATTCATTAGGTATCCATCTGGGATCAAAGGTTATCGTGTCATAATCCGGAAACAAGCAAGACTTTAGTCTCGTGATGTTATCTTTCATGAAACGTGTATTTCCTTATTTCACTTCACGTCAACACTCCAACCCTATTTCTCCATCGAAGATACTATCTATGATGACATACTCAACATTCGCTAATCAACCAATCCAAATATATCACTCGATCATACATCACCAGCCCTTCCAACAATCAACTCGGACATTTCTTCATCTTCAAGATTCATCTTCTAAACATCATCATCAACTTCCACCACACATAACTTCTCCAACACCACCACACATAGGCTTCGTCGATCCACCAATGTTCCTAGCTACCTTCAAAAAATATCATGTAAGGCCTTCACCTTCTGCCCTTCCTTCGCCTCACTCAAGATCGGCCCAAAGACAAAGGTACTTCTCATTCTTTATCTCACGTGACTTACCTATGACCAATTATCACCGCACATCGTGGCCTTTGCTACTTTCTATTTCCATTCTGGGAACCAACCACTTTTGTCAAGCTTTCAATGATCCAAAATGGCGTTTGCCATGAAACAAGAACTAGATGCCTCCGAAACTAATGGCACTTGGACGCCAATGCCTTCCTCCAAACAAGAAACCGTTGGTTATAAATAGGTCTACAAATCAAGTATAATCCTCGATGGCTCTGGAACGATACAAGGCTCGATTGGGCAAAAGGATACTATCAAGGTTTTGACTACCAAGAAACTTTTGCACCAAGAGCCCTAAACTTGTCACCGTTCTCCTCGTCATTGCCTGCTATTCAAAATTGGCATCTTCGACAACTCGATGTCAACAATGCTTTTCTCTACGCGATCTCCGTGAAGATGTCTACATGTCCCTTCCACCTGATTCGGACGAAGGAAACACGAGTATGTAAGCTACATAAATCTTTGTAATGGACTTAAATAAGCTCAATGGATAAGGGGTCATCAAGCTATCAACAACACTTAAGCTAGCTAGTTTTAACCAATCAGTATGACCACTCTCATTCGTCAACACGTGGTAATTCCTTCTCAACTCTTCTTGTCTATGTAGATGATATAATCATAACAGGAAACAATATACAAGACATTGAGAAAACTAAGAATCATCTCGAGACAATTCAAGCTTAAAGATCTCTGAATTAAAGTATTTTTGGCATAGAAGTTTCACATTCTAGTAAGGGAATTGTTCGTCACAACGCAGTACGCACTTGAAATATTGGGAGATTACGTGGGTTATCTTCGTGCCAACTGCCAATTCACCTATGGAACAAAATTTATCCCTCAAAGAAGGTTGAAGGAGAATTCATCAAGAATCCCACATCATATCAAGACTTGTTGGGAGATTAATATACTGATCATCATCAAGCCGACGGTTGTAATTGCGGCACATTCTCAAATAATATATGGATAAACCACGACAACCACATTTGGCCACTCAACGAAGCTACGATATGTCAAGAACACACCAGGGCAAGGTCTCTTTTTCTCAAGAACTAGTTCATTACAACTAAATGCTTTTTGACGGATCAGACCGGGCAAAATGCATACATACACGACGATCAACCACAGATATATTGTATGCTTTCTTGAAAAACTCGCTTAATTTCTTGGAAGACTAAGAAACAAAATACGCGATCTCACGATCAAGTTGACAGGTAATCATCGCTTCACGGCAAATGATGCCATAAGTAACCTGGTTACGATATATATTTGGATGATTTGGGTATCAAACACTCTCAACCAACCAAGTTATATCATGGACAATCAAGTAGCTCTTCACATCGTGATCAAATCCAAGATGTTTCATGAATGAACCAAACACATGTAGATCGATTGCACATCTAGTAAGAGAAAAGATCTGCCGAATGATAAAAACTTATCATATCTCTACATTAGAAACCAGCCAGATATATTTACCAAATCTGAAGTTTTACAGCGCTTACTATTTAACAAGTTAGGAATAATTAACATATATTCTAACTTGAGGGGGAATGTTAGTTAAAGAACGAGATCCAAATTGGTGACAACCAACACACCAAAGTTTACCACCAACAATGGTGGGGAAGGATAAATTTCATTTAACACGCTTCTCCATAATTGTGTTTATTTTTAATTATTACAATTTTGCTTTTCTTTTGTATAAATAGGTTGTAAACATTCGTTTATTCATCATCAATAAATCCATTTCTTACGTACCATTATATCAGTTTATTTGTTACATAACTAGTGCCCCGTCGATGATTTTGTGTTTTCTTTCGAGTTTCAATTTTCAAACCTCAATCAAGTTGATAAATCAATCATATTTTATTTTCATATAATTCATAAATCTATTAATTTATAATGTATAACTTTATTCTCTCAGTTTTATTTTTATAAATTAAAAGTATTAATTATTTTATTTTAAATTAAATTTATTAATTATATTTTTATCATTTTATTATCAATTTAATGAACATTTTAATTAATTTAATCAATTTATTTTAATTTTTAAATTATAAAAAATTAAACTTAAGTTTTAATTTAAAAATATTAAAAAATAATTAAAATAATTAAATAAATTAATATATTTAATTTATAAAAATATAATCAATAAATTATCATATCATCTTTTAACTAAAAATATTAAAAATTAAATTTTAACTGATATTATAAATAAAAATATATATAATATATATTTTTAACTCATAAAATAATCAATTTATATTAAAAATTATAGTAGAAAATAAAACTTCTAAAAATTAATAATTTTTTAAACTTTAGTTACTTTTTAAAACTAAAAATAGTAAAAGTATACGTCAAAAAAAATATATAATTATTTAAAAATAAAAAAAAAATATCAAGATATTAAAATAAAATATTTTAATAATATAAAATATTTAGAATACTTAATTAAATATACTTATAAAATAAATATTAGATATCATTGTATATATTATATAATATATCGATTATTTATTTAATATAAAATTATAAATTTATAAATTAATTATATTGTTACTTAAATTATATTACATTATTATTATAAGGATAAAGTTATATTATATTGAAAATAAGTTTTTAATACATCTTGTGCAAAATGCATGAAGTACTCTAACAACTTGACCGTAGTCATCAATAGTTCGTTGAACAGCTGATCACTCCTTAAAGCTTTCTTGACACATCATTTTTCAACCAAGATTGCCTTAGTTTGTGATTAGCTGGAGCTAACATGTGACCTCATGTCTAAGGTAGCACCTTCAACAATTAAAATTTTAAAACTGCTTATTTTTTCTGGACCGAAATACTTTCAAATTAGATAAAGAGCTACCGATGATGTTTTCCGATCATAATAATAAAATAAATAAATTTTGAGAAATAATATTAATATTTTACAATAAATAACAATAATCAGTTTTTGTTTTAGCTATGTATGACAAAAGAGAGTATTTTTTTTATTCTCATTTCTAAAATAACTAATAAATTTTAATTCAAAATACTTCAATTGAATTTGTTACTAATCAAATTTATTTATTTTTAATTCCCTTACATTTGAAATTATATATCAATGTATGATGGTGCCTTTTCCTAACTGAAATGCTCGACAACGTTTTCGATTTTTTTTTTTTTTGACAAAATAAGTTTAATTAATTTTCAAAAAAAATGTACTCCAAGAATATTTAAATAGAAAGTTTAAAAATATATCAAAATTTTATAAGAAATCATAACAATAATAAAATCATATAATTTTTTTATGCGCCAACTATTAGTTATTTAAGTTTTTCATCTAATCTCGGCTTTTCATAAATCACATGGTTATTTGAAAGGGAGTAAGTTACAAATTCACGTGGGTATATTTTTTTCAAATTTAATATTTTAACTATAAATAATTGAAACGGTAATTATTCGTAAAAAATTGACAATATTTTTAAAAATATTCATAACTGATAAGACGTGTGATGAAAATATTTTTCAAAATTTCGATATTGTAGTTAATCAAAATCAAACATATATTAATATTATTAATTTATATACATATAATTAAATAAAAATTATAATTTTAATAATAAAACGTACGATAATTTATACGATTAGATTGAATTTTATTCATTCTTTTATTTTATATATTTTTTAGTTTACTTAAAAACGTGTGCGAACTAGTTAAAAAATAAAAATTAATGTTAATCTTTTAAATAATATAGTAAATTAATAATTAAATTAACATTTACTTTTTAAAAACTAAATATATTTTTAAATAAATGTTAAAAGACAAAAAAAACATAGTTAAATTATGAAGAAACTATTAACGATTCATAACCGATAATTACTAATCGAATGTACTTAAAAAATTGGTGTGAAATGATTATGGTTATTAGTATAACTGTTATCGACAATCCCTTACGCCCATTCATAATTGGGTTCAAGGTTCTATCACAAAAAAATAAAAATGATAATTCATTTCAATTATATACTTAATTTATTATTCGTATTTAATTTATAAAAGACTTATTTGTATACTCTTAGAACGAGAACACGTTATCTCATTAAATTCCAAACATGCTTTAATATCAAGAACTAGTTGTTTAATCGTATCCTCTAGGATGAGCATCCATACTCTATCAAGTTAACACACGTGGTACAAAATAATTCTCACTCTAATTTAATCAAACCTTAAGTTTAGAGTATAAATGAGTCTAGAATAATATTACATAATTTCCATCATAATCCAACAATAACCCACCATTTTGTTTGAACGTGTCTCACACGTGACACCTAAGTCAACTTTTATCTTAGGAATCCACTAATCCACTTTGTATGCACCCAAACAATGCATTCTACTACCACTTGTTGAACTTGGATTTTCATACAAAAGATTGATTGACCTATTAGAAAGAGTATTTTATTTTAACAAAATATTTAATTTACTACTCATATTTTTAAATATGAGACTTATTCACACACCTTCAAAAAAGATCATGTTGAAATTTAATTATAAACTTACCCCTATTTTTTCACACATTATACTTGGTATTTTTAAACATGAATTTAAATTTAAAAATAAAGTTGTACAAAGTGAAAAGTTAGATAAAGGAATTTTTTTTCTCTTCATTTTCATTTTTCTTCTTCTTACTTACTTTCATTTTCATTGCTTTGATTTGGGTTTGGGCTCTGGAGAGGGAGTCTCCTCCTTTAGGAACTATCTTCAGTATCTTTTTATTTATTTTTTCATAAATAATTTGTCATTTATGATCTTAAATATTATTTTATTATATATGTTTCTCTAAAATTTAAATAAAATATTATGAAAGAATTTATGTACTTCTTTAAATCTCAAGTCTACAAAGTTTTATAGAAATCTCGATTTTTAATTTAATACGAATAGTCGAAGATTCATTGATATATTTATTTAAACTATCATAAATCATAAAAGGATTTCAAGTTTTTCATATAAAATACATAAAATAGATACAATGTTTTTATATTTTATGAATTATATTAGTTAATATGATTAAATATTAAAATAAAGAGTAATATATAACAAAAATATTGTTTCACATATTTATTAGATTTCTGAACGACGATAATTTTAGTTTTCAATCCATCCTTTTACGTGCATGAAAGAATAGAGATTAACCTTTTATTGTATGTGTTTTCTATAATTAATAAAATTCTCCCATACAAAAAATAATGGACTAGCCTAGCCCACAAAGGAAGGCAAATAGCTTCATTCTAAATCGTTTCAATTTTATATTTTTATAAATTAAATTAACTAAAAATGTGTAGTGATATTGTTATTTTTAATTTTTTATTATATCTTTATAATTAATAATATTTATTGATTTTATTATTAAATAAAATTATAATCAATAAATTATTATTATATTATTACACTTAAAAATATTATAGTTTGTTCAAATTGACTAAATTATATACATTTTAAAATTTATATTATTTAAATTAACTAAAAATGTGTAATGATATTGTTATTTTTAATTTTTTATTATATCTTTATAATTAATAATATTTATTTATTACTAAAAAATATGTTTTATGTCTTTTTGCCGTGTAGATCAAATAATATATTTTTCCTTGTATTAAAAATAAAATTCTATATATAAAGAAAATTATGTTTTGTAATTATAACTTAAAAAATTTGATATATTTAAGGTTTAATTGTATTTTATAAAACCTTTATAAATAATTTTTTTTAAAATCTTTTTCATGCAAATGCACACGTACTTTTTTTTTTACGATAAAAAAATATAAATGCTTTTTATATGTTTATAACATATTTTTTATAACCTAAGGAATATATTTTTCTAATAAAAAAAATTAAAAATAAAATTAAGTAAATAACTATTCATATAAAAAGATAGTGCATTGAATTATTTCTCTTAACAAATGAGATGTGTACTATACCCTTTAAGAGCATATGAATGTAAGCGAATGATGCACAATTACATGTATTTAGCATTTTTTGTTAATATACAATTTGTTGCAGTAATAATAAAAAATAGACGTAACAATTTGAATAATAGAAAAAATAAATAATATAATAAAAATTTAGAATCATCTTAAATAATATCCTCCCAATCATAATAATAAAAATAACATCATATTCTTGAATTAAGAAATATATAATAAAAAATATACCTAAGAATAATAAAAAAAAGAAATAATATCATAAAAAATTAAAACCATCTCAAATAATATCCTACAAATCATAATAATAAAAAATAACATCATAATTTTATAAGTTAATGTTGTAGTTTTTTTAATTAAATAATAATTAATGTGATTTGAATATATAATTTAAAATAATATAAATCTTACTATTATATTAATAATTTAATCACTTAGATTTTATTATTTTAAATTTTAATAATATTAAATTATTATTTAAAAATAATAAATTATAACAGTACATAAAAACACATACCAGCATTAGGGAATTTTTTTTTATAAGTACAGATATAAGAGATTCAAATAATTTTAAGAAAATAAATTTGATAATTGCATTAAGAAAACTTTTATTTAATATAAGTTATATTATTATCATAATTATATATAAAAAATATTTTATTATTTTAATTTATAATTATACATCATTTTATATTACTAACTTCTATTAAATGTAGTCACATTAAAATGTGTCGTGTATATATATAGAATACTTAGAATTACTAGTTGCAGTACCAAACTTCCGTAAGGCGCTCGAAGCGCTTTGTCTTCTCGGCGAAGGTACGCAAAAGCTCACTCTCTGTTCATCAAAATCTTGGAATTTCAATGCTTCGCTTTCCATTACATTTAATTATTTCAAAATCACGATCGGTTTGTGCGGCTGTATACTTATGCTGTATTCTCTAGGGTTTTGTGATTAGGACGGCATTGAGATTGTTGAGTTAGATCACTTTTATCTCCTATTTGGCATCTTCTTGTTTGCTCCATTCTGTTTAGCTTGCATTTTTATTAGATTTTGTTTTAGAAATGCACCGATATATCTGATCAATGGTTACAAATTCGATAGTGTATTCATATTTCATTGTACGTACATCTTCCCTCTAGTGACGCGCTTCAAATTAAAATCAATGTTCATTGCTCGCAATGTGCTTTGAAAAATGTACTTATTTGTTCTTAATTCTTATTCATGTTGCATAAACCCAACTTTTTGGCCTAAAAAGCAATTAATTTCTTTTTCCTTGCATCCATGTATCTTGTGGTTTTTATTCTTGCTATGAGTATTCTCTGTTGGCAATAAATTTATTCCTATTAAGGATATTAATTGATGACTAGTTGACTATCATTCCAATCCTCATATTTTTATGCACTGTAATAGCTGATGACAACTCTCTCCTCAATGTGAAAAGGAATTGTATTTGAATGTCAGTCCCCTTAATGCAGTGGCGGATCTAGCTCTCAACTTCAGAGGGGACACTAGTCAATAATCAATAATATAAAGTTGCACAAATAATTTACAAATTAAATATTAGAGCTAAAAATTTAACAATGAAATATTTTGAACAAATACATATTAAAGCGTGGGTTTTGTTAAAATTTTATTGTGTTTTAATTAAAAAGTAACTGAGTTTACATATAAAATTTAAACTTAAAAAATTTAAAGCTTAAAATTTAAGTTGAGAGGAGTACTACATGTTAGATATGATATAATTTTCACAAAAATTACAAAAAAAATTTGTGTAAAATTACATCTTTGATCAATTGAGGAGGGGCATGTGCCCCCCTCCTAAACATCATGTACATCAGCCTCCACCTTAATATGAAAAGGAATATTATTTGAGTGATTTGTTACATGAACTCTTTTAGGAGACTGAATGTCCTAAATATTTGGATACATAACACGTCTATTTTTTTTCAATTTTTCTTCAAAAGCCACCAATTTGGAGCGTCGAGTACCTATACACATGTCCATGTCGCGTCCGTTAGACAAGGTACTTAATGAAAAATGAAGAATCTATGTAACATAATTTGAGTGTTAGTTGAATGCTAACTTATATTATTTATCCTTTGTACATAATCTGTAATTTGGGGTTAGTACTTTGGGAAAGGGGCGAATGGATGGGCAAGTGTAAATGGCTGAATTATATGATATGATTAGTATGAAAGTCAACTTCCAATTAGTTTTGTACTGGGGACTTAATCATTCCCTCACAGAATGCATTAATGGCAAAGTAAATAAAATCTCAGAACTGGGCCAGAGAGTGTGAGTCTGTGAAAGAAAGCGTGGGGGTGGGGGAGCAATTGTATTTTGCTGTTTTTATATCATCTATGTTCTACAATTTGAAATTGTTGGCTGACTTTTGAGTCAATTATGTATTTTGTGGTTCTCATTGGTTTATGACATATCACTAATTTTATTTGGTTAAGTATGCTAGATGACCTTAATTGATTATTTTAATTTCATTTATGACCCCACTTTTAAATCTTTTTTTTATTTTTTCTATCGAAACTTCTATATTTTTATCTCTTGTTTACATATTTCTCCCTCTATTAAATCTGTCTATACTATTGTTTCTCTTTCTCTCAGCACACATACAACAATGTCTTATACGTATACAACGATATTCAACATTGTTGTATATGTATTGTACACAACATTTTTGCATATAATAGGGGCCAAAAGTTAGACTCTTTACCAAAAGGAATCAAATAAGAAACCAAATCCATTTTAGTTCTTGCTTTCTCTCTCTATCTCTTCTACCTTCTTCATTTACTTTTGTGAGTATATAATGTATCATATTATATGGCTCTGATTACGGCATATTATTGTTAGTAATGTAAATTTGTCCTGTTTAACTTTAGAATGGGTACTACTGGGAGAAAAAAACAGACCTTGGAGTATACTGGAATTGCACCCAGCTCTGTGCTGACAAGAAATTTGAGAAAGGGTGATCTTGGCGGTGTCATATTTGGTTGCATGCAAAGCACAATTAAGGAATGTCTTTCTAAACAACTCTTTGGTCAGTTATATTCATGCTTATCTACTTCAATGTTGAGCTTTAACTATCATTTTGTATTTTCTGAAATTTTTAGCACTTTTAACTTACAAATTCTTCTTGTATTAAATGTCAAAAAATTTAGTGGTATTCAGGACAGAATTGCATGTATACAGCTACAGTTTAGCTTTATATTATTTGAAACTGCATCTATTATCATCTTGGATTTCCTTTTATTAGCCCAAAAGTTTTGTAATGAGGTTGCTTATGCAGTACATTATCGTAGGTTATGGAATGATACTTTTTATGGAAGGACAATTGGAAATTTGTTGTTTAGTCCTTTGCTTGGCTCAAAGAATTCATGAGATATATTTGTAAACTTTTCAGGCTTACCTGCTCAACACTTTTCTTATGTAAAGAACATTGATCCTGGTTTGCCACTTTTACTGTTCAACTATAGTAATAGGAAACTCCATGGAATCTTTGAGGCCGCTAGTTGTGGCCAAATGAACATCAACCCATATGGGTGGACAACTAATGGCTTAGAGAAAACCCTCTATCCTGCACAGGTATTTTGAAATTTTCATACATGATGTTAGATGTAATTATATTTGTTTTGGACTCGATTAGTCACTAGATGCTACTTATTAATAATGAGTTAGTATGATATATTTAACTCTACTTCTAGGTTCAGATTCGCGTCCAGTTACAATGTCAACCATTGTGTGAGAGCCAGTTCAAATCAATCATTGCTGACAACTACTATAGTCATAACCACTTTTGGTTTGAGCTTGACCATGCTCAAACAAGTCAGCTGATGTCTTTGTTGGTATCTTTCCCTGTGATTCCAAGTGCTATTGAAACGATCACTGAAAAGAATAGAACCATTTTTCGAGCTATTCCCCCGCGAGTTATAAGACTGCAAAATGAAGGATTAGTAATGCCTGCTTCAGAGGCTGAGCTTTCAAATCCAAACCATTCAAGTCAGAAGTCAGATTCAGTTACCGTTGTTTCCTCTTTGGATGAAGAGAACCAGACATTGGAAACTGAAAGAGATCTGAAAGTAGTACAACAGGAGGAAAAAGATCTTGTATGCACTAAACTAAGAGAATTGGTTTTTAAACGTTCTCTTAAAAATGAAGGTCAAGAATTGTCTTCTTCTGGTGATGTAGAGGGTACTTCTATCCTCCTGGATGACAAAATTTCTCCAGGCCCATTGAGAACCAGTAGTGTGAAAGATAGCACTATAATAACTGATGGGCCATTTGGGGAACGAGACTATTCAAGGGAAATGATAAACTCAAATTATAAAAATTATGAACAGATTTTTGGCTCATCCTCTGATTCTCAAAGTGTCACATCTCAGGTAAATAGTCCCATATTGCCACACTATGTGGTTACCAATGGTAATGATTTTTATTTTTTTAATATTTGCAAAAGCTCAAATAATTTGCCCTTTTTTGTGCAGTTCATTCAAGAGGTGGAAGAGCTGAAGGTTTTTAAAACAGAACAAACTCAAAGGATGGTTCATTTGGAGAAGAAGCTGGTACTTTGCAATGTCACATCTGTTATTTTTGTTTTTGTTTCCCATCACTTATTTCCATTGCGTGTTCTTGGAGTCATCTAAACAAAATCAAGCTTTATCATTCTTTAAAATGCATTGATCATCCATTGCTAGAGAATGACTTAAAGTTACTCAAAGTGACATTTGAAGGAACAAAATAATTATACATGTGACTATCTAAAGAGGTTTATGTGATGCAGAATTACGGATATGATCCAAAACATTATATTTGGTTACCATTTATTGTTACTTTAACCAGGGCCGATGGATCAACTTGACTTCCCACTCCCACCCTCCAAGCATGTTAAACTTTCAATGGTGTTGTGTTCTTAGTTTATGTTCGGGCCTTTTTTTTTTTGATACATGTGTCTAACTTTGTATGAACTCAGTTTGCATAATTATTGCACGTGGAGTTTCTTCCAATATGATTATTCTACCTATATGTAGCATATTTGAAACTGATATTGCTCATAATATTTCTTTGCATATTTCCTATACTTTTTTGGTTGAAGTGGAGGCTGTGCTTTGTCTCTCTTTGAAACTAGTTCATAGCTAGACCTATGTTATACTATTATTTTAGCTTTCTGTGTATCACTCGCTTTATTTCATGTTTAAACAAATTATTTTAATTTGGAATTCCAGGTGCAAGCAGAAGCGGAAATTCAAGAGTTAAAAAGGCATTTATTGTTACAATCTGAATCTAATCCTTCCTTAATGCTCGAGGATGAGGAGGTTGTAAAATCATTTGATGATCTGAATTTGGATCTCAATGAGACGATAATTCTATCGGGGGGATTTAACGGTGAATTATGGTTATCGTCGATGGATTTATATCATCCTTCTCAGGATCAGATAAAATCTCTGAGACCCATGAACTCTGTTCGTTCCTACGCTTCAATTTCACAATTGAGTAAGGAGTTTTATGTAATTGGTGGTGGAGATGGTTTTGTGTGGTATGATACTGGTATGTTTTCTTGAAATATGTTTTTACTTCTTCATTGCAATAATAAAACCTTTCCTAACAAATCTGTCTTTTCTGAAGTTGAATCATATAGCCCAGTTAATGACCAGTGGACATTATGCCCTTCTTTGAGCCAGAAAAAAGGAAGCTTGGCTGCAGTCACTGTAAATGACAAAATATTTGCAATGGGAGGTGGCAATGGAAAAGAATGTTTTTCAGATGTTGAAATGCTTGATCTTGATATGGGGCGATGGATTTTAACACGGTCAATGTTACAAAAGGTATATCATGTGTTTTTTTTTTTGGATGCAATGGAAGAAGTTTCATGATTTTTTTTTTAAGGATCTAAAGGAGTAAATATTGATTATGTAATTGTTGAACTTTATGCATGACTATGTAAATTATTGGAGAGTATGGAGTCTGATTCTTTAGTCGAAATGGAAATGCTAGACATGGGATATACTTACTTTATAATGGGTATAAATGAAAATATGCTGAAATATCCATGTTCATACTATCTATATCTATTGACATTTTCATTTATCCTGTCACACAGCTTGTGTTGCTTGCTTGTGCTTCAAGGCACAACAAAATCAAAGTGGTCTGAATGTAATTTGTTAATACGAATATATGATTGTGTTTACATTATAAGATAAAGTTATTTGCATTAGCCAATAGAAATCTGAAGAAAACAAGATTCTGAATAACCTGGTATAATATATAGAGAAACATTAGTTGATCATTCTCACCATATCAAGTGGTCCAATTTTATTTTTTTTGGCTTAAAAAATATTTTGGACCACCTGATATAGTTAATATTAATAACTATAAAATGATATTTCATATATTTTTGCAATTTTTCGTTTAGGTCATGTGCAACTACTTTTCCTGATATCCAATTTGTACAAATTTAACATTTGAATATTGATTTTATTGCTGGCCTTGTTCCAGAGATTTGCGCTTGCTGCTGTGGAATTAAACAGTGCAATTTATGCTACTGGTGGGTATAATGGCATTGATTATTTGAGGTAAGTCTTGCACCTTTTGGCTATGTTTGGAACTCAGATTTGCATGGAAAAAAATGTAAGGACAACACGATGGGAAAGAAAAGAAGCAAAATAATGGAATAACGCAATGTATTTTTTGAGTTGATCCATGTATGAAGAAAAAGCCTTTAAAAACTTTTCCTGGAATTTTTAACTTTCTTAACCTTCCTTTTTTTTACCCCTCATGTTTTTCTCACCATTTTTTCCCATGTTCCAAACACACCCTTTATATATACATCTGATGTGTAAACATACTTCACGTATAAATGACATAAATTTATGTTGCTATAGACACATCCTGCATGGATTATTATCCAGCAAAAATGGCAAGACAAGTACTATAATGTTTTTGCTTGAATAAGTTGCTGTTGCCCTTTTTTTTTAAACAAAGTTACTTTTGTCAAATATACCATAAACTAATTAGTTCAATTTTTTTTCATCAATACAAGATCAAATTCCTTTTACCGATGATCTTGGCCATACATGTGCAATTGTGTAAGTGCATAAAGGATGAGATGAGTCGATAGGTAACTAAGTTCTTAATTATCACAGTTCTGTTGAAAGATTTGATCCCAGAGAACATGAATGGACGAGCATGGCAAGTATGAATGAGAGGAGGGGCTGTCACTCATTGGTTGCTTTAAACGATAAATTGTAAGTTTCATCTTTCATTTCTAAAAATAATGGTTTTTAGCTGCTGGTTTCTTTTCATGAAAAGCTTTTATATGTAATATTTATTAGTTAAAATGGTTTAACTTGAATACTTCAAAAAGAATAGATTTGCTTATTACACAAACCTTGCCCCATACTGATTATGTTATGTGCAACATATTATTCTCCTGGCTTTTGAAGTGTATTGCATATGAAAGTTTCTCTTTTCATTACCTGATAAAGAGTGAGGTTTAGAACATGACATTTTCAATGTATTATCAATAATAGGCTTTTCCTTCATGCTATATATTTTACTTTTCAATTAAAATTGTAATAAGATGAAGTAAAACTTTTGTTGCCAAAAACAAATTATCACTTTCGTCATCGTCAACTTAAGCAACCAAGCTGCTGCCCAAATTAGCTCTGCAGCCAAGTTGCTGGAAAGCTCAATTATATGGAAAACCTGTTACTTCATTGGTACTATAGTGACTAGGAGATATTGGCATTTGAATTTGAAAATGATGAAAGACTTATTTTTCTGGTTCAGATATGCTCTCGGTGGTTTTGATGGAGACAAGATGGTCTCAAATTTAGAAATTTTTGATCCACGGCTCGGAACATGGATGACTGGGGAACCTATGAAACACAGCAGGGGATATGGAGTTGCTGTTGTTGTCAAGGACTCTGTCTACGCTATCGGAGGGGTGGAAAATGAGGCCAGGATAGTAGAAACAGTAAGTAACAAGGTTCCATTGTCCTCTTAATATATAAGATAATAGCACTATTATACATATCACAAAATTTGACATAATTTCATTTGATAACAGTTTTTTGGATTCAATTGTACTATCAAATCAAACTTTTTCACTTCATTTGAGATCAATCAAAAAAGTAATGCTTTTCCGTAGAATAATGTTGTTGGGAATTGAACAGTTTATTTTTTTTTAACTCTTAAGAATAATTGTCAGGTTGACGTTTACAAGGAAGGATATGGATGGCAGGAGACTACGTCGAAGGTCAAAAGATGCTTCCTATCGGCCATTGCCTTCGAGTCATTAGCCTCGTGATTAAAAACTAACAAACAGACCACAAAAAACCAGTGCAGCATCTTAAGTGCATCAGTTTTTGATAGTTCACTAAATCTGCTATAGAAAAAATTACCGTCTACCCTAATTCGAAAGGGTGTTTTTGTTGTCACTTGTCACATTGAAAGAACCGGAAATTTCTTTGCTATCTGTTATTAGAAACATGTATGATTAAATCTTTGAGTATACAAAATTTAGATAAATTAGTGTCACCAAAATACTAATTAAAAAAAAATACACTATCAGGGTACTTATTGTAAAATTGATAAATCATGTTCTTATTTTTGTGATAATAGTTTAGTTTTATTATTATTAAAAAGTAATATATAAGTTAATTTTTTTTATTTTTTAATTGTATAAGATGTAAATTATTTTTAATATAAATATGAATATGGAAAAAAATTATTTATTTATATGCGTTTTTAATAATAATAAAATTAAATTATTATAAAAGATAATATATGATTTAACTGTTTTTTTAGAAGTCACCCTCCTTGAACTGATGAGGGATATGGGCTAGTCCAAGGCTGATACTATTTTTTTGTTGTCAGTCTCGGATATTCGATTTTTTTTTAAAAAATTTGGTTAAAACTCATCAGTCTATTTTGCGTTTTAGCGTAGTAGGCTAGCATATTAATCAGTTGACTATATTTTAGAGCCAGATAGAATTATATATTTTTTTCCAGTGGACTGACATTTTCATCAACAAAAAGAAGGCATCATTTCGTGGTAATGAAAATTTCCTATTTTATCTTTGCATGAATATTGGAAGAACTATTCTAACTGCAAAGAATAACAATGTCTAGAAAAAGATTAAATTGTTTCTTCCACAAGCATTTCCCATCCCTTATCATTACTATTTGCAGTTCAAACTATTACGTAAAGTTATAGAACTACATTTCTTTAATTATTACTACTAGTATAGAAATACAATTCCAAGACAATAAAGTCACAATTACAAAATGATAAATTGCATTGTTAGAAAACTAGCATTAGCTAACTAATTATAGTATATCAAATTTCTCAATTTTGTCCCCAACGAGTCATTAGAATAACTGGGAACCAATCAATTGTAATGAATTGACGAGGATGGATGTGGTACCCTACATTAGGTAAGACACCCAATGGTTGATTACATGATCATGTAATTTACTTTTACCATTATTACATGACCTCGTAACTAGATGTCAGTTTCCATAATTTAAAGTTTCTGGTATTAGAAGGCAACCATATTGCCATAATAATTTTTGCTAATACCAAAAACAAAGTTTATATTTTTAAAAACACTTATTAAATTATTAGATAAAATATTTAATTATTCTAACATTAGCATTTTTTGCTCTCAAAATAGCAATTTCCTCGTATCAATCCTCATGAATTTATACCTTGGAACACCAGATTGACTCCAACACCTCCTTGCTTTAAGACTTTTCTTTTGCTTCGTAGTTTTAAAGGGATCATATATTTTCCCAAAAAAATCCCAAATTAATGAAGCAAATCGGCAATATATTATATATTCATAAGAAATATTTTTTTTATTTCTTTAACTAACTTAATGATTAATATACTCTTTGAAAGAAAACACGCATACTAAAAAGGCAGCTCCTATTGGACACCCCTAGCATATTGTAAGAAAGGTGTCAGGGCTTCAACTATATCCATGTGCGCTTCAAGAATCGGGGGGATATGTTCGAGTAGGATCAGAGGGCCCTTGCATATTCAGAAATAGCAACAGCTGAAATGAATAAAACCTGGAATGAGTTTTCGTATCATGTCATTTTGAATATAACAACCTGATTCTGGTTTTAGGTCTAGGATTTCAACAAACCTGTAAACAGCTTCTGAAAAGGACACATAATTAATGCTGAAGCTGGTTTCTCCATCTTAGATGTGATTTTACCAAGCCTTGAAGACTGACGGTAAAGAAAATAAATACAATAGTAATTTAGGTACGGTAAAAATACCTTTGCACATTGAAAGCTCCGATAAATTTTTAACAATACCCTCTTATCTATTAAATGTTGGGTTGGGTATCCGCAGGGCACCAAATTGTTGGGTCATATTGCCATACTATCTTTTAATCCAAATTGTGAATCAGACCCTATTCGGTGAACTGTACAAGAACTCATAATTCTCCAGGATTACAGAATCAAGCCTACCCAGAGCCTCGTCCAGTAGCAAATAATAGTTTTGGCAAAATTTTGAAATTAGCAGGACTTCTTTACATTTTGTGTGTCATGCTTTTAATGAGGAAAAGTTTACCTTTTACTGACCGAAGAGAGATACACTTCCTTTTCTTGACATATATATGTCAACTCCTGTTTGGGACCCCAACAACTCTTCTCAAAGTGGATATCCTCAAACACAGACTCCACAGCAATGCATAACCTAATACTGAAAGAACTTGCTTTAGGGGTCCTGTAAAAGGGTGCAAGAAATTTGAAACTCCTAACCTCATCACAACCTCCAAAAAGACTCAAATCTAGAAAAAGAAACTGGTTTGACTCATCATCTATTGACATTCTCAGCCATATTCTTTTATGAATCAAAACATTAAGAAGAGTAATTTCGCAAGGTATACCTATAGGTAGCCCTGAAACAAAACTCAGAGAATGTTCAGAGTCGTTATGAGGAACATCTAGTTCTGCCTTTATGTGCTTAAGTCTTCCACAAAGAATCAGCTCTTTGAGGGAAAACATTCCCAACAACTTCTTGTAGAAAAGTGGACCAAAGGAGTCTCTAAGGACAGGGTCGCATATTTTGGATGATAAATTTTGAAGTTCAATCAGGAAATTGGATGGTTGAGCAGATGTAGACCCTTCGTCAAGTAGATATTTCACCCGTGAAGTCGTACAAGACAACTTTTCCAAAGTATTGAGTTTGCAGCATATTTCAACTTTAGACAACCGGAATACACAACTCACAAGTACAAGTTCCAACAAATGCAACTCCCCCTCTTTAGACAAACCCATAAACCTATTAGTCATTTCTCTAACCCTTCGGTCTAACTTCCCAAGTAAAAGGTCCAAAGCTCCCATTCTACAAGGGAAATCCATTGAAGGCAGAAAATGCCCCCATAACTTGGCACATAGTTTTATCGTCATGAGGTATTGCAAAGTGAAGGCTATATCATCAGCAGACTCAAGTGAATCAGATGTCATTGATGCTAACTCTGACCTGCAACTCCTGCATTGACCAAATGGAAAGGCCAAGAAAAATGAAACATTGGGAAGATTCAGAAAATATGGAAATAAAAGCATACATGAGATTAATAAGCTGGAAACATTCAGATAAAACAATATAGCTAAGTTGCTATTACAAAATATACATGCCAAAGGCTCCAAAAGTTAATTTAAAAAAAAAGGGCAACACACACGTCTTAAATTTTGGTTGTGATATCAAGGATTATTGGCTTAAAGTAGGAAGTAAGCAGAACTCTGAAATTCGGCTCAAAAGAAGACAGTTTGAATTTTTATCTTTACTTAATATGGGAAAGGGTGGAAGACCACCTAGATCCTTTTACTTATACAAAAAATGTCATATAGTGCCCTAATTAAAAAAGTTGACATTTAATCCCTTTATTAATAAAAATAGTGCAAAAAAAGAGATTTAGTAATTTTGAAATTATTTTAAAAAAAAATTAACAGGGATATTCTAATCATGAAATGGGAATAAAAAGGACAATACCTTCACCAGCTACTTTGCAATTTATTTATTTTTTTGGTTTTGACAAAGCGTAGACAAATGAAGAAAATACACTCACCAGTCTGTTTAATTTTTTTTATCAATAAAAGTTTTTTGTGGCTCATTTATTATTAGTAAAAAGACTAATGAGTACCCTTTTTTATAAGTAAAATAACTAATGAGCATCATTTTAAAGTTAGATGACCAAACAACACTTTTACTCAAAGAAAAAGGACCCCATGACATTTTTCCCTATGAAAAAAGCAAGCAATGGATGCCCTTTACATTGCCACAACAAAATGTATGCATGTATGTAAAAAACAGAAACAGTAAAATCCAACCTCAGAGTTCTCAGCACTTTATTTATGTTTCCTGATACTACTAATGGCCAGACGTCTCTGACCTTTGCAAGGATGGTGTTTATGGATCTTAATAGGTCATCATGAACATTTAGGTGGTATTCTACCAGCGAAGTTTCCATAGAACTAGGCTCCTTCATCAATGGAGACTGAATTTTGGAGGTTCCACATTTCTGAAATGGCATAACAGCAAGATTATTTAGCTCCTCACTAGCATCATCTGGAAGACCACCTACAGCTGAATCTAAGCATTGTTCTGCCTCTCTCGTGGATTTACTGCGTTGTGACAAATAAGCCAAGAGATCATCTTGAGTCATAACATCACGCAAAGCATGAGAGATTCTTCCAAGAAATGTAACCACATAAGAAAACATTGTACACGGGATATCATAATTATGCTCATCAAATAGTGAAGCCGAGATCACCAAAACTAGCAAAGCAGCCAATCTCGTATCAAAGCCCAACTTGCCTTCAGATGTCAATTCTATCTGAATTAAAGGAAAATGCATGAGGAAAAAAAAACAATAGCTATTTGATCGGACATAAACATGGGTTCTGGTTTAAAACAAAGCATAGATCCAGAAAAGTAAGAGAACAGATCTAAGGTATCATATCCATGAGTAAGCATATGTGAATTCCATATGCAGGCAACAGAATGTACTTAATGCCTCACTGACAAAATGTTATAAAGCATACTGAAGGCAACAGCCAGAGTGAAGTTCTGTTACCATATTTGTCTCCTTACATGTTATCAAATTTGACAAACCTAGCTTCGTCTTTTTTGATACACATGCACATTTTCAAATATTACCTATATTTTTAAGATTTCGTTTAACAATATCCGCATATAACAACAGCACACTGGCATTAAGAAGTACCAAATAAAATTTCTATACAATGACAATGCAGGTATCTTGTGCAAATGGGATACAATCATTTGATACATCGCCTACTCTCTTAACTTAAATAGGAAGGAAATATGATAAACCTAGCTTCGTCAATTAATTTAGGTGTTCTCATTAAAAAAATTACACATGGGAGAAAACTTGCCTAATAATGGGAAAGGTGGAGTTGACAATTGCCTTGGAAAAAAAGGGGTCGGTACCTAGGTACCCATATTATTGTTTTGATACTCATTATTGCCCAAGTTCTTTAATGGAACCTTAAAAGTAACCATATTCTAAAAAACGTGTCCATTTGGTCAAAAATGATTTTTATGCAAAAAAAAATGTGAAGAATAATTTAATCATTTTAATTTTTTAATGATTTTCTTTTATCTTACCTTCTTTTTTTTCTCTCCTCTACATCTCACACTTCTATCAATTTGTAAAAAATTATCTCTCATTTTTTTTCACTAAACCCTAACCCCAAACCTCAAATCCTAAACCCTAAATTTTAAACACAAATCTCTAAACACTAAATCATAAACCATAAACCCTAAATTCTAAACCTTAAATACTAAATCCTAGACTCTACATCTAAACACTAAATCCAATAAGAGAAAATACGAGAGAGAAAAAAAGAAAAAATAATAATAAGAATTTTAAAGCACTAAAATACCCTTAGACTTTTGTGCACATATTTCTTTTCTTGACCAAATGGGTACCTTTTAGATAATTTTGATTCTTTTAAGGTACCATTCAAGAACTTGAGCCACAATTTATACCAAAAGATTAATATGGGTACTAATAAGGTACCAAACCCAGAAAAAGGTGTGGAGCAGTCACAATGTCAAAAACTAGATGCTCTATTATAAGATACAAAAGCATGCTGACCTGTAGAGAAATCTCCTTCATGATGCGGGATGAAAACTTCCCATGACTTCTACCAATATAATACAAAATAGAAAATACATCAGCTTCATCCTGACAAAAAATAACAACACGCATTTAGAATAACCAAAGAATTTGGAAAATACAAGTGCAGACCCCAACAAGGTAACCACACATAGAAAGGATGGGCTATCATAATGAAGACAACCATAAAGAATAAAAGAAAATATAAAGGAAATATAAAGGAACAGCAGGAACAAAAAAGGATCAATCTCAAAGTAGAGGACATCAGACCTGTGGATATGTTTCCAAATTTTCTAGAAGGGCATCAACAGCCTGTTTAAAAAGCTTCAAAACAGGAAGCTTCACTAGTTTTAGGATTTTTCTAGCAGCAGATCTTATGGAGGAATCCTTGTCAACCAAAGAGCCAAGAAACTGAAAGATTAAAAGATATGAGACTAATCAGCCAGATGTCACTTTTGAAAAATAGCAGTTCAAGGCATAAAAGATATATGAAGACACCAGTTTCTGCATCAGCAATCTATTATGACCTACACCTGTAATTGACTTCACCAATGCCAAGTCACAATATTTTGTCTAACTCGGTGAGCATCACATAAGAGGAACTTCACATTTATAACCAGTAAGTAAAAATAATTCATTAATTATTTAATCATAATGATGAGTAAATTGTAAATTTTCAAATGAGCAAAGAGTTTGGAGCATATACCATATGCATGTGTTTTTCTTGAACCTTCAGAAGGTTACGGATTGCCATATGATGCATGGTTTCCAAAGCTTGCAAACGTACAACCATTGAATCATCATTAAGTACATCCATTAGTAAGGTTAAGGCTTCTGAGGCAAACTCAGCAGAAAAGGTGGTGAGCATGCACAAGGCATGACAAGTAGACTTTCGCACCTTCAGATTCATCCAAGCTATTTTACATCAGAAAGCAATCATATAAAGTAGTTCCCATGAAGACCAAAGAACATGTCACATTGAATGCTCAAAGGAACCATCAACTAATGAGCCACCGCAGTCAGACAGCAGTGACATAATCATTTACCACATCAGATCAGTTACGACAGTGAAGCACAAGTGAAGAAACTATGAATTTAAAACCCGAACACTGATTAATATAGGGATATGAAACAAAATTAACTCAGCAAGTCCATCATTGCATGTCAGTAACAAATTAATTCTAAAAGTGAGTCGTTTATGGAGTGATGCAGCAATAAAAATAGAAAGCACCAACTCAAGGACAATTCAAATCTAGGAATAAAACTTCACAAAAAATGCACATTTAGGAATGGATACCAAGGCATAATCCTACAAAAAAAAACAGATTCAGATTTAAAAATATAGGGATTACCTCGTAATATTCATCCTCAAGTCCATGTAATACAACTCCAGCAACATTTGGTGCCATGAGTTCAAATTGTCCGGCAATGAGTGGATCGTGAGATTTCTTTTCTTTAGTAATCCCAAGGACTCTCTTTGACAGCGTTTGCAAAAGGATATCCTCAGATGTCACTTCTATTTTTCCAAGCGCATTAAAAGCTTCTACCCTTACTTTTATTGCCATATCTCTGGCTATGGAACAAACCTATAAGTATCCATAAAGGAACATATATTAGGCTTGGAGGTCTACAAAGTGCTTATACTCATAGCTTTGAGATACAGCTATAGAAAGAGTAAGTCCTACCATTCACTTGATGCACTTTAATATGAGTAGTGTTTCCTTATTGACATCCTAGACATAATTTGATTCAATTAGAGCTGTATGATATTGGGATAACGAATATACAGAGGAACAGCATAAGGGGGAATGATAGAGAGGGTATAGATCAGAGAAACAAAGCATCTTAGGTTCAATAGTAATACTACAATAACAGTACAATGATATGCTAACAAAATCACCCTGGTGGGTTTGATAGTCATCTAGGTGGATATCACCTTAGCCATTAACACAAAGAAACATATATCCAATTAACCAACAAAATCCATATAAGCATAGCAAAATAGTCTTAAGAAAATGAAAAAATCTACTCATCACAAGTTTGTGACAAATCACAACTAATGTGACATAGTATTATTGGTAAGTAAAGTTAAGCCCATATAACTATATTCAATGAGAAACTGCGACGTCAGTTATAATATAGAAATGCTCTAACAAAATACCTCTGCAAAAACTTTGTTATAGAAATATGCCTTTGTCTCTGGGTTCAATGCTGCTAGTATTACACCCCAAACACACACCTGAAATCCAGACCAGTTAAAAGTAAATTACAGAAGGCAATATACATGCCCGTCACCTAATATAGGTCAACATTTACTAACTTCAGCTAGCTAGCAGAAAAGAAAAGAACACTATTATATATCACAGATTTGTGAAAAATCTTAAATGACCCAGCAAAATGTTATTGGCTCCTTACATACATGGGCTTGCATGGCTTTGGTATTGGCCAATCAGATGCTATCACATCATTTGAAATTATCACAACTTAATGATATGATATTTAGAGTTTTCCGAAAAGAAAATTACTTTGAATGTTGCAATAATTGCTTGTAGGAATTTTTGTGCAAAACCATTTAGAAAAACTTCAAGTAATGATGTGTTTCAGTATACCAATCTAACTTGGTCTCATATAGCAGGTTTCACTCTGCACGCTCATTATCTGAAACATAGGCAAATGCACAAAAAATAAACGGACAGAGCTTTTGACACATAAATTAAACAAACTAGCTGCAGTTCGTATCATAATTAGAACTAATTGAACCATCATTCACATTGATAAATCTAAAGAAAATCTCTAAAACTACAGTGCAAAACTACCTAGTACATGACGTAGATATGATGCTAATTTGAGAGTACCTTCGACAGAATTTGTTACAACGAACTAGTAACAAATGCAAATAAAACCAGCACCAAAAAAATGGGAAGAAAAAGAGTCCGACACTGATCAAAACTCACCGCACGAACTGCAGACGATCTCACACAGTCCTCCATATCACGTAGAAGCTCAACTGCTCGGCCATAGCAACCTTGAATCATAGCCTGGTCTTCGATCACACCAGACTCGCTCAGACGAACGAGCCCTTCCAGAGCCACTTCCCTCACATATGGATACGGATCCTTCGTAAAACCAAGGAACAGAGTGAATAGTAGATACGGTCGCACACGAAACCTCCAGGCGTTCCTCAGAAGCCATATTCGTACAGAGATTGAGGGCCTAAAACAGAGCGAGGCAAAGAAGCTATCGTCTAGGTCATCCAATTCGACAACGAGGTCAATATCACGTTCGGAAATAGAAGCGAGCACGTCGAGTGACTCAGCAGTCAGGCGAGTTGACTCGATGAAGAGTGAATGCGAGCGAACCGAGTCGAAAATTAATCGCGAGAACCTGGGATGGTAAGAGGCGAGATCGGCGAGAAGCTTAAGGGTGTAATGAAGAACGAAAGAGTTGCGACCGAGCTGAAGAGAGCGAGTTAGTGACTCGAATATGAGAGTTAACTTGGAATCAGGAGTTAAAGGGTTAATGATCAGAGCTCTTAAGCGAGCAAAGGCTTGCAAAGATAAAGGTTCTTCCACCGAAGCCGTATATATACTGAGAGTGTTTTGGCAAGTAGTCTCCACGTGTTCCTCCATTAAAAGCTTCAAGCGAGTTCTTAACTGTCTAAACTTAAGAATCGTTGGAGAGGACAATGATTCTTCAGTTTTTTTCTTAATTATTTTTTTCTTTTCTGGAGATCAATATTATATTGCTGAATTAGCCGCGAAAATGAAAAGCAATACGAATCGGCTGATTCGCGGGCCACGAGAATTAGGGTTTAGGACTTGAGCGACAGCACTCGGCAGCCAGCCCCACCTCTCTATTCGCAAATGTATTTGCTAGATTTTACTATAATCATTTATTAAGTTATATTATGCAATTAAAAATAATTGAGGCTTCATGCAAATATTTTAAATTAGAATATTTGTGTGGTTTATTAATTAAATTAATAATATCATAATAATTAAATATTTAATTATATAATTTAATATTTTAAAATTTTAAAATTTTTTGAAATAAAAATAAGTTATATTAATTTAAATAACTTTATTATTAAAATATTATTAATTCTTATTAAATGATTAAAATATAATTAAATATATATTTTAATTTTTAATATAAATAAAATATTATTAAATTATTAAAATAAAATATCAACAATTAATAAATATTAAAAAAAATTATGAATTTTTTATATTAATATTTCCCTATTATTATTAAATATTTATATTTTAATCACATTAAATTACATGATAAAAAAATAAAATATTTTAATAAAAAATTATTAAAAATATAATTTATTCTTAATTTAATATTTTTTATAAAAAAAATAAATGATATTATTTTAAAAATAATTCAAATATTATAAATGGGTGATGGACACCTAAACATAAAAACCAAGATAATCATGAAATTTTCCATGTTGATAAACAATTAATTACAGGATATTGCATTAAGAAAAAGGTAATAAAAATTAGTTGTTATTATTAATTTTGTTGTTGTAAAAGTTAAATATTTTAGCATAAAAATTAGTTCCCTTTAAAAAGATTTAATGCATATATTTTTGAATAATTGTTAAATTTTTAAGTATTTATTTTTAATAATTATAAGATTAAATATATTAATTTCTTTATAATAAAATTAATATTAATCAACTCAAAATATTATGTGATTAAATTACATTTTCAAAAAATATAACCTACTATATTTCTTAATCTTATTACATTTTCAATAATTTTGACAAGTAACTTCTTCTCTTTCGTTATTTCTCTATAATCTTTAGTTTAGGGTTATATATATAATAAAATGAAGATAGATAGAATTATAATTTATATTATTTTGTTATTGTCATTCCTATGTATAATATTTGTCTTTTATTTAATTTTTCATCTGTTATTTGTAAAGCTTGTTACTAGTAATTCAACATCACTTATAACATAATTTATTATTTGCCTATTATATATATCCATTTTCTTAGATTGCATGTAATTTTCATTGTATAGTGTTTGTTGTGTTGTCTTTTTGGGGATTTTGTTTATTGTTATAGTGTCACGTTTGAAACTTTGTTTGTTAGTTATGTTATCTTATCGGGTATTTAACATTTCTTGGTATTTAAAACGCTTTTATGTCTCGCTCATCGATGTTCTCGCTAGGGTACTTGCGACCTCTTGCACCTTTAACAACGAGTGTGCAATGGCTATTACTCTTGTCACCTTGGACGGCGAGAGGCAGGCGAGGATTCGAAAGACTAAAATTTTTCAATTAATTCTCCTCGTTTTCTTCTTGTTTCTTTTGCCATAATCCATAAGATGATATATCCTTTTGGCAGCAAAAAATCCCAATTTGTTATTATTCTGTGTTTTCTTTTGAGTGTCAGGTCTAAAAAATAGTGTACCATTTGTGTGATGTAGGAAATTAAAGAAAAGTCTTTTTCATATTTCTCAAACATCGAATTAAGTATAAAAAACAAGAGAATGAGTGAAGATTTGTTAAGATTAAGATGCATGGTTGGCCAGTGAAGGGCCATATCAATTTGAGCAATTTCTCCCTAGTTGTGTTACCATATGTTGTCGAAGTGTTGCGAGGTCGTAACATTGTCTATAGGTGATGAACCTATGTGTTATATTGCCATGTTTGATGGAGTGCTATGAGGTTATAACTATTTTCATTGGTGATATATTATGTGATTGTGTGTCATATATTTGTTCGGTGTTGTAGGGTTAGAATGTATATGCATTAGGAGGTTAAGCCATCAGTAGTCAATCACATCACGCGATGATGAAGCTCTAAGGATAAGCTTGGATCTACTTAGATCATATGTTATGTTGACAATGAATGAGGGCAGTTTAGTCGTAGTTATGATAGGTGTCTCGACTAGTAAAGATATTTGTGTTTATACTTTTATCAAATTATATAATGTTGATTTGTTTATAAGTGAATTGCTTGTTATCGAGTGACTACTTTAAGCAATTTGAGAATGTAACCATATAGATAAGAGTTTTATGTGGATTTATCTCGTTAGTTATATATGATTATATGTTGCGAAAGTACAATCATCATTTACTAAATATGTTAACACATACAAGGTCTTGAAATAATTGAAATTCCTTTAAAGCTTTTCCAATATGTTTTCTTGATTCACGTTTTGTGTGTTATTTACCATGTTAATGCATGTTGCTAACTTGAACAAAAACATATAATGCATACCATCGTTAATATCTTTACCACATATCTTTCTTCCTTATCAACCGATTGCTTTTGTGGTGTATTGATTTAGTCATTTTGTATTTATTGTATTTTTGATGTGCTAAATGTTTAATTTACTTTATAAGATTTGTTTGATAAAGTTAGAATAGATATTGTAAAAATATTTTCATTTGTTGGTGTAATGATAAGTGCTCAAAAAGCACTAAAATTACCATGATTTTATGCACATTAATTGACTAAAAAATATATATATTTATATGTTTTATCATATATTTATATAAATTTATCTTTTTCGGAATCACGGGTATTTTTATTGTTTTTCAGGTATTTTCGCTTAAAAACGTAACTTGAAGACTCAAAGAAGAATACTGGAAGCAATACATCACAAATATATCAATAAATAAATGGGGAAAGGTCAACAAATATGGAAAAAATTGGACAAAATGGGTCGAAAATGTCAAAAATGTCAAAAAGGAGAAAATCGTGCCGGAGCTTGACCCGTCCGCGCGCGGCATGTGGCCTGTGCGCGCCGCCTCGCGCGCGCGACGCCATTTCACCCCATTTTTCACGTGCGGCCGCCCTCGTGACGCCACGCCGACGGCGTCAATGACCTACCATGCACTACGTGTTTTCACCATTTTTTAACATTTTTTCACCCACTTTTTCTCTCCTTTCTCACCTATAAATACCCCATTCTCTTCACTTCATACCACACCTCAAAACACACTTCTCTCTTCTTTCTTTCTCTCTATTTCTTAGTTTTTAGTTTTTTTAGTTTTTCTTATGTTTTAGCTAGTTTCTCTTAGTTTTAGAGTTCTTCCTCTTTGGGAAGAACTAGTTATGTTTTTGTAATTTATTAGCTTTTTGATTCAATAAATGGGAGTGCAAATTCCATTTGGAGGTTTTCTAGCGGGAATGGCATCAATCTTGTAAGGATTTTATTTTTTTGCAGTTATTTTTTATTTTTTATGCTTTATTCTTACATGTTATATTTAATTTATGCGTGATTAAATTTAAGCTGTGCTAATTTGTTTGTAAAAATGATATAATAATAACGTTGTTATGCTTGCGAAATATTAAATAGGTAAAAATCTCTAAAATTAAATGATTTTATTTTTATTCAAGATTTTATATTAAGAATGTTAAAGAGAAATATATTATTTTTCATTACAAACTTAAATCTGAAATTTAGATTTTAAGGTTTAGTTATCCGGTCTGATTTAGAGTAGTGCTCTTTTATTTGTTGGTACAATCGCCCGGTAGTTAGAATGAAGCTCTATTTCAAAGTTTTTATAAGAATTATTATCTGAAAATGTATTGACAACATGTTTTCAGTAGTGGTTTTAAAACTTGAAAGTTAGTACTCGGATAACTAAATTCTTAGGTTTAATTTGGACACCTTGAATAAAGTTTAAACTGTCTAACCCCACCAAAGATGGCATTTAAATGGTTCATTTTCAATCTCTTAGAAAAATGAATTAATTTAATTAACCAAATTAGTTATCAACCCCACCCATAGGTGTTAATTGATTTGTTTAGTTAACAAATAATATCTAACCCCACCAAAGGTGGTATTCATACAAAAAAGGGAGAATCAATAAATATCAATTCATATCTTTAATAACCTATATAATACGAGCAAGCATAATTAACTTAGTTATTATATCCATAAATACTCCATTATTTATAAAAGATAAAATTTGCACGAATGTTTATTGAATCTATGTTTAATTTCCTGTTATTATATTAAAAACACAAAAACCCCAAAATATCGTGACAGGATGTTTAGGATTTAATTTCGTTTTTAAAAGTTTGAATAATAAATTAAAAACCACATACATTCCTTCCTTAGATCGACCTTGGGAGTATACTTATCATTTTCTACGAAATGATTCGTGCACTTGCGAGAGTTTTATAAATATAAAACCAAAGTATTGGCAGGATCAACGATGCCGGTTTTCGCTTATCAAAGTTTTTGGCAATCCCGATTCTGCTCATCATGTAACCACTATGAATTGGCAAAAAATTTACGTGTTCGATTATCCACACCGTCGATTAAGTTTTTATTTAATAAATTTTAAAAATATATATATACAATTTTGGGTATTAATTGAAAATGAAGCAACATGGATTTTTCGTATACAGATATATTGATAGTCATATTATACATGTTCGTACCCAAAATTAATTAGTTATATTTATTTATTTAATTTATATATTTTTAAAATTAATATGTTTATAATTAATTAGAGTTTAAATTAATATGTCTAAAATAATTGGTTTTTTGGGATATTTTGTAATAATCGTTCTAAATCGTTACCCACGAGTAAGAAACTGTCCCCAAACTATAACGATTTTCGGGCGATTTTAGATACAGATTTTACAATTCAATTCGAAGATAGTTATATCAAAAACTATCACAACCCATATCCGTACCCATTACTATTAATTATCCTCTCGAATGCTTATTTGAATTATAGGTTCAATTCACTTATATCTTATGAATCATTAGCAAACACATAACAATCAAGGACACATGTGTATTCATTTAGATAAGAAAAGATTTAGATAATTTGAGCTTTTATTCATGAGTGAACCTATTTATAAACTTAGATAGTATTATTGTAAATAATTTATATTTATTAATTATAAATTAAATTAATATATTATTGATATTTAATAAATATAGATTTGATTTATTAATATATATTTTATGATAAATTGAAGAAGTTCAACATTGATAATTCGTTTTGAATTCAAATTAAACTAGTCGTGCATTGATGGTACATATTTTAATTTTTAATAATAATCAAACAAGATCATATAGTAATTTTTTATCCTATATATATAGAAAACAGTATCGTGTTTTACAATTTTTTACATAATTTATTACAATATTATATCTCAAATATTTAGATTAAAAATAATAATTTTTTTGGTCTCTTATTTTTCATAAATATTAATAATTAAGATATATTAGTATAATAAGTTGTATAAAATGTTTTTATTGTATATAATAAATTTGGTTACTTTATTTCCTTTATGTTTTGTGTTTTTTAATAATATTGTAACAATATTTTTTGTTATTATTATGTAAAAATATAATAAAATATTAATTATATATCAGTATATTTTTATTATATATAGTTATTATTAATAAAATATATTTATTGTCACAACCCAATGATATGCATGTGTTTTATCTAATTTTATCAATTAACTATTTGGTTTGTGGTTAAAATGAAGAGATTTATAACTCTAAATATACAACATGTAATTACATAATAAATAAAAACATTTAATTGGTATAAATTAATGTTTTTAATACGACTTAAATTTTTTTATTTTATTTAGGCTTGATCAAATTGAATCCAAAACTAATTTAATTTGAATAATCGAAATGTAGTATAAATTATCACTCTTATCTAGATGTAAGAGCCGAAGGATATACATATATTTTACCTAATTTTACCAATTAACCATTTTGTTTGCATTTGAAACAAGGGACTTATAACTCTAAATATACATTATGTCGTTGCATAATAAAAAAAAACATATAATTAATATAAATTGTTGATTTTAACCTAGTTTTAATTTTTACGTGTTATTTAAACTGACTCAAATCGAATCCAAAACTAATTCAATTCATATTCGATTTAAATAATCGAACTAAAATGCAAATTATCACCCTATCTAGATGTTAGTATCCAATGATATACTTATGTTTTATCTAATTTTACCCATTAATTAGTTTGTTTGCATCTAAAAAAATAGGATTTATTATTCTAGATATACAACATGTAGTTACATAATGAACAAAAACATTTAATTGAAATAAATTAATGATTTTAAGTCAACGTTACTTTATTCGTGTTATTCATACTTGTTCAAATTGAACCCAAAACTAATTCATTTTGTATAATCGAACGTAAGTTCAAATTATCATCTCTATTTTGATGTTAAAGCTCAAGAATATGTATATATTTTATCTAATTTTATTAATTAATCATTTCGTTTGTGCTAAAACGAGGGGACTTATAACTCCAAATATACATCATGTAGTCACATAATAAACAAAAAAAAATATAATTGATATAAATTGATACTTATAGTGTGGATTGATATGTTAGAGGTTGTATATTAGTTAATTTATTATTATTTTTTATATTCTATGTTATTAAAATGTTTTATTTTAATAACATAATTTAAATATAGATATCTCTTTCAATCATTTTGAATAATAATTTTTGTCAAAGTTAACAATAAGTGTCTCACATGTCAAATTGATCAAGGACATTTATGAAAATTAAAAAGAAGAAAAAGACAATATAATAAAATTACAATTATAATCAACACAACAAAATTATATGAATTGAAATTTTAAGCCTTATAATTAATTACAATTCACTGTCATTGATTTTGAATAAAAATTTTAGTAATGAAAAAATCATAATAATAATATTTTAAATTGTAATAATATTATTATTCTAAGATTATAATAAATTATATATAATTTTAAATTTTTATTCTTAACTTTTGTGACATTTTATTAAAAAAATTAACCTCGGATAATTACTAATGTATTAATACACAAAAATAAATAGTAAATTTTAACTATTATTGTTATTATTACTACTTGAGGTCTAATATCTTAATTAATATATTGATGTTTTTTATATATTGTGTTATTAAAATATTTGTTTTAATATCGTAATTTTATTATTGATACCCTTTTAATCGTTTAAATTATTTTTTTAAATTCTAACAAATATTATTATCTAAATTTGACACGCAACGTAAAATTTTGATAAAAAATGAACAAATATTATTCAAAATGGTTAAAAAATATACAAATATTATTCAAAAAAATAGTTAAAAAATATACAAATATTTAAATTAAAAAATTAAAATAAAATATTTTAATAACATAAAATATAAAATATATAAATTTATTAACCAGGTAAGTAACCCTTTTGCTAGATAAAGAGATAATTCAGATGAAAATATCTAGGCTGCATAGGAGTTTGGAACTGAGCCTACCAGATGAAAGATCTACTGTTCAAATTTTAGTGTTCGTATGCCTTCATTACGAACTGTAACTAATATAGATTGCTAATATTTATAATTTTTTGATGATCCAAATAATATATGTTATCGATATCTAACGTGACAGTATTCCCTTTCCTAACCCTTTTGCCATAAGTTGTTATACACTACATATTTTTCTCAATTGATTTAATAAAAAATGATTTTATTAATTTATTATTTATTCAAATTAATTTTACTATAAATATTTGAATGTTTGATTAGAGATAATGTAAATGTAGATATAATATGTGTGCCTATTCAATTGGGTTGTGTAGTATGTGATGGTAAATACCTTACCAGTGGGCATATTATATGCGGAGCTAGTTTCAATGGGTGGCATTACTTCCGTCGTCAAAAGGTGCTTATAACTATTATTGACTCAATTCTTTACTCTAATTTGTCCATTCTAAACGTCCCTTTTCTTTCACAAAGTTTTTGACACCACCGTTGGAAGTAAATTTTTTTCCTAAATTGTAACATTATCATCTATGTTTTTCCTTTTCCTTTTCAAATATTTTATTATCTTTATTTTCCCAACATGAATACTTGTATTATTCATCATATATAAATGCTAGCTATTTCCAATTGTTATAACAAATTTTATATATATATTATTTTTAATAGAGTTTATATATGTCATACTTATTCATATAGTTTTATTTTTAATCTATTAAAAAATTATAGGAAGAAATATTCTTAAATTATGTTATCTTTAACAAAAATATATTCTAGATACATATTTATTAGATAAGATATTATAAGTTTATTATTTTTACAAAAAATCATATAATTTTATTTTATAAAGATAATAGAATTGTATTGTTACACTTATTTTTTTGTGAAAGTAGATCATCACAAGTCTATTATTATCTTTAAAAAATAGATTTTTATGATTTTTTTTTGTAAATATAATAAATTTGTATTATTACACCGAATAAATAGAATGATTAAAATATATTTTGTTAAATGTATAAGACTTAAACTATAAATTTTTTTAAAACATACTTGTTTATATTAAGAAGAAAAAAATGATACATCACGTTGGTAAATGGGGTTTTTAACCCATGGTTGTCATATTGAGTGGGACCCACTAGATGGGTGATTATTTGATTTTAGTTCTCTTATGAAAAGGTTACATATTCCAAATAGAGTGATTAAAGTCTTTTTTTTTTTATAACTGAAATTACTATTTCTAAAACCGGGACAAATTTCAAGTAACACTTTAGGTAGGATTCAAACATACAACATCAAAGTTGTAAAACACTATATTTATTATTAAACTAGTGTTTAATGGGTGATAGGTACGACTAAAAACCATTTTTTCAAGTAAATTAACAGTAAATTATATTTCTGATCTAGGTTATATTTCTATAGTTTTTTTTATAATAGTAAACAACACATGTCTTCACAATCTAATTTTTAGTAAATTGATAAGAGTTTGGTATTTTATCATATAATAGGGTGATTTAAATCTTTTTTTTCAAGTAAAGTTACTCATAATCTAGTTTAGGTATAGAGAGGTGTTTTGTAAAATTAATAATATTGATGTGACAAATTTTAAAGAAAACCTTTAAGTGAACATACAAAGTTAAAATTATAAAACACTATATTTACTATTAGATCAGTGGATAATGGGTGATGGATGGGTATGATTAAAAATCATTTACATTGATTAAGATTTTATGAACTGATATATTTAAAATTTATAATAATAAAATTAATATTATTTGCTCAAACTTAGAGCATAGAGGAGGGGTTATTATTGGATAATATTTTTTTGTTGTTGTTAGGAGGTGTAAGGTGTTAAATTTATTGTTTTAGTAAGAAAAAATAAAAAATAAAAAATATTTTGAAAAGAAGTCTCAAAGAATAAAATTGCAATGTGCTCTTTTGTAACTAACGAGACCCGTAGTCTCACTAACATTTAATCCATCTAAGAAGGGAATATGGGCCGGACCTGAATGAACTTTCCAGAATTTTGTATATGAAAGGACCCTTCGATTGTAGGGGCATTTTCGGAAGTCAGTGAGTACGTACCTACTAACTAGTGCTACCTAGCGTAAAGAGGCGATAGAGTCCAATAGGTGCGGTTGATTTTCAATCGTCATTAGTTGCAGAAGCTGTCAGTTTGTGAGAGCAAGAAGAGAGACGATGCCGTGCCTTAACATTTCAACGAACGTCAACCTCGATGGCATTGACACCTCCTCCATTCTTTCTGAAGCCACAGCCACCGTTGCCAAGCTTATCGGCAAACCTGAAGCTGTATTAATCCTTCCACTCTCATAGAAATTTATATATTTAAGGCTGACTTGGCTAATGGGTTGTTCTTGATTTTGGTGACATTTCCCTATTCGGCTGTTAAGTTTTCCCCTTAATATTTATTCTTTATTATTATTTCTTTTTCTGGGTGAATTTTGTGGTTGGTTGAATATTTCAACTATGTTTAGGTTACGAATTTAAGCTGAAATCGAGTTAGGTTAGTATCCTGATCCTGCGACTCGGTATGTTATATTGTTAGGTTGATTATTAAGTAATTCCGTACAATTTGACTATCTCTTGCTTTGAAATTTTTTGGGGTACAACGGACTAATTTGTGTTGGTATGGAAATCGGGGAATTTTTTTTGGGATTTGTTTCGTTTCTATGTCTATCTAATTGTCCACGTATGAGGGCTCTTAAAAGTCATACCCATATCATACGATTGTATACTTAGGTAGTTTTCGTCCATGAATTCCAGCTAAAATGAAGGTTTGGAGAAACTGAGTTATCGTCTCGGCTAATTTAAATTACTTAAAAGGTGGGTTAGTGGCGGAGGTTTGCAGGATATGAGTGTGTTCGTTAGCAGTTTTTTTCCTTTATGTTGAGCCTTATGTTTTACTTGCCATGCTACCGAGTTGACAAGATGAAAAACTGAGTTATGTTAAAAAGCAATGCTTGTATAATTTTGTGGAAGTTTTTTTTTTCACTTGACTCTTTTAGAGCTATTAATTATTAGCCAAATGACTTTAAATCTTATCAAGTATTTTGTGTTGGGTAACAAGGAAAACTCGAGATCACTTGGAAAACTTCTGGTATGGTCCATCCATTTATTGGTCTGGCGTGAGTTGCATGGTGACAATCATTTCATTCATGTTCTTATATTGGGTATCAGTTTCATTTGTGTCTGTATATGAGATAAAACACTCGGGCAGTTTTGGAAGAAGTGATGAGTAGAAACTCTAGTTTGATACCTTGATGATTATAGCAGATTAGATTAAGAGACATTGCATCATATAATTAAAAATTCAAATACTTTGTTTAGGCTGACAGTTTTCAGACCCTTGATCTTGTGTTTCAAATCACGTACTAATTAATCGAATAATATAAATCTGGTTGTTAATATGAAGGATGCAATACTAGTGATTAGTGATAACTCGTTGTTTGGATCCTTAAATTTCCTCAACAAGTTCAGTGGAATATTTAGTATTGCTCCATCACTTGTATGCTGAAATCCTTGTTTTTGGTTTCATTTTGATTTTCCTGAGACATGCTAACTTGAGTATATTGTATTTGTTGATATGTAGTACGTGATGATTGTGCTGAAGGGCTCAGTACCAATGTCCTTTGGTGGGACTGAGCAGCCAGCAGCCTATGGAGAGTTGGTTTCCATTGGTGGCCTCAACCCGGATGTGAACAAGAAGCTGAGTGCTGCAGTTTCCAATATTCTTGAAACCAAGTTATCGGTGCCCAAGTCACGTTTCTTTCTAAAGTTCTATGACACCAAGGTAAGACTTTCAACTACTGTCCCCAAATTTCTAAGATATATGGGTTGATTGTAATGCATGTATTAATTATTCTCATTGCATTCTTCCTGTTTGTTTAGGCCAATCAAACTCAAGAATATGCACAGTGTTTACATGCTTTACACCAGAATTAGATAATGTAAATAAATCTTTACTGTTGAAAACCTTGATTGCAACTGCTATTGACTATTCCGGTTATTTTGTACTATTTCATTGACAAGTGTTTTGGACCATTTGCTACCATTTTAGGTATAAAAGATGACACTTGATCTATTTTGTAGGGTTCAAACTTCGGCTGGAATGGATCTACATTCTAAGTGTTGGATTCCTCATGGATTTCATCCTCTATTCAAACATGTTTATGCTAATTTGGTGATTGTGACATTACCGTCTTTACATTAGATGATTACTGTGTACTTTCTAAGTGTGCATTGATGTTAGGAGACATTGAAGCCTTAGTATGCATTCCCTATGCTCCCTTGAAACTTACTAATCATATGGAACTTGTACTACTTGCCGTCCTTATTGCGTTGAGAGTTTACGGCACCCTGGTTTGAGGTGCCAATCATATTCATGGCCACCTGTTCGTCTTTTATCTTGGGGATTATAATTGTCTTTTCATTACTGATACAATAATTAATCCTCTGTTTGCTGTTTCTTGTGATCAACCTGGTGGTGAGATTAATGTGGAAAAGTATTGAAAAGTCCCTTACTTTTAAAAGGGTATATATTATTATGTCTTTGTTTTAGGGTACTATTCCATTAGTCATAATTTTTTTGAAAGGTATAAATGAGTTCATAATTACTTTATCAGAAAAAAAGAGAAGAAAAGAGAGAGAAAGTAGTAATTTTTCACTTGTGTGTTGCATGTGGCATAATTCGAAAATGAATCACCTACATAATTTTTCAATATAATTCTGTTTTTTGTCATCATATAAGGGTATGATTGCAAAAATATGGATGAATTTTTAATGTTGGGATTTTTCATTATATTAAATGATAACACATCAATAAATTGAGGTTAGGTGTATATTTTGATAAAATAAGAGATTTACAAAGCATCACTTAAAAATAGATTAAAGTATTTTTTTTATTTTTTAAAAAGAGATATGCATCGGTAACCTCCAGATTAACAAATTTTGGGTTTTTTATCAATTAAAAGTTTACATATTTTTCATAAAATCAATTTGATAATTTTTTTTTTCATTTAATAGTTGATCAATAGGATAAATTTTCATCTGATATAATTACGTATTTTATTTATTTAATATAATTACGTAGGGGTTTAAATGTAGTACTAATAATGTTTTTTTTATAAATTTATATTAAATAAACCTTTTCAATTTACATCAATTGATTTCGGTTCGGATTTCACGAGGATGAAGCATGCATCCTTTGAGTTGACAGTTCATTTGCTAAAAGCCGAGTTGCTTGGCCGTGGAAATCTTCTCAGTAAATAGAGGCATTTTGGTGTATGGTCCACCTTTTACTGTTAAGATTGCTTGCAAAACAGTGTGGAGTCGTTTCCATGTAGGCCATTGGATAATAGAGGAGCAAAAAGATGGATGATGGTGTTCTGTTAGGGAAGGGGAACACAAAAAAAAAGGAAAAAAATAATAATAAAAAGAACAAAATATTACCATTTAGTATTGTTTGTTATCATTTACTTAGCAAGTGCACCTTCCTATTGACTTGAGGTACTTTGGTCGTATGTTGAACATGACATTGTTGTTTTGTAGTCTATATGCAATGACCTCATCTTTGTAAGTAAACAATTTATTTTTGACAAGAGAACTTTGTGTAGGTTGTATTATAAGACTTAATGGGACATGATTATCATGATATAATCTATAGTTATTTAGTTTTTGAGTGGTCTGAATATAAATGACTTCAAATAATAAATTATTTATTTTTTATAATTTTATCATGTATATGTCAACTTGATAAATTCTCGTTATATATTTATATACTTTATTATTGAAATGATTAAATGATCAAGAATTTTTCTAACTTTTTTTAAAATCATGTAATATATTTAATTCTTCAATCAATTAATGTTTAGTGTAGTATTTTAAATTTTTTCGATACATATAAAAGAATTAAAATATTTCATTCTATAATTAGTAGAATTAATTACTTCATATCATATGAAAATCACTTTACACTTACTACTATTTCAATTCATGATAGTACATAGAATCACCCCAATCATTCAAATAATAACCAATAGTTCCAATACCTAGGGATTGAAAGATTACTCATAAAGTGATCCATCCCCTCCTATCCCACCTTAGATCCCATTTCGACAAAATAGAATTGTAGTCAACTAGTTCAATCCTTGTAAACCTCAATTTAAGTAGTCCATCCATTTAAGTATGGAGAAGGAATGGGTAGGAGCCCCACTTAGATGATTCCTCTTAATGAAAATTGGATTGGATTCTGGGGTTTAAGTGGATTAAAACATTAGATTGTATCATATCGTGAGCAGAAGCAATGAGCCACGAGCCATACAAAATATATGCGCTATCTAATATTTAATGATATTTAATGAATTAAAGAAACATCAAAGTCATGTTTATTGATAACTCACGTTACAAGTACAAAACCAACGATTTCCAATGAGGTTCTAATACAAACATCTCAGAACATGACAACTAGAACATCTATGGATTATAATTCCATAAGGTTGGTTGTGGATGGTATTTGTGGGCTGTGAGAGGAAGTGGAGGGAATTAAATCTAACTACTAGAAATCTCACTAGTGACATCGTAGATCTTTATAAATTTATTAATGGTCTTGTAGACATGAGTGTTATACTTGCCATATGATCTACAGTGGACAGAAGAGTAGAGAAAAATGGTCATGATCTGAAGTTAAAATAGACTTATAGCTTGGATCAACTAAATTTGACGTGAACTGAAACAAAGGAACAATTTCTTACGAGGGCAGAGACAAAGGTGTTGGTAATGATCATTTTGACAAACGGGGAAGACACATTAAGCTTAAGTCAAGCGTCAATACAATCGAGGTAAAAGTAGTGTCTATATTCGGGCATCATTCTCAACATCTCCGAGTCTTTGTAATTACACAAAAAGATCAAATATGTTGATTCTTTATTAACCAAGTCTTTTGGGTAAGGAAACTAGGGTTAAGAGTTAATAGTGCTTTGATCTAACCCAACGATGGTGTTATCATTGTCATTTTATGGGTTGTTGTCAGTTGAGGCCACAAAGTGTCCGGGTTTTTTCAACTGTTTCCACTAAAAACCCAAAAAATAAAACAATCTGGAGCCAGGTCTCTCACAGCCACATCGCTTCAAATCCTCAAAACCAACGTTGAACTTGAAGAAATAATTGGCACTAGCCAAGACAGAAAATAAGCCCTCTAAGAAGAAACATGCAACTGAATTGAAGTAAAAAGGTGTGTACTGGGTCGCAGGATGAACCAGGGAAAATATGGGCCATTTGGTGAATTGCAAAAAAAAAAAAAAAAAAGAAAAAACGATCTAAGGTCCAGGAGCCATTTCTGGTGCAGACAAGGCGATCTATGAGGAACTGCGAGTCAATAGCCAACATACATGCAGATAGTGAGTTGAGATTTGGCGTTGTGTGGGCTGGCGAGCTGCAGGCTTTTATGGTTAGATCATAAGCCAGGAGTTGTTACTAGTGCAGGTTGGTTAAGCCAAGAGTTGGTTCTGGAAATTAAAGATTGGAAGTGAAGTCAAGTCCTTGATAAATCCGAAGGCATCATAGAGCTTTGTTGCCACGAACAATATGAAGGTTCTACGGATGGAGCTTCTAACGTAAAGATGTCTCTGTTGGGGTTCTTGTTCACCATTGTTACTGGTGTTACGGAGCTATAGAAGTCATATGTGTTGGTGTATTTTTCACATTTGATGTCAAGCTAACACTTAAATTACCTTTACATCTGTTGATTTTCTCTGATTTTTGTTAAGAGAGTTATTAAATTGATTTTGGCTTAATGTTTAATGTTATATTTATACATTGAAAGCTAAGAACCACCGTTATTAAACTAACTGCTACTAAACCAACTGCTATTAAACTACCGCTACTAAACTAACTGCTATTAAACTAATTGCTACTAAACTACCGTTATTAAATTAATTATTCTCAACACTCCCAAGTTAGGTGTGTAGATATCAGTCAACCCTAACTTGCTTAAATTTTCTTCAAATGATTTTAAATCTAAATCTTTGCTAAGATGTCCGCCAATTGTTTTTCACTTCTCACAAATGGAGTTTCAATTTCCTTTGCTTGAATTTTTCTTGAATGAAGTGGCAATCCACTTCGATGCGTTTTGTTTTCACAACACGGATTTGATGCTATATGTCGTCATAAATGTTATCACAAAACATCTTCATTGGTTCTTGAATTTTAATTGATATCCAAAAGAAGTTGTTTCGATCCAAGTTAGCTCGCTGAGGTTGACGCTATGGTTCGATATTCTCTCGCACTTCGATCGCGCACAACATTTTGTTTCTTGCTTTTCCACGTGACTAAATTTCCGCCTACAAACGTAAAAACCAGTGGTTGATTTTCTATCAAAGCTACCAGCACTAATCAGACGGAAAGAGGTACACACTTCATTAGAATTATTACGTTTACGAGAATTCCTTTACTAGGTGTCCCTTTTAAATATTTTAAAATTCTATGTATAGCCTCTAAACGTGGTGTTCTGCGGTATGCATAAATTTACTAATTTGGCACCGAAAAAGAAATGTCTGGTGGTTACCGTTAAATAAATTAATTTTCCTACAAGTTCAAATTGACTTATGTCTTCTATGGTTCGCCATCCTCAATATTTAATTTGCATTTACTATCTATCGGTGTACGATTGGGTTTACTCCCTAATTTACCGCTTTCTTTCAATAGGTCAAGTGTATATTTTCTTTGTGAAATAAAGAGTCCTCGTAAGTGAACGTGCTATTTCTATTCCTAGAAAATATTTTAATAAACCTAAGTCTTTGATATCAAAATTCTCCTTTAATTTCATTTTCACTTTTTTAATTTCTTCCAAATTATTTCCTAATTATTATATCATCTACATATACTAGAATTATGGTCAGAATGTACTATAATTTTTGGGAAATAATGAGTTGATCTAACATTACTAATTTTAAAATCACAAGAAATTAAATAAGAGCTTAGTTTTCCATACCATGCTCGTGGAGATTGCTTTAGTCCGTAAATAGATTTTTTTAAACTACACACTAGACTAGAATTGTTTTCTTTTTTACTGTGTGGAAGTTGTCATATATACCTCTTCTTCAAGTTGTTCCCTTGGAGAAAAGCATTCTTGACATCCATTTGATGTAAGGTCCAATTTTGGTTTAACGCTTACGGAAAGTAAAATCCTAACGGTATTCATTTTTGGCCACGGTGCAAATGTTTCTTGATAATCTACACCATAGGTTTGAGTGTAACATTTTGCCACTAATCGTGCTTTGTACCTTTCAATAGTGCCATCACTATTAAACTTGATCTTATAGACTCCATTTGCATCCTACGGGTTTTCTTTTCCTTCAGGTAGTTGTACGACTACCCATGTTTCATTTTTTTTCAAGTGCTCAAGTTCTTCTTCCATTTGCACCATACCAGCTTGGCCTATTGCTTTCTCATAGTTATTTGCCTCATTTTCTTTGGAAATTGAGGTCAAATAAGTCCTATATTGTGGTGTAACATTTTCATAAGATAAATAATTTTGTATAGATATTTTACCTCATATGTTACAAAATCCCGTAATCTAGTTGTAGGTTGCTGAGTCCGATTAGACCTTCTCAATGGTATTATTTCTAGTACCATCTTCCCCTCACTTTCGAGAAGTTTCATCCTCTTCATTCTCAAGTGATTATTTCATTTTCATTTTCTACTACTATATTTCCTTCTTCAATAAAAAAAAGGAAATGTAAATTCATTGGTTCCTCTTGGTTATTAGTCTCCTTTTCTAGTGTTTTGTAATATTGCTCATTTTTCTTGGAATGTCACATCTCTTGAAATGTAATGTTTTTTGTTAATCGGATCATAGCATTTATAACCCTTTTTTTGAGATGAATACCCCAAGAAAATAGCTTTGATTGATGTATAATCTAACTTGTGTTGTTTATTTTCAGGCACATACAATATGTACATCCAAATACTCTTAAATGATAGATATTGAGTTTTTCTTGGTGCAGAGGATTTCTAGTGGGCTTTTGAAATTCAAATTGGCACTTGGCAATCTATTAATTAAATATGTTGCGTGAGAACAAAGATCCGACCAAAAAATTATTGGAACATTATTTTGAAACAAAAGTACTCTTGTTACTTCAAGTAAATGTCGATTTTTTTCTTTCTGACACACCATTTTGTTGGGTGTGTAAATACAAGTTGTTTGATGTAAAATTCCTTTTTGCTTGAAAAAATTTGTAAAATTTTGATTTATAAATTCCGTTCCATTATCACTTCTAAAAGTTTTAATCTTTGCATCATATTGATTTTCTATAAAATTATAAAATTCTTGAAATTGAGAAAACACTTCACTTTTATTTTTTAACAAGTGTAACCATGTAGTTCTTGAAAAATCATCTATAAATATAACAAAGTATTTACAATTGGATAAACTAAATGGTAACCTTGTGTGCTTTCCTAATTTGCAAATTTCACAACTACTACAATCTAGTTGTTTGAAATCAAAAATACATTTTAAAATCTTATCGGAAGGATGTCCAATTCTCTTATGCCAAAAAGTGCCTAATTCTTCTTCTTTTTTAATATTGAAGTTGCACTTTTCTTCACTTAGAATATAAAGCCCATTTTCTAGAAAACCTTCACCAATGATATTCTTCGTTATCAATTCCTGAAAAATCACATTTTTGGATGTAAATGTAATTTCACAATTTAAGTCTCGTGGTGATTTTACTAATGGATAAATAAGTTAGATGTACAATTATTCACATGCAAAACATTTGAAATTTTTCTTGAAAGGAGACTAATTGAACCATTTCCTAAAATTTCCATTTTTCACCATTTGCAACGACATTACAAATTGTTTAGTCTCAATTTTTTGTAATTATCGAGTAAGTTTTTATTTCCGGCTATATGATCATTTGAACCCGAATCAATAATCCATTTGGAATTTAAAGAATTTTGAGTAAGGTTTGTAATCATACCAGTAGGTTTTTTGAGATTTTCCTTGAAATATCACTTCGATAATCGTGTATACAACCGCTCATTTGATCCATATCCACCTCACCTTTTATTTCTTTTTCAAATCCGGTTGTACTCATATCCTCTTTTTCCTTTGTGCGTAGTAACCCATTTTCTCTACTCTCTACCCGATTTTGTCGTTGATCTCCCCTCTCGACGAAGCCTCCACCTCGCCTTCCCTT
Source organism: Hippophae rhamnoides (assembly GCA_033030585.1). Lineage (NCBI taxonomy): Eukaryota > Viridiplantae > Streptophyta > Magnoliopsida > Rosales > Elaeagnaceae > Hippophae > Hippophae rhamnoides. The sequence continues at coordinate 55,222,034 of CM065433.1, read as the reverse complement.
TGTCGAGAGAGTGGTCGAGACACCGCATTCCTCGCGCCGTGTCCTTCCTTCTTACAATAATCGCAGCCGAGTGAGCTGACCGCATTCCTCGCGCTTATGTCCTTCCTTCTTACAATAATCGCAGCCGAGCCGAGTGTTTGGTCTCCCGATGTTCGGCCTAGGTTGATCCGGCGATGAAAGCCTTGGGCGTGGTTGTTAGGTAGTTGAGTACCCATCACTATTCTTCTGTTTCTTCTCTTTCAACCATTCCAACAACCTCATCAATAGATGGCACCACCCATGAGAAGAATTCTGTCAGTGAACACTCCCTCATAGCCTTGAATCGAGCTTGAAAGGAAGATGAAAATTCCATCCTCGCTTCCTCTCTTCTTTTGATTTCATCAAGATCTACGTGAGAGGTCGATACACTCTTATCTCATCATTCTTTTTTGGATTTCCGAATAGTTCCTGGATTCGATTGATTTTGTTATTGTAATTGTTGAAGTTCTCAAGTTGATAAATAAGAGAGTAATTTTTCTTCTTTCCGAACATTGTCTCGCTTAACCCACATATCTTCGAGCGGTATCTAGATATGTCAGAGATCGTAGATACGGGGTTCCATGGTCGCTAATAACCAACTCACGACGAGATTGTCACTCTTTCTCCATTCTCAAATTTCCTTTCTTTCTTCAACCGCTGGATGTGTTTGATCTTTCGCTTTTGGTTTTGATTTCTCACCAGCGATGACATGCTCAAATTTGTCTCTCACGATTAAACCAAAAGTCACTGACGTGCCCAAAGATGGTAATTTTTACCATTTAGCAGCACACCTGTAAGTCTCTCTATATGTTGTGATATTTTCTAGATTTCTTGAATTTATACAGTTCTTGTTTGTGGGATTGATTTGGAGCAAAATCAAATCTGCTCTGATACCATGTTGATTTTCTATGATTTTTGTTAAGAGAGTTATTAAATTGATTTTGGCTTAATGTCTAATGTTATATTTATACATTGAAAGGAAGAAACTAGCCGTTATTAAACTAACCGTTATTAAATTAATTATTCTCAACAACATCACTCCCATGATTATGAGCTCCAAGTAACAAATGTTAGGGAATTATGAATTCATAAAAGTGTACATTCATTTTAAATAAGTTGAGTTGGTTTGAATAATTAGTTTGACAACTTTAGGATAAATCATTAAAAAAAGTGATAAAAATAATATAATTAAAAAGTAAAATAACTTTCAAATCTTTCCTTAGTAAAAATAAATATTTCATTTGGATGTGTATTTCAAGGTTAACGTTGACGCATTTATTGTAACATATATGAGGTGTTGGGTTCACTGGCATAAACAAATGTGGCTTATATGTTGTCACGGGCAACAGAGCTATGTGATATTTGGTATGGGGTTGAAATTCAATTTAGATATCGGGTTCCATAATTTATAGTTGGAATCAGACTATCTAGAGGAGGTACAATTGGTTAATGATGGCTCGAGTTTTCTTTCAAGTGATGGGCATATTGTTGATGTAATTAGATGTTTTAATTTTACAAAGTACTTTCTTTCATATTCTGTTTGTCTCAAGAAGTTTAATGTTACTGTTCATAAGTTGGTTAAGTTCAAGTTTATATACTCTTATCATGTAACTTGACTTGAGAACGAGTTAACTTATCTACTCTCTTTTCTCAACGATGAATTTACAACTCCTAATTAATTAATAAACAATTTTTTTTAAAGAAAAATATAATATTTTAGTTAATATATTGGTATTTTAAATGTCTTATGTTAATAAAAAAAATATGTTTTAGTATCCCAAATCAAGTATTGATACCATTTTTATTATTTTTGAATATTAATTAATTTTTTTTTACCAAAAATATCCTTTTGGTATTTTTATAAAAGATTTTTTTTTATTGTTGACAATTAACTAGAACTAAAAAAAAAGTGAAAAAAATTGTTAATTTTTAGAAACTTTTTTCCAAACACTATTAATAATACAAATTTTTTTAATTAATTATTAATGAAAAATATTTTCATTGTTATTCAATTAGTTATGAAAAATATTTTTATAGTGTTCTAATAAAATTATTAAAATGTTATAATTTTTGGTATTTTTAGTAAGAAGTATTGAAACAAACGTTTAATAAAAAAAATCATTTTTTTAACTCAAGTTAATTTTTATGAAAATAAAAATCATTAAAAAGTTAAAATAGCATTTTGGATAAAAAAAATTATTATTAAAAAATAATAATATTTAAATTAAGTTATTAAAATAAAATCTTTAATAATATAAACAAATATCTATAAGATATCGTTCCAATCTCCTTGAACCGTTTAACTTAAATCGAAAAGTAAGGAGTTTTATACTATTATTATTAGTTTCCACAATCGCATAATTACATTGTTAATTAATACATTTACTGGAAGAAGAAAAAAACGATTAACGTGTAGATAAAATCTTAATTCATCTTCTTACGATCTGTCGGTGAAAGAAATACGAAGCCTTAATAAGAAAGCAATAGCCCGTGTAACGTCTCAATCTTTTGCTATTTTCCACCGACTTTCTCGCATCGAATCAATTACAATCATCCTTTAACACGGTCACCCCTAAAAAATAAATAAAAATAAGGAACCCAAAAATAAGAAATATAGCTACACACTGCCCATTCCCATCCAAATATAACCCCCCTTCTTCCCCTGGAATCAATCGAATCCCTCCCGTTTCCTATTTCCCAATTCTCGTCTTCTCATAAATCTACCCGCAAAAATGTCGGCGCCAGCTCCACCGGTACTCCCAATCTCAAACCCTCAACCCACCACCACCACCACAATTCCTAATTCCGGTGGGTTGGCTCAAGCTCAGGCTCCGATTGCAACTCCAGCCTTTCGCGCTTTCTTCAACCACGTCACCGAGTCTCTCCGCAATGGACTCTCTCAGCGCCGTCCCTGGTCAGAACTTCTCGATCGCTCTGCATTCGCCAAACCCGAGTCGTTCTCCGATGCGACTCTTCGTGTTCGCAAGAACTACAACTACTTCCGTGTTAACTACCTCGCCACCATTGCCGCAGTTCTTGCTATCTCTCTAATCACTAACCCTATGTCATTGTTTGTACTTCTTGGTCTCATTTGCGCTTGGCTTTTCCTCTACCTTTTCCGACCTTCTGATCAGCCTCTTGTTATCTTCGGCCGTTCATTTTCCGATACTCAGACCTTCTGGGGCTTGATTGGACTCAGCGTTTTCGTTGTCTTCCTTACCAGTGTTGGATCTTTACTTATCTCGGCTCTTATGGTTGGACTCGCCATTGTATTCGCTCATGGTGCTTTTAGGGTTCCAGAGGATCTATTCTTGGACGAGCAGGAGAATAATCCGGCTACTGGTTTTCTTTCATTCCTTGGTGGTGCTGCCTCCAATGTCGCTGCCGCCGCTGCCCCTGTTATGGCTGCTCGCGGCTAGTCATCTAGATCCGGTAGCGATAAAGGGATCCTGAGGCACTTGCTTTGGGTAATGCTCACAAATACACTTGTTCTTTGAATTTTGATAACTTTAATTTTACGTCAAGTAAAAAAGTGTGGATCTGTATATTTCTTTCATTCTAGATTGTGACATAAATTTAAATCGGCGGATCTATAAATTCCGTGCCATGTGTTTTTGTTTTTATATTCTTTGTTAATTTTATCCCATTTCTTCTTTCTTTTGTGACGGAGCTATTCGATTAGCATACATAAAACTTTCCGTTTAGTTTAATAGTTCAGATCTGACCATGTTTCATGAAATAAGATTGTAATGTAAACAAAAAGTTAGTGGTCATTTTGGAAGAAGGTTTCTTTGGGTTGAGTTTATTGATAGAAATTTTGAAAGTTGCGTTGATTGAGCTTATAATGGATCATGGACTCCCTAAGCACAGTGCTTGAATGAAGATGCGTTGCTTTCATTTCTTTTAGTTGTCACTAATGAAGTTGCTGTTTGAAGCGAAATATCAATCTGTATAGAAAAATACTTGGGAACACGAATCTTAGAGAATATTCCGTGTCATGAATCTTTGTATATATGCATTTTTGGCATAAGAATACACAAATTTGTAATCAAACTATAAGTATGCATGTGTCAAAATAAAAATAAAATTATTTTTCAAATTTTTTTGACACATGACACTAGTTAATGTGAGTGTAAATTTGTATTTATTTGACGTTTCTGTTTGGAATATGTTCAAATCCCCTCCTCAATATAGATAATTTTGCATATAATGGGAGCATAGATGCGTGTTGATCTCGATCAAGAAGGCAGTTTATGGATTTATGGTGCAAGACTGCAAGTGGTGCAACCCTCCTAGTAGATGATTTCTTCCTGCATAAAAGCTCTGGGTCTCACTGCTTATATGTGAAAGACTGAGCACTTGATACTCTTATATTATAGATTCCTTTCTTGATTTAGAGTGTCTCGGGTACTTAAGTGTAGGGAAGGAGGGATTACTTAGCATCTTTTATGCACATTCATTACTTGGTTCAATGAGTTGGGTTGGTTCATTTCATCTTAAAAAAGTTTTAATTCAACTTAATTCATTTAATTTTCTAAGTTTTGAGTACATAATTGTTAACCCTTTTTATTTGAATACCTTTCTGTCAATAAAGACATAGATTGATATCAACAAATCCCTTCACCTTATTTGAATCAATCATCTAAATATAAGCTAGGCTGTTATCCTTGCAAAATGATAGTAAATTAATCAGATCACAATCCCACATTTGGCACATTGTAACTTCACTGAAATGCTCTTTGGAATCAATTACTGCCGACAAGACTGGGATCTTGTTGTTGACAAATAAAATATCCCCCCATTGTGGCCTTCCTTAAGGTGTTCTGTGCGGCTGCCATCTTTTGATTGATTTTGTGGTGAAGATTCGGGGCATTCCCTGAACCTCTATGGATATGGAGTGGTCAGATAGACTGGAAGGGTTGATGATGATTCCGCCTTCCTAGTATTTTTGCAAAAGTTTGCGTTTATGTTTAGAAAGAACACGAAGTGAATGAAGCAAAGAGATGAAGGATGCCAATGTTTGTAGAGTACCTAAATCTCTCGATCTTAATCTAAATTCATTGATGAGCTGAACTTTCCATATTCGCTTACAGGCTTGTTTTGATTTTCAAGAAGGCCTTGTGCTTTGTTTTTGGATAAATAGCAGGCCTTGTGGTTTTGGTGATCAAGCCATTTGTCTATGAGCTCTCATAAATGACCATTTGTGTTTTGTTGCTAAAATGCATTTCTTTTATCGAGCAACGTGGCTTTTCTATTGCTTCGTAGGAATTGTGCACCGGTTATTATAAACTCCGACTGGAACGTCTCTTCTCTTTTTATTATTTCTTTATTGTATGTTCTTAAATTGTTGTTTTTTCAAAGACTGAAGCAGAGCAAGTTTAATCTAGTTCCCTAGTATCCTTTTTGTTTTGTTTTAGAATTTTTTTTATCAATCATATTATTCTAATCTAGCATAAGAGACTACATGGAAAATTACAAATAACTTTTTAAAGTCATGCTCAAACTTGGCAAATTACAAATAACGTTTAAAGTCATGCTCAAACTTACAATCTCAAGGTTATGAAACACCGCATTTATCTGTAGTTAGTGATAAAAACAGAACAAGAAGAATTCAAGATCAAGGGATAACTGGAAATCTGGGAATAAGTTGTTGAAATTTGTTACGTCATTGCTCTTTCTATACAAATTATTTATTAAATGATGAAAAACAGGAATTTATCTTGTTGTGGGGTGGTTATTTTATTTATGTATATATATATATATATATAGAGAGAGAGAGAGAGAGAGAGTTGGTTGATTATCTTTCTTGCTTCTTATTTCATTGGAATTTTTTAATATATATATTTTTTCAAAATTTAGATATATTTTACAATTTGAGAGTTTTAGGTATTACTTTATCAACTATTACGATAAAATACTTTTATTAAAATAATAGATTTTCAGTTTATTATTAATTAAGATAGATTATTATTTTTTAACTTATAAAGTGGCACATTGTTTTATAACAACAGACTTTTGATTAGGAAGGGTCGCAAAGCCATTCTTCGGAGATAAAGGTGTCTTTCACTGTTACAATCAATCAATAAGGCCGTTCGGGGATAAAACTGTAAGAAAAATTATTTTATCATAAATATTTTAATTAAAATTACAATTAAAATATATTAAATATTTTTTGTAATTTATAATTAATTATATTTTAATAATATTAATATTAAAAAATATAATTAATAAAATAATAATTTTCATTACCGACGTAATTTGTAAGAATGCAGATGGTTAGATTCGACCTTAATTTTATATATTTTAAATAAATTAAATTAAATTACTTATAAGTATCAAATCAAATTTAATCATATAATTAAAAATATATCTAATTTAATTTAATTAATTTAAGATTATTATAAATAATTAAATATTTGTATTAATATAAATTTATTAGATGAATATTATTTTTATTGTTTGTGAGTGAAAAAATTAATATTATACTTAAGTTTAATTATTAAAATACATACATTTATATTTTTAAATTATAAAATTTTTGTATATAAGAATGTAAACTATCTGATATGATTTTTAATAATTTAAGTTTTTTAATAAATTCAACCGAATTCATATATCAAATCAAATTAAATTATCCATTCTTCAAATTTAATTATTAGATTGTTTTTATCCGATTTTAATAATCTGGCTATAACCCGGTTGTCTGCGTCAGGATATGAGGGAGTCTCTTTTCCCGTCTCGAAGATCTCTTTGCATATCTAAACCTCTCAAAAGTAAAATAGTTTCTGTTTTGATTAATATTAACCTTTTTCTTTTATTTATTTATTTATTAAATTTATAAAATACAATATTATAAAACTTAGCTGGAATAATTTAAAATTTTTATGAATCAAATAACCAATCGAAGTAAACTATTGGAAACCATCAAATTTTCCTATTCAATTTAGATTACCATCAAATTTTCTTTCGGTTTGTCCGGCCACAGTTGATGTATTTGACAAATCTGGAAGAAACAAGAAATTTCGTCGAAACTCTTCAACACTAGGAAAAGAAAGCAGAATTGTAGACTACACAAAACAAGAGCAGATTCAAACGACGTGTCACAGTGCCAGCTGCAATTTGGTCAGAGTGACATAACCTCATCAGTACATGTGCGCACATGTCTGATATTTTCCCATTGGAACCCAAGTTACAAGAAATTCAGAAGTCTTTACTTTTAGAAAATTCTCTCTATTTTATATTTAAAATAAATTACAAATAATATAAATACAATTTTTATTAGAATATATAATAGTATTTTTTTAATTTTAGAATTTCTTGGTCATTACGACAAGTATAAGTTTTGCATGCCCACCGGGGTTGCGACTAAAGCCCTCAAAAGACGTGGAGAATTGTAATCTACAAACTAAACCCTACATAAACCCCATCACAACATAGCTATAACAGTAAAACTCTGCAAATTGATTTCTTTTTATATCCACCAAAATACAAGTTGAGAAGACAATCAATATACACAATCACATAGCAACCTCCCAACGTGCATGAACTCCGAGGCTTCTGAAAGGTTAGTTCATTTTAAAATTCACTAATATCTTGGGTTTTTTCTTTAATGTAATAAGCATCGGTTTTGATCCAGAAATGGTTCGTTTCCCCCAAACCTAATTATAGTTTTTTTTTTCAAAAGAAAAAAAGTTTGGCTAATTAGTGCATGTTTGTGACAATTTGATCAGGAATAAGAAAGTGCAAAAGAGGCGAAATGGATGTGATTCGGTAAAAGAGATTCTAGCAAAGTGGAAGAAGTACGAATACAAAAACCAACTTGATTCTGCAGAAGATGGTTTAAAGACGTCAATTAAAATTCCACCAAAGGGGTCCAAAAAAGGATGTATGCTGGGAAAAGGAGGGCCTGAGAACTCAGATTTCAGTTACAGAGGTGTTAGGCAAAGAACTTGGGGCAAGTGGGTAGCTGAAATCCGAGAACCAATAAACAGAGGGACTGAATTGGGTAAGAGTAGCAGTAAAAGGCTTTGGCTTGGTACTTTCCCTACAGCCCTTGAAGCAGCTTTGGCTTATGATGAAGCTGCTAAAGCTATGTATGGTCCTGTGGCACGACTCAACTTTCCAGAGAACTCATTGTTTGATTCTGAGGACCTCTCAAATGCATCATCTTTAACTAAAACAGAACCATATGCTTATGAAGCAAGTAAGATTGAAGAGTCGAAGATGAACCAAAACTCTCTTGTGGAGAATAAATCAAACAAAGCTTTGGAATCAAGTAGTTGTTGCAGTAGTTTTAGTGTTGGTATTAATGAGCCTTTGAACGAGGACTTTGATATCACAACTGCTTTTAATGATGCTAAATTTGAGAGGTGGGGAGGGAAAACATACGTACGGAATGAGATTGAATATGTTGAAGGTGAGAAATCTATTAAGAGAGAACAAAAGAGGGAAGAGATTGTAGATATAATAAAACCTTATGGCTCGGGTGACAGTGATGCTTTTTTGCATAACAATCACAGAAGTGCTGATTATGCCCCAAGATTTGATTTTTATCATGCAAATGATGTTCAAATGCTGGGAAATTTTAAGGGTACCTCTGAATCTGATGTTTCCATTAGTATGTTGATGAGTTACTCGCGAAATTCGGCGTCTCAAGAGTCATTTGGCATTGATCCTTGGGACACTTGCTGGGGGAGGCCGTCAAATATTCCTAATGTGTCTGGGAGTTTGAATGTTACAGAAGCAAATTCAGGATTTGATAACAACTTAGATGCCTTCAAGTCGGGTTGCTCTAATGATTTTGGTTTAATGGAAGAACAGGGCAGTTTTGATTTATGGTTTCCTGATAAGTGATTTTACTTTTATCTGTTTTCTTGTGTGTTCAATACTCATCCAGAGCTTGTTTTCATATTGTGCTTATAATTACTGTTTGATTGGGAATATAAAGAATAATTCATAGAAGAAAGGAATGAAATACACGTACTCGGATCATATATAGTATAGTTCACTTGCCTTTTGCAGTTCCTGATTTCTCTAGACATAAACGATTTTGATAAAAAAAATATTGTGAAACTGCTCTGCTGTCCTTTCTTTCCATTGTTGTGGAGCTTCTGAATTCTGAGCTCTATTTAACGTTGTAATGGTCTTTTTGACGTTCTCTCTGAGGACATTTGAAAAATATGTAAACGCTCTCTCCTTTTTCGAAAGGATTACACTTAGCATAATCTTGTAAAAATATAATAGAGCTTAACCTTATAATGATATATATATATATATATATGAGAAGCAATGTTAATACAAAATTGAAAATTTTATACTCGTTACAATCATAAATGGTAGTTACATTTAACATTGATATACAATTTTGCCTATAAATAAGTAATGTTTTTGCTTTAGAGAAACATCAACACACCGTGAAACAAAGCAAAACCAAATAAACAATTTCCTTTAAAGAAAAATAGTGTTGTGTGTAAGAAAATGAGAAAAAATATCTTAGAAAAATATTGAGATATTTTTCTAAAAGGGGAGTGATAAAATAGTGAATTTGAGAAACATTTGTGTGACACTATTTTGGGTTTATTTCAATTTGTTGTATTGTCTCTTACTTTGTACCCATTAATTTTATTAGTTGAAGAAATATTTTTCGAAGTTTGTTCCGTAGACTTAGCTCAAATTAAAGAGTAAATCACGTTAATTTTTCGATGTTATTATTATACTCTATTGAATTCATTTTATCTTTACTCGTTGTGTATAACTAATTCTACGTGTTACACTTATTATGATCGTACAAATTACGTGATTATATATCATTATCGTTATGAGATACTTGTGAGTAAGTCTAGAGGAAACCATCGAGTAAACTCTACTGCAAGAAGTTTAAGCTGCCTTCAGGGACCCCTTCTTAGATGTATTAGAATGGGTACGTGTTTTTTTTCATTTTTTAATTATAAAAAAATAAAAAAAAATCTTGGAGGAATTTAATATAATTTTAATTAAATCCTGTATAAAATAAAACTATATATTCTCTTATATTTTAAATAATTTAAATATATCTAAAATTTCATCCTTTTTTATTTGGAGAGAATTTAATTATCTAATTTTAATAATTTTTAGTAAGATAAGAAATTATGTCTTCTTCATCTCATCTAAGGGGTATATATATAAGCACCTTTATGTACATAGCGGGGTCCATAGGATCCGTTTTAACGACCTAATTATTATAAACTAGTTTACAGAATTGAGATCGTTCGGTACAAGTATATACAAATAAATGGTTTTTATATACAGGTTGCTCTTAGATGACGACCTTGATATCAGGGACATCATAACTTTACAAAGTCTTGTCATCATGAACCTCGCTACTTGAGGACGAGATGCTTTGTAGATTGGGTTGACGTGCTTTTCTGAATTCGTTGGACATAGATCTTTTGCGAAGCTAGCTTTTATATTTTCGCTTTATCTTAACGAAATATCTTTACTTATCAAGTCGCATATCCGTTATATATTTAATAAGAAAAATTATATTTTAAATAATTTACATATTTAAAATATAATGAAGGAAACAACCTCGTCCAAACTCCTTGAAGTCCGAACATATGAGTAGCCAAAAATATGAATTGGGACGAAATCAATCTGGCCATAACACATTCGATAAAAAAATAGAAGTGACTAATAATTATGAAATTTTTAATTCTAAAATTTTTACTTATAATATTTTTAAACTTTATTATGATATTTTCTTTGATTATTAAGGATAATAAAAAGCTAAGGTACAGAAATCATTATATGATTTGCCATTCAAAGTAGTAAAACTTATTTTCTGCAACAATTTTTTTCTTGCAACAAGGAACATTTTTTTTTCTAAACAATAAAAAAAATATAATAGAATATAAATACCAACATGAAAATCGCTTTATCTATATTTCATCTCATGATAACAATGAAAATAAATTGATACGAGGAGATGAAACCCGATGGAATCACTTAGCCTTTACATTGCCTTAAATATGCCACAGTTTTGGAAAGAACTATAACTAAGGTTTATTTTCATCTTTAAAATAAAATAAAAGTGAGAAAATGAGAAGATAATATAAAATGACTATGAAGAAAAAAGATCAAAGATAATATAAAAATAGGTAAAAAATATTAACATATATATTTAATAACTGAGACAGTTGAAAATAAAAAGAAAAAAATATTAAAAATGTATGTGCTTGTTATTTGTGAAAATCATTAATTAAATAAAAATTATCTCAAATTGATATTTTTTTAAATATGAGAATTAATAAAGTATTGTCTAAAAATAAAAGCTACTAATGATACCAACTATAAAATTAGTATACTACTAAGATATTAGAATATTACTTTCATGTTGCATATTTTTCAAACTATCAAAAACTTAGAGAAGGTTTGGTTTACATAATAGAAAAAAAAATGTGAATGAGAATATGAATGGAAAGAAAATAGTATTATTATTGTATTATTTAGTTTGATCACTGAATTCAAATAAAAAATCAATATTATAGTGTTTAATTTACAATTAAAATAGAATAAAAAAACATTTTATATTATCTTAATATCTTTATATTTAGTAAGTCTTAAATAATGTCATTTAATTGTCATTTTTTCGTTAAACAAAATACAATATTAAAACCATTATTTTTTTAAATTATTATGACTTAAAAATAAAATATATTATTATCTAAAATAATTATTATTTAAAAATATTATTTAATTTTATAAAAACAATATATAAGACATACTCGTATGTAATTCATTAAAAAAAAGTTTCCTAAACATGTTTTGAAATATTTTATATCAGTTTGGTTAACAAGTAATTTGTTTTATCAAAATTTTGAATTATTTTTAAAACCAAAAGCAAAATCAATCCTACCTTTATAGGCTTAGTTGCTAAACCATATGATATTCATCGATGATAAACAAAAGAAAAACCATCAAAATTCATAAAAAAAAAATAAGAAATCAATTCAAACACATGAGATTATAATTAATTAATAGGAAATCATAGAATAAATTGATAGTAGAGAATAAATAATCAATAGTATGAGACCAAAATATCATAGAACAAAAAAATGGATCCATAGAACAATATCAAATAACAAATAAATGGATTTAGAGAACAATATTAAAGAAAAAAATAGATTTAAACACTGGAACAAGAAAAAAGGACCTTGTGAATCAACTATACGGGTTGCGAGACAGAGCAAAGAAAAGACACGAGCTAAGGATGAAAGCTCACCTTAAAAATCAAAGAAACCACTAATTGTGAAGGACCAAGTGACGATTGAGAGAGCTGAAGTAGTTGGATGAGACTCGCGAGTGAGGTTGGAGGGCCAGGTGACGTGTGATTCTTGATTTGGTTGAGAAAGGTGGAGCAACTGGGTAAGATGGGCAACAAATGAGAGATAGATGGGCAATGAATAGGGTTGGAGAAGATAGGTAATGAATGGAGTTGGAGGAAATGGGTTGCAAATGAGGTTGGTGGATTTGCGTGGAAAAGAGAGCGAATGGGTTAGGGTTTTATTTGTAGGGTAGGAAAAAATTGGAATAAAAAATAAGCATGGAAATGGAATTAGGATTCCTGAGGAGGTAATGAAATTATTATTCCTTTTTTTAAGAGTTTATTCCATTCTATTTATAATTTACGGTACAACCGAACATAAAATTATAAGGAATCAATTTTATTCTCATTCTTACCAACTAAACATATTTTTAACCCAAAACTCGTAGTTTCATATACATAAATATTAAAGTGTTATTATTATATATATTCAATAAAATAAAAATAAAATTAGATCCCATAAGATCTCTAATGAACATTCATCAGTGAATCACCTGATATAACATATTACATCCACATATATATTTGTATTTAATATGTCAGATATAGCTATAGGTTTATAATATGTTACATGTTATATCCACATCTATAAGTTGGTTGATTTAGCTTTATCATGTAATTTACAAATTTAACTCTATATTTTTATATAATATGTTACATTTATCTCTACATTTTGATGTAATATTTATGTTTATTTTTAACAAGTTCCCTGAAGCTCTAAAATATTACATGTAACTCTATTATGTTACGTCCATTTCCTGCGAGGTCATCGGTGATTATCGTTAGAGCTTCGACGAGGTCATGATAAGATTGTTGAAGATTCAATTGGATCCTTGATAGGATGTTTTGAGCTTTAACAAAGTCACTGGAGATATGGTGCGGATCTTATAATGATATCATTTTATTGAAGTTATAAAATAAATATATTTTGATTTATTTATTGAATAATTTGATATAAGAATGTAAATTTTGTGATAAAATGTTATTAATTAGAAAAAAATAATCAATTTATAAAAAATAATACTATTTAAATTAAAAATTGTTAAGATAAAGAATATGAAAAGAAAAGTATAATTATTTAAAAAATTCAATAAATCAAATCCCAAACAATCCTTACCATGTAGCATTTTTTTAAGAATTATAATTACATCCCATAAAAGCCTTAAATATATACTAAATTTCTAAAATTATTAGGAATATATTATCGAGAAAACAACAAAAAATAAGATCATTTAATTTTATAACTAAAAAATAGTATATATTATGTTCATTTTATATATTTTTATATATTATCTTATTTTTAATATTAAACGATTTTTAATTCGATTCAATTTAATGTTATTAAAAATATTATTTTTATTGTGATAAATTTTGGAGTCATTTTTTTTATTTTCAATATGTTTTAGAATAATGTATTTTAGATAATTTCGTTGAATATAAGTAGAATTTTTTTAATTCGAACTGGCCCAATATAACTTGCGAAGTTACGATGATTCGTGGTTTGTTTTTCTTCCGCTGGTTTGTGTTCCCCTCCATTATTTTTCAACCTTCTTCGTTTCCCGCCTTTTCTGAAAGTGAAATAAGAGAGGGATAAGAAATGGAAAAAAAGATAAAGAAAAGTTTCCTTGAGTACAGAGAAATTAATTTTTTTCTTTGGCGAATATAAATTCAATTTGCTACACCATCAATCCATCATCCTAACTGTACAACCCTAATCAGAAATAGCAAAGGTCAGCTCATTAACCCTGGAGAATGTCGACGTGGCAGATATTTCCTGGCGCCGGTAATAGTTTCCGTTGGGAAATCTCCGATCGAGGCCTCGGCAAACATGAAAGCGAACCAACTAATGTATTTAGCTCAAGCTCTCGTCTTCCTTCAATGGCCGAGCTATTGTTCCAAGGTTATTCCGTTGTTTCACTCTCTGTTTTTCTGTCTCTCTCTCTCTCTCTATATATATATATATCTTAACCGCTCGTGATTTTGGCTTGTTATGTTTATTTATTTTTACAGGATGTTCGAAGCTTCTGGAGAACTCTGACCAAGTTCAAACGGATACTCCGATGTTCAAAACCGGATTGGGAAGACCGGTCGCGGTGAAACAGTCTTCGATCGCCAAAGCGTGTTCAGTTCTAGGTGAAGATGCCCCTCCCTTCGATGCAGGTTTAATTCTCATTTGTTCTTCTTTTCTTTTCTCTTTTTCTATTTTTCGTAATTATACATTATATCTTGCTTTGTCCATAAATTTTGATGTCTTGCATGATTTCTGTTATGGTTGCGACTTGCGAGACTACCTCTCTTAAGGTATAGTAACTTCTTGGAGCTCCCGTTTATGTTGACTAGGTTCTACAGGGAAGGAAAAAAAATGTAATTGATCGTTGATTATGCAGTATAGATCTCCTAGACATTTGAAATATGCTGATCTTATTCCTAATGCCAGGTCAATTTAATTTCTCTTCAAGCAAAACAAAAACTGTACTAGAACCTCAGAGACCAAAGTGATTATGGATTGCAATTCATTACTTTACCTTACTGTGTAGTCATTAGCTACCAGTTGTTTTGATATAAATATAATCTGCAGGCCAAGTGCAAGCTAGTGATAGTGAACGTGGCTTTGCTAATTCATTTTTCCAGACAGGGTCTGGAAAATTGGTCAAAATACCTTCAGATGGCCTTGCTAGAGCAAAGACAATTTTGGGACTTCATGAATTTGATGATGCTTGCAATCTTCAGGGCTTCCAAGATACAAGAAATCTGTGCAATGATGATGAACAACACAAATGGCAAAATTTATGTCGTTCAGACACTACAGATGGTGTTAACTGTGATGGAAACATGCAGGCTGCATCAGTTTCAAGATCATTATATTGTGAGACTGACATAGGCCAAAGTGGATTTGGAAATCAAACAAACAAGAACCTTATGCAGTCCAAAATGCATAGCTCTGCTCCCAACCCTTCCTCAATCAAGTTCCATACAGCCGGAGGAAGATCTCTATCTATTTCTAGTGATGCTTTGCAACGTGCTAGGAGTCTTCTTGGTGACCCAGAGCTAGGGACATTCTTGAATGAAGAGGACACAAATGATTCAGAGTTTATATTTTCAAATGGAAGATCTAATTCGAGTTTACCAACAACGGAAGCTAAGAGCAAGCTCATGTCTAAAAGCTTTTTATCTCCATTGCTGCAATCAACTGATCAAATGCGGTCATCTGTAAAGCCAAAAAGTTTGGTTTCAGGGACTAACTTGATCAAACAGTTTGACGCAGTTAGCAATGACAATGATTGCACTTTAAAAAGCAGTATCACTTGTCTGCACAAGCCCCTTAATAATGGTTTACAAATACCAACAATCAATACAGCAACAGATAACTCATCAACAGATGGTGTTGGGTTGAGGACTTGTATGCAAAATCCTCCCAATAATGGGCCACAAGCAAACAATACAGAAACAGATAACTCAACAAAAACTGGTGTTGGTTTGAGGACTTGTCTGCAGAAGCCCCCTAATAATGTTATACAAACCACCAATACAGTAATGGATAAATCATTGACAAATGGTGTTGTTTTGTGGAAGAAGCAGGTTGGTCGGGCACTAGGCAAGCAATTGGCTGATATATCAAATACCATAGAAACTGCTTCTCCAAATGACAGACAATCTACTAATGGAAAGAGGATCATTGGAAGAACTTTTGCTTCTCCATTCAAAAGGCCTCGTAATTCCAAATTCTGCACTCCTATGAAGAGTAATATCAATTATGTTAGTACTGGTATAACTCATTAAGTCTCTCATGTAAAACACTTTCCACACCAATCTATATGCTTCTTCCTTGATTTAACCAAGCTACATGTTCTTCCAGGTCTATCCAATGTGTCCTCTGAAGGTACATGTAGCAAAAGAAGGGTGTCTGCTAGATATCCTTTTCAGAGGACTAGAATATATGTGAAAGACTATTTTGGGGCTCCCCCCTTGGTGGGTAATTTGGTACGTAGAGTACTAGTTCTTTACCTGGAGATGTCTCTGGTCTTGGCAGACTAATGATATTAGATTATGCATCCAAATGAATGTAGTTGGCGTCTGTGCCCGAGCAAGTTAGATGGATCAGATTGGATAACGCTGAAAAGTTCATGTTTCCTGATGAAAATGGTGTAAGTTGTATTGGCCCAGAGGATTTTTGCAACATGTTGGTTCATTCTGGAGCTTCAATGCATTCTGCTCCAAAAGAGTAATTTTTCTATCCTTTGCACCTTGCTACAGCAATATCCATCTTCTTGAACTTATATTGCTCAATGGTGCATGCAATATTTCCTTGCAACATTAACAATGGTTTAAATAAATTAAAATATTGAAGATGATTGCTTGTTTAGAAATGGCATGAGGATCAATTGGAATTAATAGCATTTTTCATATATCATTATTTTCTCTCCTAAATAGTAGTGCTCATGATTGTTTCCAAATTATGGGATTCCTTTGTAATTCATCAGCGATATAATTTTCAGTGCTCTTTTAATGTTTAGACCGTTTTGCATTATTTACTAGATCATTTCTTTGGTATTGTGAACCACACATCTGTATAGGTGGGTCATAAATCACTACAAATGGATCATCTGGAAACTGGCATCTTATGAGAGATGTTATCCAACTAGATCTGCTGGAATTTTTTTGACAACTTCCAATGTGCTTGAGGAATTGAAGTATAGGTATTGAAATTGTACACTAGTTATATGTTTATTTGTTGTACAAAAGACAATCATGAGAAATGATGCTGAATGCATTTGTATAGATATGAAAGAGAAGTGAATCATGGTCATCGTTCTGCAATTAAAAGAATTCTCGAAGGGGATGCTTCACCTTCTTCAATGTTGGTTCTTTGCATTTCAGCAATTTATACAACATGTGATAAAAAGAACGAGGGTGATGACTCTTTAGCATTCAATGAGGCACAAAGTCATAATGCTCCAAAAGTTGAACTCACTGATGGGTGGTAAGAAGATGAAAGTGATGGTATCAACATGCTTAAAGTTCATTTAAATATATATGCAGAGTAAGAATAAATGATTTGGCAGGTATTCGGTGGATGCTGTTTTGGATGTATTGCTTTTAAAACAACTTGCTTGTGGAAAAATTTTTGTCGGACAGAAACTCAGGGTACTTCTATGATTAGTTTGTACTTGCATTCTTTAATCAGAGCAGTCTGGTCTGGATTATCACTTGCTTGCTTTGTTTGTCTACTGTAGATTTGGGGAGCAAGATTATCTGGGTGGGCTGGACCTGTTTCACCTCTTGAGGTTTCACTGGCTCTCTAGTTTCTACATACGTTTTGGGTAACAATTACTTCATTTTATTAGGGATTATTTCTGAGGTTGCTTTTATTCCTTACAGGTTCCAAAGACAGTTAATCTACTGCTGCACATAAATGGAACATATAGAGCTCACTGGGCTGATCGGCTTGGATTTTGTAAGCACAATTTTAGGGCTTATGTTTATTTATAGTATAAACTCTTGTGTTGAGAACTTGCAATTCAATCTCCTTAAGCATGATCGGCAAAACTGTTGTTACAGGTAAGGGGTTTGGTGCTCCTTTGGCATTTAAATGCATCAAAAGCAATGGGGGTCCAATACCCCAGACGTTAGTTGGTATCATGCGGATATACCCTCTTCTGTATAAAGAAAGGTAGCTAGAGAACTGCAACTTTAAGCTTTCACTTAAGATTTATACCCTCTTCGCAATATGATATAAAGTTACGTCGCACACATCCAGGGTAAGTGATGGGAGATCAATTATTAGATCAGAAAGGATGGAATCTAAAGCAGTGGAATCATATAACCAGAGGTGATAGTCTTTCCCAAAAGTGATGCAACTAAATGTCGGTTACCTTTAATCTTTAGCTTGTGCTTACTGTTCTTGATAATTGGCTCTTCCAATCAAACATTCATAAACACAGTAGTGTTTTCTCAGTTTCTCTGTTTTTATGCATTCGCCCGAGTTTCTTCCTTAAGTCATTACTGATACTTTTTGCTTGTTTGTAGACGCTCTGTTGTCATAGAGGCCATTGTTTCTGAGTTTCAAATAGGAACTAGACATTTGCATACCTATAATGATAGTGATAGTGAAGAAGGGGCACAAATCTCGAAGATACTTGAGACGGCCTCTGAACCTGAAATTTTAATGGCAGAGATGAGCCCAGAGCAATTGAGTTCTTTTACAACATATCAATCAAGAGTAGAGGTGGTGTTAAACACTTTGATTCATTCAAAGTTACATTTATGAAAAGGGTATTAACCATTGCATTATTGACCTTGTTTCTATTAGGTCATCAGGCAGTCAGATATGAAGAAAGCAATAGAGAAAGCGTTAGATGATGCAGGCTTAAGTAGGAGAGATGTTATCCCATTTATGAGGGTAAGGGTAGTTGGGTTAACTAGTAAAATGTACGAAGGAAAAGACAGTCCTAAAGAAGGTTTGATAACAATCTGGAATCCAACAGAAAAACAGGTAATTTTAAATAGGCTTAATTCTATACTTGAAGTTTTAAAAAGTTGTGACTAAACCATATGTTTTAAAAGTTTAAGGATTCATGTGTCAAGTTTTAAATGTATAAGAACCAAATCATACATTTTAAATTAAAAAAGGGTGACTTCTTTTTCTATATCTTCTTTGATGTTTGCTTTCTCTCTTCGAATTTCAAGTATGCTTGCATGTTCTGTGCACTCCCTGAGTCATAACTTTCAGGGGAAATCTTTGCCACTATTCCTCTAGGATGCAGCCATTTTCTGCATTTTAATACAGACATTACACAGTTTGGTGAAGTTTAGTTGTTAATCGTTTCTTCTAATTTGACAGAAAACAGAGCTGGTTGAGGGGAAAGTATATAATGTAATAGGTCTTGTACCAACGAATAGTAATGTTGATACAATTTATTTGCAAGCAAAAGACTCTACTACCTGGCAGCCTTTATCTTTACAAGCGATACAACATTACAAGTAAGTAATTAGTTTCCCGTCTTGTTTGATCATAGATCAAGTTAAACTAATAATTGTGTTTTGCAGACCATTCTTCCGACCCCGCAACTCTGTTTTACTTTCAAATTTGGGTCAAGTTCCTCTTTCCAGGTGACACTTAAGTTTCTCCGTTAATAATTTCGTTTGGTAAAAAGATGATTGTAATAAAAGTTATTTTGTGGGTGACTCCAGCGAATTTGATATTGCTGCTCGTGTCGTCTTCATTGGCGAGGTTTACAGAGCGGCCTCCCATAGGAAACAATGGGTATTCGTCACAGATGGTTCCATTGAGTTACAGTCTGATTTGTTGCTTGCAATCTGCTTCTGCTCTCCATATGTCGAGGATGGTTTATTAACACCAATTAACTCGAATCTATCAGGATCAACGGTGAGCAAATTTGTTACTTTTACTCAGCTAAAAATTGTTTTTTTTTACTGAACAAGGTCGTGAAAATTATAGAATCTTGGGAAGGAGTTGTGGGCAGTGATCTTTATTGATTGATGAGTTGTAACATTGAATTAGAGTAGGGCTCTTACTTGTAACCTTTTTTTTTCTTCATCTTTTCCCGCCTGAGTAATTAGCCTATGTATGATTTGCTGCTATTGAGACGTTGATAGGAACATTATTGCCAAAA
This sequence comes from Hippophae rhamnoides, assembly GCA_033030585.1. Classification (NCBI taxonomy): domain Eukaryota; kingdom Viridiplantae; phylum Streptophyta; class Magnoliopsida; order Rosales; family Elaeagnaceae; genus Hippophae; species Hippophae rhamnoides. The sequence continues at coordinate 55,202,021 of CM065433.1, read as the reverse complement.
TTCCTAGCCCATACACGAATTAACCCTTCACCTCTTTCTAAAAATTAGAGGGTCGAAAATGAAGCCGCTTTGTTTTGCTTCTAACTTCTTTCAATGATAACATGTTATGTTTCTTCTTGGCAGGTTGGTTTCTGCAATCTCATCAAGAGAGCAAAAGATCAAGTTAATCATATCTGGATAGCTGATGCTACAGAAAATTCAACCTATTTTTTGAGTTTTGATGCCTCACCTTGCTATCATCTCAAAGATGCTGCTGCCCATGCTGAAAATTGGGGAAAGACATCTGGCCTGGTCCGCATTGCGAAATTTCAATTTGATGAAATGGTGTTTGACATATCTTTCTATTTTTTACATCCTTTACGTTTGGTACTTCTGCAGATCATTGAAAAGCTTAGAGAGAAGGTTTTATCAATCGTTGGTTCCTCTGAAGGCTAATGTTGAAACTTGACTCATCTCCTACTGTGAGTATCCTCATTTACCTTTTCTTGTTTCACAATCTCTGCAAGGGTAAGTAGTTGCACACTTGCACTTGATTGATTTCTGCTGCCCTTTTGTTTAGCGTGTAATATATATAGGTGAGCAACCGCTGCCATTAAGACTTGACGATTGCTTGAAGATCAATAAACAGGAAACTGAGAGATTCTGGTTCGATTTTGTTGTTGATGAACTTCATAGTTCATTTGGAAGGTTAAAAGGGCCCTCATTATTTAACGGTAAGACACTGATTCCTAGTCATGGAATTTCCTCATCTGTTTAACCAAATGCTTTAAGGGTATCAGTTCTTGGTTTTATTCTCTGTTTCTTCTTAGGAGCAATCTTTTTGATTATTGGATCCCAACATTGAAATCACAATTTATGTTGAAGAACCTGAAAACACTTGCTGTCAGAAACAAAGTTAATGCCAATTTTGGACCCAGTTACCATCATTTTTTTAATAGATAGATACATAGCCATCTATTACTTACGGTGGAATCGCAGAGGAACTTTTTGATCGCTCAAGTAGTCAGTACCAATTAAGAGTTCCACAGGGCTGCAGTTGTTTCAGTCGTCACTTGACTCTTAAAGCTTGTATTTTGATTTTGTAAAAGAAAACATTATGTACAGTAATTATTATTCATTTTCATTATTTAAATTTAACTTTAGAGTAATTAGATAAATTGCACATATTGAATTTTGACATCTTTATTATTTCTTAGGTATTAGCCTAAAATATTCTCTTGAACTAATTCAATTTACACTGGCGTCAATAAAATATATCTGATGACAAACATTAATAGATATAGAATACTTATTCTGTGGAGTCTCTTAAAGGGATCTATGCGTAATACTATGTCTCTGGAGTATTTAGATTTGGTTTAGTACAATGAAAAATGATAAGCCACGTGAAACCCCATCAATGGAGTTTGAAGCTTGGAACAATCAAAATTCAAACCTAGTAACATGCTAATGCCAAATTTTGAAGGGCAAACTCACAAGCTTGAGTCACAAATATTTACAATTTAGTTTAAATTATTTATATTTTACAATATGTTTTACCGAAGTGTTCACATTTCATTTTTTTTTCCTTTAAAATTTCTTCATTTACATGTAAATTTTCTGTGCTATATAGTGGTAAATTTTTTACATCGACTATAAATTCATTTTTTTTCCTCCCATATATCACACTTGCTTCTTAAAATGTTACTAAATATTTATTGTGAAATTCCTATGGCTTCAATTATATCGTGAAATATAATGTAAACTTTGGAACATCAATATTTGATTCTAAGTTAGCTAAAACAAAAATTACAAATGAAATCTCGTTAGACAGGAGGTTGAATCTTTCTTTACATCGGTGAGAGATTAAGTGGATTGATTTAAATATAATGAAACATTTGCATACTTGTAAACCATTTTTCAAATAACTAAAACATCCAAAATATTGCCTCAAGAATCGTTCAGTTCTGGTAAGCAACAGAGACATGAATGAAGACTCTGCAAAACTTGATTTTTGTAAGAACCAGAAAGTTTTATAAGTATCGTTACTTACAAGAATTGGAATAGCAACTCATTCCATACATCAGGTACACCAGGCAAGCACCAATGTATGCAATCAGAGTATGAAGAAGGGTTTGACAATTGTTCGGGTCTCATAGTCTCCCAAAACTTGCGATATATCGAAGGGTGACCATCTTTTCTATACTCTGAGAGCTTAGTAATATTCAGAACTTCAACCTTTGAACCCAACTTTCCGAGGATTCTCTTCACCATGCGCATGGTCGGCATGTCAGAACCACTTCCCCAGTAGCCTTCCTGATCAATAGGTTTTTTTTCATTGTAGCAGTTCCCTTCACTTCCAGGACTCCACTCACGACTCCTGAATTATGAGTCATGACAGATACGTTATTGGAATGAGAACCTCAGATGGTTTAAAATTAGGGTAGCACACTCAAATTTTGAATGCTTGGATTTCAGCAACTAAGTTGCACATGCATTATAACTGTTGCCAACAAAAGAAAAGGAAGAGTATATATTTAATCTATAGCTTAATAAAAATCCTTGTTGAGCTAGAAAGAACTTACATGGACTCTGCAATAACACAATATAAGTGATACATTATGACAAAGGAAGTTCAGTTTTCTTTTTCTTTCACAGAATTCTTCACATAATAGATTGTTAACCAAATATGAACAAATAATTTTCTGCCTCTGTAATAACTCATATAAGTATAAAAGTACTGTCGATATTTCTCTCAATAACTTAAGGCTTTAGGAGAGCTGATTTTTCAAATAACATGGTATCAGAACTAGAGGTCTTATATTTAAATCCTAATGATCCTAATTTTTGAATTATGAGTGTTTGACTTACATAGTGCATGAACCGACACTTGTAAAGGTGTGACAAGTGTATAAAATATTGTTTGTCCTTCCTTCTCTCAATAATTTAAGTTTTTAAGAGAATTGGTTTCTTAACAATTTCTAATAATAATATCATCTAGTTTCTCAACAACTTCTAATAATAATATTATCATATTCACAAATATTAAACATCTTCGCAGAACCACAACAAAAATGCAGCTTTTTTACCCATGAAAGCATACTTATGTAGATCATAGACAGAGTCACATAGTATGATGCATTACACAGTTAGGTAAAATGCTTTCTTAAGGATTCAACATTTTACCTTACAAAACCAAATATGAATATATATGCATTATATAGTCATATAACAAGGAAGACAGGTCCTGCCCTTACCAGAGATGTGTAGGAGACATTGTCACAAAAAAGACCTTCCTCTTTTTAGGATTTACTTTAGAAAATACCCAATCTGCCCAAGTCTCCATTGCCAATCCCATTGCTCCAAGACCATCTAATTCCTCGCAAGTGCCACTTTTTTCGGTGCTCCACCTGCACGACTTGGAGATTTGATTAAGAAAGAAGCCTTGGCAATCACATAATCACATTACTAGACAATTCATTTCCCCTAAACAGAAATCTGAACAATATTATTGTTTTTATACTTACAATAGCTTAACTGGACCCTGTCTCCACCACAGATATGTGTTAAAAACTAATATATCAGCATGCTTCCACAGTGATGCATGCTTAAGGACTGAATCAGGACGGATAATCCGATCGTCTAATCTGTGATTTACTGGGTCATCAGAATTAGACTCTACAAGTAGTGGAGCCCAGAGAAATTCCACAGTTGCATTATATTCCTGAGATTGGCACATGGAATAACAGATGAGAACCATAGATGTTCAAGAACAATCCTCAATAAAAAAATATCAGTTTCCAAGACTTATCTTTCAGCTAGACTGAAACATAGTAAATTAAACTTCGGCTATATTTGATAACCATTTTAATTTATAATTTCTTAGTTTTGGAATCTAATTTTCAATTTTCTTGTGAAAAAAATAAAAATTGTTTGATAATTAATTTCTAGTTTCAATATTAAAAGGTAGAAATGAAATTTGGATATGCTCATTTGATAACTAATTCTTAATTTTCAATTTTTAAATTTCTAAGCTCAAAAATTCAATTTCAAACTTATCATTAATAAATTTTCATTAAATTTTGCCTCTTTAATTATTTTGAGTAAGGTTGAGTATGGTTAAATTATAAATTTTTAGTGTCAAAGAAAAAGAAAAAAAAAAGAAATTCAATTCCAAAACTTACTTTTTTTTAATTTCATAATTTGACCATATTCCAAAACTAAATTTAGAAATTTAGAAATTATAAATTGGAAATGAGTTATCAAACTACCTAGTTTTAGAATTTATAGAATTTGAAAATTGAAATTAAGAATTAAAATAGTTATCAAACAAGCCCTTCATGTGTATTTTATTTTTCAACATTCATTACTTACTATAATGCTTTGTTTTCCTTATAAACATTGTTTTGCATAAGTGATTGAAGTTTCTTGATGCTTAAGAGCATATATTCCTCTATTTATAATAAGCAATATTCCGGGTTTTGTAATCCAACTCTCCAACTGAGATCCTATCTGAATTCTAGTCTTGGCTGACATAGTAGTGATGTTTTTATAATAACCTCTATCTAGAATTGGAAAATTTGCTTACCTCTGCCTTGAAAATGGTAAGATGTGCATTAGGCGACATGGATCTTTTATCTGCAGGAATTACTGACTGTAACATACAAATCATTGATATCCATTGTCCTCGATTCAATGAATCGCCGACAAACATTAGTCTTTTTCCTCTCAACTTCTCCCACATTTCAGTCACATTCCACCTGTTTGGTAAAAAACCGTCAAGAGAAATCCACATTAACAAGTTGAAAGGGAAATCTGCTCTTACAAGACATTCTTACTACAACGCGGTCATTGACACGTGATAGATTATGTTCGTCCTAACCCTTTATTTTTATATAAATGGAATAAATGTAAAAAGAGTACGAAATCAATGACACCATAAGATAAATGTTATATAGATAATAAATTTAGCAACTTCACAAATAATTTCGATGAAATAAATTCAAGTACAGCTATTATAGCCGAAATAACTCTGATTAGGCCTGGTAAAAAAAGAATGCATTTATGCCAACTTTACTAAAAGAAAAAGAAATTGAACTCTGGATTCAAATTAGGGCAGCCATTTATATGCAACCAAACATAGCCATGACCAACCAGGCAACTACCCTCGCAAAATAATACTTATAAGAGTAAACAAAAAAGAAGAGGAAGACGAACACCTTTTCAAATTGCAACCAATGGGTTGCCATCTCAAATACTGGTACCCCAAATCATATCTCCCATGCTTGTGACAAGCCAATTGGTCCGACATGTAGGGACAGTCCGATTCATCGTAGAGCGGATATGAAGTATTATCAAAAACCCATTTGCCTGAAAACACGTCACAGCTCTCCGAACTCTCTTTCCGGTGACCGTACTCAGACGCTTTCTCACCCCATCTAATCTTTCGCCCACTATATTCTCTGGTGGAGTTGCATCTACTGAATCTATCCAACACTAAGCAAAACCCAAACAACCCAATCACTTCCAAATTTCAACCAAAAAGGGGGAAAATCGATTGGGGAACTTTTAACAGATTTGAGAAGCAGAGTAAAATGAACCCGGAAGCTCAAGTAAGTTGAGGAAATACAGCCATACCTGGAATTTGATTCTTACTGCTTACAATATTTGGCTTTACAAAAGTGATTGAAGAAGTTTCTTGATAGTTCAGATCATGGTTTGTATCTTCTTGAATTTGCAGAACACTACGTTCGTTGTGTAGGATTGAGAGAACTATCAAGACTACGAACAAGAAGACGAGTAGAGGGAAATGGGTTTTCTTCCTATTCCACCTCTGCATCATCAAACGCTACGGATTTCGATGTCTCAGTGAGATTCGCAAACACTAAGACTAACTAAACCTTGAAAATAAGACGCAATCAAATAATGTCCTCTGTAGGTTAGTGGTGAATGAACATGAAGAGCTTGACACTGTAATAAATTAATCTGTGTATTTATATATATATATTATATCAATAAATTCTTATTCAAAAAAAAATATATATTTAAATGAGACTTTATAATTTATTTTAAAAATAATATACATGTCAATAAATACTATTATAATTAATTATTATATTTAAGAATCAATAATAAATTATTATTATTTGAAATATAATAATAAATATATATTTAGTTTTTAAAATAATAATAACAGTATATTTTAATATTAAATTAAATTTAATATTTAAAAAACAAGTGCAATGCAATGTTCAATTTTTTCTATCTCATAATAAAATACAATAATTTTTAAAAAAATTATGAAAGTATTAGAAAGTTTTTATTAGTTCAAAAAACAGATATCCAGTGTGGTCGGTACTATTATGAACTGATGCACCTGCTTCATTAAGCAATCATTAAACTTGATTCTCTTCTTGTTTGAGATTCAGATAATGTAAAAACTAAAATCTACCTAGAGTGGCAAATCTGGCGGAATAAGGCAGGCAGTATCAAAATTTAACATATCCTAACCATTATCCATTATTGGATACAATTTCCTGATATAGTGGTCGGTTTTTGCCTTTTGATGCAGATTGCAAAAAAATGGATTTCTATTTTTGGAGGTATTTACACAATACTTTTGGTATTAGTTAATTGCTCTTTTTAAAAATAAATACTACTAAAATTAAGGAAAACCAAGAGAGATTACTAGTTAATTGCTCTTTTTAAAAATAAATGCGACTAAAGTTAAGGAAAACCAAGAGAGATTATTAGTTAAATCAATGAATAAGTATATCTCAATATTCTCAACTAGTTGTTTTAAAGGTCAGAATTCACGTTATATTTATTATACAATCTTTAAGATTTAGATAAGACTCTTATGTGTCACATGTTATCATCTATTAATTTTTTGATCTATATTTTTAAATATTTTTAAATTTATATTTTAATCTATCAATTGATTCTAATATTATAAAATTATAAATATTAATTTTATAATCTTATCATCAAAATTTTTTAAGTTTTTTTTACCTTAATTTCTTCTTTTCTTGTTATTTTTTTCCAATTTTTTCCATTGTCTTTTAGTTTTTTTTTTTTTTTACCTTAATTTCTTCTTCTCCCCCTTCATTTTTTATTATTTTTTCCCAATTTTTTCATTTAAGTTTTTTTCTTTCTTTCTTTCTTTCTTGTTCCTCCTTTTCTTGTTCTACTTCCAAAATAAACTCAAAATTTACTCATTAATATTCACCACCAAAAATATCATATTATTAGTAGCTAAACAATTCAAAGTAATATACATTTCTACTATTTTGTTTTTTGTAAAATAACTTTTGAGTTTATACAAACTTAAACCCAAACATAAAATAATGGTTCTTAATAATGTTATTTAAGCATGTTTTGTACAAAAAAAATTCTAAATAAAAACATTTTCATAATTATAAGAAAATATCTTTGGTCAAACATGACAATCATAAAGATTTGATTTAATATAAAAATTAAAATTTTTGATAATAATTATATAAGTTAAGTGTTTTATAGTAAAATATATAATGATAATAAAAAATGTCAAAACAAGTATCATTATAAATAATAAAATAAAGTTTAATTGAAATAGAAATTAATAATACATGAAATAGATTAATAATATAGGTAAATAAGAAATTGATTAAAATGATAAAGAACTTAATAGAGAAAGAAGAAGGAAAAAAGTTAAAGAAAAATAGGAAAAATATAATGAAAAAATTGGGAGAGAAGAATAAAGTAAAAATTAAAAAACTTAAAAATTACTGTTAATTAAATGGGATTATTATTTATAATCTTTTAATGTTGAAATCAATTAATAACTTGTAATACTAAATTAAAATCATGAAAAAAAACTTGTTAAATTTGAGTAATCTTTGTTACCTACCTAAATCTCATTGAAGGTATATTAAATAAATGAATAATTAAGTATATCTCTTTGTACCCACCTAAGAGTTAATAACTAATTCTAATTTAATCTCAAATGACAATCTTACAAAGAATTTTCAGAAAACATTAAAAAAATTAATTATATTTTATATTCATAATATATAAGTTAATTTATAAAAATATTTAAAATATATCTTTCATTATAATTATGTCTACAACGTAAGAATAAAAATAAAAATATATTAAATTTTGATCATAATTATATCATTATTCATATATTATGGATATAATTATAAATTTAAAAATGTAAGTTATTAAGCATATTTTTATCGATGTTCATGCGTTATTGCATAATTATAATAAAATAAATATTTTAAATATCTTTATAGATTACATTATATATTATAAACATAAAATATGTTTAACCCTAACAAAATATAATATTTTTTAAAATTAAATTCTTTTACTTTGCTGACATACTATGCTTTTATCAAACAATATTTGTATTGTAAAATAGAATAATCTTATCTTATGTATAAAAAGCCTAAGTAAACCTTTGGTTTTTGCGATGGATATTCTTTTTTTTTACGTTAATAAATATCAAAAATATATAATAAATATATATTTTATATAAATAAATATCAAAATATTTATACAATAAATACATTTTTATAAATAATTATTTTATATAATGTAATCATTTTTATTACATTAAAAATAATAATTTATACCGTTAATAATTATACATTCGATGAATATCAGGCTAATTTACTTATGATATCTTTATATATAAAAATCCATAATATTTGGTTGACAATTTTTTTTAATCAATAAATACATATTTTATATATTTTTAATACTAATAAATATCAAAATATGTATTTAATAAATACATCTTTATAAATAGTTATTTTGTATAATATAATTATTTTTATTACATTAATGATGATAATTTATATTGTTAATAATTAGTCATTTAATGAGTAATCATTAAATGTTCAATCATATGTATCGTCTTATTATATTTGAGATTATTCATGGATAATCACGAGTTAAATTCATATGCATCATCCTATTATATTTCATTCATGTGTTAAATAAAGTATAACTTATATTTGGATTGTGTGTCATACTCACAAGATGCTATACATACTCATAAAATAATAATCATTATATATATTTTTCACTAAAATAATAAATTAATTAAAATTTTATAATAAAATAATTATTGTTGATTATTTTTTTAGTTTTTTTACGTTAATGAATACCAAAATGTATATATAATGAATATATTATATATATATATATTTTATTTTTTACATCAATAAATATCAAAATGTCTATATAATAAATACGTTTTTATAAATAATTTATTTTATATAATACAATTATTTTTATTACATTAAGAGTGATAATTTATACATTTAATGAGTAATCATTTATGTCATTCTATTATATTTAAAATCACTCCTGCGTAATCACGTGCTAAGTTTATATATTTCATCCGATTATATTTAATTTATTTTTTAAATGAAATATGATTCATATTTATATGGTGTGTTATTGTCAAAAATTAAAATAATTATTGTGTATATTTTTTTTACTAAAGTAATAAATTAATTAATTTTTTATTAATAAAATAATAATTATTATATATTATTTTTTTATTAAAATAATAAATTAATTAACTATTTAGTTTAAAAATATATTGTAATTTTAATATCTGTTTTATTTTAAACTAAATAATAATATTTTATTAAAATTTGATTTTTGGGTTGTTTCATGGGTCTCTCTGGCAATAATGAACAAAAATAAAAAAAACTTTTTTATTCTAAATAACTAATAAGCATTTGAAAAATTAGTAGATTGGCTACCCTTTTTTTAAAAAAAAAAAGAAGAAGAAGAAGTTAAGAGTTGCAATTTTGAAAAATACATCTTGATTATATATTTTATTTTCTCTGATAAATAAAATTTGCAACTGGTTTATAGTGAAAGACAAAATGAGTCAAGGTTTATTAGGACAAATTAATAGTGTGGATGAAAATGTGATTAGTTAAAAATGTAAGCAAAGAGAAGCTCATTCCAAACATCAGGAACTCCAGGAAGACACCAATGGATACAATCAGCATAAGTGGTTGGATTTTGTATTTGTTGTTGTGTAAGAGCTTCCCATTGCTTCCTATAAATTGAAGGATGTCCTTCTTTTCTATATTCAGAGAGTTGTGTTATGTTTATCATTTGAACCTTCACATCTCTTGTTTTCAATTCATCAATTACCTTCTCTACTACTCTCATCATTTTAGGATCTGATCCATTTCCCCAATATCCTTCTTCATATATTTGTTCTTTTTCTTTGTAACAATTTTCACCTTTAGATTCACCCCATTCTTCACCCCTGTTAATTAATTCATTCATTGACTAATTATAGCTTTCTTTTTTAAAAAATATATTATAAAATTAAACTAAATTAAATAGGTTTGAATGAATAATATATAAACGAAGTTTATAAATAAAGTTTTGTTTTTAACTCATGTAATTTTTTTTATTTATTTTTTTTTGGTTTAACGAAAAAAGTATTTCTTTTACTTTCTTTTAAAAAATATGATACACATATATTTCTTTTAAAAAATATAAAACATATGTTTTTTAAGATGTGATTAAAAGTGTAACAATATGAATAATTAAATCATATAAAAAGCTTAAGAAATTAAATAATATTTATAACATTTTTTAAAATTTATAATCATAAAAATAACAATATTATATCAAGTTTATAAATTTTTATTGCAAAAAAATATCTTAAATTTTACATTGAATAGTACTCTTTGATTATATATCGTTTAAATTGAATTTCGATCAATTAGATTTATTTAATATTGAAATATGATAAATTAATCACATTTATTATTATTGAAATATTATTTTATCGTGATAAATTTTAGTTGTAAATTTTTTTAATAATTTTTCAAAAATTAATTGTTATATTTGAGACGAAGAAGTGTTGTTAAATTACCTTCCATGGGTGGGTGACATGCTCATGAAAAACAACTGAGTCTTGGTTCGATTAACATGTACTTCCAACCAATTTGACCAAGTCTTTAAAGCCATCTCATACACACTTAACATTTCAACCTCTTTGTAAATCCCATCAGATCTCTCAAATGATCCCCACCTTAATTAAATTGTAAAAGAAATCATGGTCAAATGAAAATAGGTAGCATTTAATTTATAATTGACTTCTAATTTACTGATAAATATAGTGATTAATTTAGGTATTTAAATAAAATAAAATTATAATACTCACAAGACATTCATGAAGGGTCTTTTCCACCAAAGGTAGGAATTAAAAACAAGAATATCAGCATCAGTCCAATGCCTGGCATGTTTCTCAATTGCTTGAACTCTGACTATTCTCTCTGGCAATTTGTGAGTCACTGGATCGTCCGAGTTTGATTCCACTAGTAATGGTGCCCAATAGAACTCTATCGATGCATTGTATTCCTTATTATTTCAATTCATGATCAAACATTAGTTGCTCCTGTTTCTAAATTAATATTGTATTCAACTATTTAATATTTTAATAAAAAATAATAAAAAAGTTAAGAATTATTAATAGGCTTCCAATATTCTTGACTTGGGTAACGAGAAGAATAACTCGTAATTATAAAAATAACATCTTTAAAATTTATAATAATAAAAATAATTATATTTTACATTCATTTTATATATTTTTAATAGTAAAAAAAATATGTAAAATTATTTTACTTTAAACATCGTCCGATTAAATGCCTTTTAAATTGAATTATAATAATTTAAATCCGTTCAAATTAAATGTTATTCAATTGAAACTCATTTAACGTTATTAAAGTGGTATTTTTATTATCATTAATTTTAATGATATTATTTTTAATAATTTTCTAAAAAATTAAGCCTGTTAAATTAAAAAATCTACGATTTTAAAGAATTTATTTTTCTAATGTTCATCTCATATTTGTTTTAAACTTATTATATTTTTTTTCTTTCAAAATTTTGGGAGTTTAATTAAAAATATTTATTATATTCATACGTTGTAATTGACTCAAAACAATTTTTATTTGTATTCGTATGTTTAATTTTATATACTTTATTATTTTAAGTCTCCAATTTTACATGTAATCAACACTATATTTTATACATGTAATAATTTAATTTATATAACAAATACCTTATGATTAAGCAGGAAAAAGGAGAGAAATTAATAAAAATAATATATTTAAAATTTGTAATTATAAAAATAACAATTTTAATGAACAATTCATATATTTCTATCATTAGACAAAAAAATTATTATATCATTTCACATTAAACTCGTGTAATTACCGTTTAAACATAATTATTATCATTTAATTTATATACAAATACTCTATGATTAAAGCAAAACTTTAGAGAAAGAAGAAGAAGATAAAACAACAAAAATAACATACTTATAATTTGTAATTATAAAAATAACACCCCTTATATTTATATGTTTTTATTATTAGAAAAAAAAATTTAACATATCATTTCACATTGAACCCGTCTAATTAAACAAAGTTAAAATTAAATTATTATTATTTAGATACGTTTAATATTGAATATACTTTAATTACAATAAATTAATAATTGTTATTATAAGTTTTAGTATTCTTATTCATTTATAATATGGATAAAATAACTCACAATGGCCTTAAAAGTTATCAAAGAGCCATTGGTGTGCATGGACTTGAATCGAGGAAGGACCGCCGATTCTACAAGGCAAACCATAGAAACCCACTGCCCTCTATTCAAGGAATCTCCAACAAACACAAGCCTCTTATTCCTTAGCCTCTCAAGCAACTTGGTGGCATTGAACCTAAGCTTAATCATAATTCACACCAAACATTTTTCCACACAAAGCTCAAAAACCAGCCACTACTGAATATCAATTCAATAGAACCCACATCATTATCCCAGTCGCAAATTTCAAAATTATAATTGATTTATAAAAAACATATATATATATATATATAATTAATTAAAGCAAATAAAAATAGTAATCAATTACGAAAAAATGATTTTTAATTTCACAAACCTGGGGAGGTCACAATGATGAGGCTGCCACCTCCAGTTTTGGTAGCTATGGTCATTCCTACCAAACTTCTCACAAGCCAATTGGTCAGACATATAAGTGCATTCTCTCTCTTTGTAAAGAGGGTATGTTTGATTATCAAATACCCATTTCCCATAAAACAAATTGCACTTATTTGACATAGAAATAGATTCTCTTGAAAAAGCACTTTTAGTAAAAGTAATTGTTGTAGAATTTTGAATAGGTTCATGTGCAGAATTATTTTGGGTTACATAAACAGCAACAATAAGCAGAGTTGCAACGAGGAGAGCAATGAGGGAATGAAAAGTGTTTCTAATATTAGTAGCCCAAGTTGCTGGAAGTATTTGGAATGTTTTCTTAGCCATTTGAATTTGATACAATAAGATTGAATATTCAAGTTTGATTCTATGTTTTAGCTTCAATGTATATAGATTAACCTTTTGCCTTTGGTTTGAAGCTTTCGAAAATGGAAGTGGAGTTGGTTGCTGTCATTTTCCGCCAATTGGTTCATCCGAATTAGTAGTCGTGAAGTCGCTTCATTTCCACGATGTAATTTATTCTAAACATGAAAAATAAAATAAAAAATAAGAATATATACTTCATATATTAATTGTATGAGTCTTTTTGTTTAAAAAATAATAATTTAAGGTTTCACTAAAAAATTATAGAGAAATAGTATAGTAGGATCCTCTAATTCTATATAAATTAATTTTAATTTTTTTTCTTTATTATTCATATTTTATAAGTAAATTATTAAATGAGTTATAAATAAATTAATAAATAATCTAGATCCTTAATATTAACACAATATGTAATTATAATTGACCTGATAAATATGAGTTTATTTAAATCTTTCACTTCATAATGTCTCATTCTATTTCTTTAAAGTAGTTTCTCAACTAGATCCAACTTTATGTCTTTCTTGTCTTATAAAGATCTATAGTATCGGTACATTTCTTTTAAAGTTCGAATGACAAATAAGAATTTCTATTTAAGATTGGCTTTTACTTATCTTAATAGTTTATTAAAACTAAAGTACTAAGAATTTTGAAAAAAGTTTTAGTTACTCATTTCTAAATGAAATGTTACAAAAGATAAAAAGATAGAAGCTAAGTAAATAATTTTTACAAAGAGTGTGAGAGGTGTGTCAAGTGTTCTCTTTTTACATAAGTGAGATTTCACTATTCCACTTAACTTTTTTAATTAACATCTACACTATTGAGGTTAAGGTTCCAATTTACTATGTAAGGACCATACATTTATTTAGAGTTATTTATTGACACTGATTCTTGAAGTTAAACTCTCTATATCTTATTCCTTATCTTTAATACAATAAATGTATTTGGTGGTCTCTAGCTTTATGTCTGACATAATGGTAGAATATCTTCTTGATTTCTATATTTACTTCATATTTATTGATCTTTTCATTATCTTTCTTAGTGACAAGTACATTACTTTGTAAGGTGATAATTATTTTATTGGTAGAATAATTAACTTTAATTTTATAAGAGTTGTTGAATTTTCTTAATTCATAATAGATCTGACTTAACCTTTGGCCGCATTTTATGCTTAGTTCCTCTAGATCAAATTTCTTTTTTGGTAAAGCTTTAAGATGATTAAATTTCATTTTGATGTTGGCAAGTTCAAGCTTAATGAAATGATATGAAATTATAGAAATTTTCTAGTTCCAATCCATAATTGAACTAAAAAATCTTAAATAAATATGCTTATTTATAGCCTTAATTTTTTTTAAATTTTTTAATGTATTCCCTAAACTTTTGAGGAAAATATTATTTCTTGAATACAAAATTTCTATTACCCCAGCTTAAAATACTTTGTATATAAACACCAAATATGCTCCATCTTGGATATTTAATTTGTTACTTGCAGGAAATTCTTTCTTTAAAACATAAAACTTCATATCATCGAGATGTTTCTCAGTAGATTTCAAACTAAGTTATAGAAACTTAACCATTGTTATCTTGTGAGGTTCCTGTGATGATATCTTTCTTCTTCTGAAATAAGAGAATTGTTGGTTGCTTCTTTGAATAACATTGGTCTAGGTTCAAGTGTTTTCAATATACTAAGACTGGTTAATTGTTGTATTGTTTGGAAATAGTTCTTAATTACTTCCAAATGATATATAGTTTTGGCATTCTATGGTTAGTAAAACTTTCTTTTTCTTCTATTATGTTTTTGATCAATGATACATGGATTATTCCACTTAAGTCTATTATGACTTTGCTAGTTTCTGGCCAACTAGTGTAAATTCTAGGATAGGGGTCATTATAGACTACATAAAGCTTAATCTTTATTTTTCTTTATAGAAAGATTGTTTTCTTCTTCCCTTATTTTGTTAATTTTAATTATTTTCTTTTCATCTGAGATAATCTCATCATTTTTGTAATTTGAACATTTAAGTTATTCTTGCTTATCCGAGGGGTTAACCTCTTTGATGTTATCTTTTAAAGATTTCTTAAGATAAAATATTTCAAGTTAATCTTGTAGGATTTTGATTTCTTTTTCTTTAATCATGATATCTATGTTCAGAAGATCCATTCCTAATAAATAGAAAATTTGTTAAATGTGTTAATTCTCTAGTTAATGCATAAGCTAACTAGTTTTTATTTCCTAATAAATGTTCAACATTAAAATTATAATAGTTTAGCCATTGATGTCATTTAATTAGTCAAACTTTAGTATAATAACCTACAATATTAGTTTTTAAGAAATATATATAAAAAAAATATTTGTTATGACAATAAATCTTGAATTGATAACATATATTGTAAATTTTTTATAGCTATTTTAATAGCTAAATATTCCTTTTCATTACTATGACAATTTAATTATGAATCTTGAAAAGATACTAATTATATTTACAAAGATATTTATCTTTGTCATCTATCTTTACTTTTAAAAATACTTCCTAATATACATGTTAAGCATTTGTTTCTATTATTTAGACCTAGGTGGTACAAAATTGGTAAGTTTTTTACTTGAGTTTTTACCTTGTTCATGTACTATGTATCATATTCTGTCAATTTTCAAACATAATACTTTTTAAGTTTAATTTGTAATAGTTTTCGTATTTCTACTAATTTTTTTATGTATGTTTTTACATAAGTCAAATATCATAAAAAAATTTGTAATTGATTTTTATCTTTGATTTCACTAGGTAATCCTTATATACTATTTAATAGATGAGGTTAGAGATGATGTTTTCCATCTTCTATTTCTAATCTTGAATATTTAATTTTTTATTGAGACATCAAAGCTTTTCTCTCATAGAAGAAGTCTTTCTTTCTTGTATTTTTGTAATATATTAATAATATCTAAGTAATATTTATTCAAGTCATTACTAAATGCTAAAATGTTATCGATGTATACATAACAAATATTTTGTAGTTTTTAAAAGATATTATACATATGACTTTGAAAAATACATAATGCTTGTTTAATTCAAATGATATAATTGTCCATTGAAATTGTCCTCGTAGACAATTAAATGTTGTTAATTTATGTGATTATTCATCAAGTCTTATTTGTCAAAATCCAATAAATATTTATTTCCTTTTATTAACGATAGATTGATAGTAACTCTTCTTTCTTTAGAATAAAATATCCATTATAAATGATTTCTTTATTTAAAACTTCAAAGTTTATTATCATTTTATTTTTTCGTCTTTTCTTATCAACTAAAAATGAAAGACTTAAATAAGATAAATTACTAGGTATTATAACTTTTAATTTCAAAAGTTCTTGATTTTTTTTTCAAATTCATCTATGTCTTCTTCTAGATTATAAATCATTGGTTTTTTTATTATATTTAATTAAAAATTAGATATAACTTTATATCTAATTCTTAATTAAATATAATAAAATGAAACATGTGATATATATATTTGTATTTTTTTAATAGATATATATCTAATAAAAAAATTAATTAAAAAATTATTTAGTTTTTTTAACAAATCTTTCTATAAAACTTAAATTATTTTCATTGACTAATATGCGACATAGATATTAGATAATAAAATTTTTATTAAAAATTTGTTTAATTTTGAAGGAATATTTTTCGTAAAACTTTATTAATTTTTTTTACATACATACCTATAAAAATATAATATACATGTGATACATATGCTATTTTATTATAATTTTGTCCTTATTTGACACTTAAATTAAACAATTTTCTTTCCATAAAAATGACTAAAAAATATTTTTTTTAAATAAAATATTAAACAATTTTTTCACACTTTGAACATTCTAACAAAATAACCATTTGAACACTTGCCTTATTATTTTTTGAATTAAGATATCACATAATTCACATATGTTAATTCATTTGTGTTGTTTAGTCCCTAGATTAGAAACGGTATAATTAGTCATTTAGTTTTATAAAAATTGTCAATTAAGGATAAATTAAATAATTTTAATAATTTTTTATTTAAAATATTATTATTTTATGTCAATAATTAAAACCCTATTAAAATATGAATATTTAAGAAGGATAAAAGTAAAATTTAATATGAAATATTTTAAGAAAAAATAAACAAAAATAAAATTCAAACAAAAATTTATTTAAATATAAATATATATATATATATTAATTTTTAATAAAAATTAAAAAATATTAAAATATTAAAATAATACAATGAAAATTAGCAAATATTAATAAAAAATATTATGTATATTTTTTTCATATTAATTGTAACTTTATTATCGTTAAATACTCGTATTTTAATCACGTTTAATTATTTTACAGAATAATAATAATATTTTAATAAAAATTATTAAAGTAATATAATTTATTTTTATTAGATACTTCTATAAATCTAAATAAATAAATATATTTTTTAATGTAATGAATTAAATAACATAAATAATATAATCTAAATTTTTTTATGATATTTTTATCTATTTTTTATTGATTTACACGTAATCCGTTCATTACTTACACAAATACAACGAATTTACTGAGTTTTAACTTCTTTTTTTTATAAAATCACTAGATTATTATTATCATTATAAATTTTTTACCGATATATTATTAAGAATTTAATGGGGAATATCTGAATCATGAAAGAGTATTACACTTCATGAAATAACCGCATAGTATGTAGTGTATATTCATAATATTAACAAAGTAAAAGGATAGTAGATTTTGATTAAATTAAATTTTAGGGGTTATTTAATTCATTTATTTAAAAAAAATATTTTTAAATTTATTTATTTATAAAAAAATTATTATACAATGAAAAAGTTAATTATCTATTAAATTCTTAGTAAAATATAACGAAAGAACATGGACAAATTATTGAAACCAAATCAACCCAATTTAATTTTGTTCACTCCAAGTAATTATTGAATTGGTTTAGTTTTAAATTTTAAAGAATTAATTAAATATGAGTTACTTTAATTTTTAAATTTTAAAAGCCATTCAGAATCAAACATACCTATATATATATATTTAATTAATTAATTAATTTTTAATTTAAAAATTATCCTAATATATAATTATAATAATCTAAGATACTAAATTATTTTTATTTTTAATTAATGATATAGATAAATATTTAAATTAATATACATACATATATTATTATTTAATTTAAACACTAATATATATATATTAGTTATAAAACTTACATTTTATATAATAAAATTTATTTTCAAGGAACACAAATTTATAGCTATAATCTATAGAAAAAAAATTAAATTTTTTAAAAATCAATACAATCAACTCAATTTTTTTGGTTTAGTTTTTATTACTTTTACACCTTTAATTAGTTTGATTCGATTTATATTTTTCAAGAATGAATTAGAATGTGTTAGTTAAAATTTTAGCTCAAAACTATACCAATCCAATTTTATACATTCTTAGTCTATATATATTTTTATTTTTTGATATATATATATATAATTAAAAAATTATTTAAATTTTTAACAAATTTTTTCGATTAAATTTAAAATAAAATTTTATTTTCTTGTACTTGAGTATGAATTTTTTAAATTAAAATATATATTATTTAAAATTATTAATTTTGTAACTATTTAATAACATGATATTAAATTAATTTTTTTAAAAAATACGAATAAAAATATATATATATCAATTTTTAGATAACTCTATGCATGTTACCAAACCCAAGAAGGGTCCCATTTATATATAGCTGTGGAGAACAGTTAAGGAGACGGAAACTGAGGTACATAAAGCCTCTTGTGTTATGTATACTATTAACATGAGAGTATCACAAAGGTTTTTTTTTTTTTTTAATTAAAAGCGTAATGCAATGTAATAAATAGAAAATATATTTAGGTTTAGTGACCCTTACACCACTATTTTGTATAAGATATAATTAACTAATTTAATGTGATTGGCATATGTCTAAAAGTTATATATATCTACAGTACCGTTAGGTAATCCAGTATTATAAAATATGGTAAATGCACCAATCAGCGATCATTATTATATATTAATCTTGTTTGGTTGTGCCTTCTAATCCCAATAGTCACGTCAGTCACAATATATGTTTAAATAAAAATGATTATGAAAGATTAAAACAACTTATTTATATAACTATCATATATTTTAATTATTAAAAAAAATATATTATATATAATTTAAACAGATTTTATATAATTATTATATTAAATCGGTCTTTCATTCATTTTTTTTTTAATTCTTAATAAACAATTGGAGTACTTCAAATTGGGAAGTGAGATACGGTAGTTGAGATATCCACATCCCGCTACCTGATATTTCGTTGTCGTAAAGGAACCTCAAATATATTTTTGAGTATTTAATGGCATCCTCACTATCTCCCCTGGCCTCTTCATGATATATATATATATATATATATATATATATATATATATATATATATATATATATATGTAGATATTATATCTTTTTATTTATAGTAATATATATATATATATATAAATAGTAACCTCAAATATATTTTTGAGTATTAAATGGCATACCCAGTATTATTTCCATTTAATTATCAAACATAAGATGTCCCAACATGTAATATGATGAAGTACTCGAATAATTAGAGTTTATCTCCTTGTATTAGATTTATTTTTTCAACTCTTTGTTCTTTAATCTGATTATATTACTATTGTTGTATAAGCATATATATATATATATATGAAAAAGGGATGTGATTGGACGCGTGAAGCATTTAAAAGTAGATAAAGACACAGAGTAGTTTACTGGTTATTAATAACATGCCCTAATTGCCTTTCCCACAAAACCCCCCCCACATTAAAAACCAGGAATATTACTCTTTATTTTAATAGTCACCCTTAATTCTTATGCAATTTAATTATATTATTATTAAAAAATAATTATAATATGATAAATAATATATTTTTTAATTAAATATTTTGAACGGGATTACTGTCATATTTCATATTGTTTTTTCCATGACATCTTTATTGTTAATTTTAAGAATAATAGAAAATAATCTTAATAAATTTTAATTAATATAGAATAAATATATTAAAGATAAAAATATATTTTTAATAATTTTTAAAATTAAGTAATAAATATGAGGTGGAAAAAATAAACTAAGATGCGTCAATAATCCTCGTCAAATTTTTTTTTATTAAATTATATAGGCTATAATTTATTCAAATAAAAATAATTTATATTTAATACAGTTAAAAAAAATTAAAAATTATTATTTTTATTATTTAATTAATTTTTAATAATAATAAAATAAAATTATAAACGTTATTTTATAATAATTAAAGAAAATTGATTTAAATATTATTTTATAATAAGTATCACTAAAATTTATAATAAAAAATAACATATTAAAATTGACTTTCTTTAATATTGAATAAATATAAATGATAAAATTTAATATAAAATAATAAATTAAATATTTTTAATAATAAAATTATATAAATCATAAAAATAAATATACTAATTTTTATATTTATAAATTTTAAAAATTATAATTACTTATAATAATCATCGAAAAGAATATAAACAAAATAAATATGCAAGTTGCAACTTTTATTTCTTTGTTATTTGTGCTAATTATGCAGTTTGCAAGTTGCAACCCATCTTTATCTATTTTTTTCGAAGCTGCCCTACTACGTACATTTTTTAATTATCCAGCCCCAACTTCCAGGAAGCTATCCATCACATTATCTATATTTTTTTTATTCACAATTTATTAAACACAAACCTCATTGCTGACCGCTACTTCAAATTTCTTGGTCTTATAAGAAAACTATTACCATAAATTATTTAATGCAATGATATTACATTATTGTTGTTGAGATATATATGTATTTATTTATTAAGTTAATATTTTAGATCAAAAATTTATTATTTTTATAGACTTTAACAGTTTTTTTTATCACAATAAAATTATATTAATTAATTGCCTATTATTTAAGTCATTAAATTTGATTAATTCATGTAGAATTTCAATAACTGAAGTAAATCTACTAATTATAGTTGCTCTGTCAGAAAGAAAAGAGAGAGAGAGAGAGTATACTAACAATTATATAACTATGCAAAAGTTGAGCAAAAATATAATTTGTATTAAAAGGTGAACATATTAACAATTTTTTAATTATTTAATATTTCTAAAACATGTTCAGGTACTATTTATCACTATTTAAATTAATATATAATTTTCCAAATTATATTAAAATAGGTGAAAATTGAACCCTTTTTTTTTAATGTACCTTGTTCTGCTTGGATCTTATAAGTATTAATCACATCATTGAAAGAGGAAGAATCCTGGCATGGAAACATTTTTTTATTATTATTAAAAAAAAGAGGAAGAAGAAGAAGAAATTTCCATAAATTAATAATATTATTTAAGTAAATCATTTCAAACACAATATCACAACCTCGCATTAAGAGATAATTTTCCATTGTTTCTTATATTTTATCACTGTTTTGCGTATTGAAAATTTGATTTTTTTGTGCCCCTTTTCAATTATAATATAATCACCAGGACAAAAGAAAAAAGAAAAAAGAAAAAACCTTGGTTATATTAGTCACTTTAAACTTAAAGCTACCGGATTTTTGAGACCATTTTTTTACTAAAAGTTATTATCAAGCTTTTTTCATCAACATATTAATCCATTCATATTCGGTCTTATAGCTAGATGGCAATTGTTTTTTTCTTTCTTTCTTTTTTTTCCCATTGAAATTGATAAATCATAAATATAATTTTTATAGTTCACCTAGTCTAGCAATATATATATATATAGTTCATAATTAAATTATTATTAGTGAATGCATTATGACTATGTGTGTTAATTGATTAATAATTTTATTATATTGTTTAGGCGATTATGCTTAAAGAGTAAGTGAAAACCATTTCAATAATTAATTAAAAAAAAGTCCATGATCGAACTAGGAAATTAAGCTGGACTAAACGGTGGCGTTACCAGTTTGAAATAACGATAAAGTGAAAAATTATGGATTATGATTTATGAAGAGGTAGAAAGATAAAACTATAATTATAATATTAATAATTAAATAGATATAAATAACGAGAAAGTTTAATTTAAATGATCCAATATAAAATATTTATACTGAATTTATTTTAAAATATATATATATATATATGATAGGAAAATAAAAGTATTATTTTATCCTTACAATTTTTAAGGAAATTTGATCAGACAAAAATTAAAAGAAAAAAGGAAAATGGAAAAATGATACTCATGATGAAGAGGAGGCAAGTTCGTTGTCGCGTCTGGCTAGATTCTCGGCGAACTTAGCAAGTGACTGAAGGTTGCACCGAACAATTGTGTCTACAAACACACACGTATCTTCCTTAGTGTTACCAGCTGGCACGTCCACCACGTAGGACTCTACGACAACAGTATCGTTGCCGTTTGACGAGTGGAGTGTTGTGACTGATCGGTAGTTGGAGAGTCGGTGTTCACCGCCTACGACACTAAAACTAAGGACGTGTCTTTCGTCGTCCAAGATCTCAAGTCGCTCTGTGCTATTATTTGCTGGTAAACCAGAGACCACCTGAACCTGTCGGAGGGTACCCACGTTGCCTTGGCCATCGATGACGTGGCAGCTCTTGACGAAATTTTTGTAAGCTTGTGGGTTGTCGAAACGGCGAACCACGGACCAAACGGTGGACACTGGGGCTTCGATCTCTTGAATCACGGCTGAGCAACAATGGTTCTGGCCTAGTAGGTGCGTGTGATGACGAGCCACAGTTTCGGGTAATAGGGTTCGCTTTAAGAACTCTTGCTGGCAAAGCATAGCTATATCAGTATTTGTGTTAGTGTTGATACGATAAACTAAAACTGATGGTTTTGGTGGTGGCATTTTCAACTCTTTCGGGTATTACTTTGAAAATTTTGATAGGAAAAGAATTAATAGATTGAGGATTTTGAGATGGGGTTATAGAAATATCCTTCTCTATTGGGTCGGTTCAGTTGTGTATATTTATATTACGCTACGCGGGGAAAGTAAAGGGAGACTTGGATTTGGGTTAGTCACTTTCCTACTATTTTATCGAAATATTCTAAACATCTCGATTACCATCTTACAATCGTTAAATACACGTTTAAAAAGAAATTAATTATTATATATCTACCTAATTTAATAATAAAATTTATTTATAATAGTTAATAAAGATAAATATATAATGTATATATTAATGTTAATTAATTAAATTATAAAAAAAGAAGAATAATATGTATTTATTTTTATATTTTATTGATTGTATTACTACATGATCAATAATAAATATAATGAATAAATTCTCGTCACTTCCCAGCTTCCAAGAGGCGGCTATTGCCTATGGGTACGAGGGTGACAGAAAGAGAAAGGATGTTTGGTTGGCGTATCTGATGTACTATAGCGTGAATGAAAAAGAAAAGATAAATTATTACAGAAGTGTACAGAAAAAGAAGCTGGAGTTTAAGAAAGTACATACGAGGGTGATGAAAATAAGAAGCAAGTTGAGTTGATATTTAAGATTACGAAAACACCCCTTCATTGCCATGGATTAAAGATGGTGAATAATATATAATAGGCAGCCGTTTAGTTATTATATTTAGATTGGTCAAATACCTTTACTTAGAATGGATATTTTTCAGTTCATTTTAAAAATTAAAATTAAAATTAAACGAAGATGAACATTATTATTAAAGTAATATTTTAAGTAAATATTTTAATATTTTAATTTAATTTTAATAAAGTTATTTTTGTAATTTTTTTATTCACCCTATATAGCAAAGAAAGAACAATGGAACGATTCTATTTTTTTTTTTTTTTTAGGTTTGAACGTTAAGAGTTTCCGGCTGCTAGAATTCAAAGTTCAAACTCTGTAATAAATGAAAGATGGGGACCGATCGAGTTATAAATTAAGTCAGTGAACATGTTGTTTGTCTTCAGCAACATAATCTAACTATCTGCATGACTATAATTACCATGGGTCATGATCAGTCATGAGCATCCCTTTCCTATCCCCGTGACACGGTTAGGTACAAATGGATCAACTTTTTTAATTTTTGACCAAACCCATGTGTAACATTTCCTACAAGATATATACATTTTTGAAAATTAATTCATCACGTCATTAATCGACATATATGAAAGGAAGAGTATTATTTTATTATTATTAAACCTTGATTACTTACACTTTTTTAAATATATAATAATTATATTAATTTTATATTTTATTAAATTGTATTATAGTATCATCAATTCACTATTAGAATATTGATTTTTATTTCAAAAATTTAACCATGATTTTTTTTTGAAAATCAAGATCTTAAGGGGTTTTGGTCACAGTTTAATAAAATCTGTGATTATAGTGTATATATATAGACTCAATTTTCTATCGATAATCGTGACTATAAGTTAAATTATAAAAATTACATAAATATATATAAAAATAAATTTATATAATCACGATTATTAAATAATTGTGATTTAATTAAAATAATAGATTCACAGTATTTCTAAAATCGAAATCAAATAATATATTATGTTATTCTTAAAAAAATGAAAAAATCACTTTACATTTTTTTCATTTTTCTCTCAATTAATTTTACATTTTCTTTTTTTATCATTATACTAAATTTTTCTCTTTTTATTCTCCCATTTTTTTTCTTTTCCCCTCATTTTTTCTTCTTTTTCACCCAATTCTTTTTTTTCTTTTTCCCCATTTCTTTTTCTTTTCTCATTGCGACTACCGCACCTCCACTCGTATTCAGCTCCACCTTACCCATCTTAGTTTCTTCTCGATCAGC
Source organism: Hippophae rhamnoides (assembly GCA_033030585.1). Taxonomy (NCBI): domain Eukaryota; kingdom Viridiplantae; phylum Streptophyta; class Magnoliopsida; order Rosales; family Elaeagnaceae; genus Hippophae; species Hippophae rhamnoides. Next base: position 55,176,778 of record CM065433.1, on the reverse strand, counting down.
TCCACCCTTTTCTGTTTATCCATTTTTTTAGAGCGATGAACTCTCAAACTTTGAGCTAATTTCCAACTACGAAAATGACCTTTGTAGCTCTGTTTGTCTTAACGACAAAGTTTGCTAGAATATTGGTAATTGTCACTGTTCTGCTAATGTCTTCTCTTTCTCAAGGTATCGAAAGAAGAATCTGTAAGTTTGGGGTTCGGTAATTGACTGTAAAAATCTATTTGAATTCTACTTTGATTAATCATTTTTGTGTTTCTTGTTCTTTTAATACAAGTTATTGTTGCTCCACCAATTTGTTAAATTTTGCAGTTGTTTTATGGTTGCTTGGGCCCGTATGAATTTATATATATATTTTTTGGTTTAAAAATCTTATTTGTTTTGGATTTTTTAAATGATTTTGTGATGTTGGATTGAATTGGTATAAAGATATCTTTTGCGACAATATGTTCTCTTATCTTGTTCATTACTTGATTTCTTATTTAATTTGTAAAATAGTTTTTTTGTGGTCTTATATAGTTTTAGTTTTTACATTGCAACAAGTTTTTCCTTTATATATTTTCTGTTGTCTTATTTAATTTATATGATAGGTGTTGAATCTTTAGAGCATTCCTTTAGTTGAGTTTGTGCAGAATGTTTACTTAGTTGTTATTACACTTATATGTCAACTGCGCTTCAATAGAAAGAATATAGACACTATGTTTTGAGGGTTGCATGTCCATGGCTCATCTATGCAAGGGCTAAGGAGGATGAAATTGATGGTGATTTGAGGACCTTCAAAGCTACTGTATTAAGCGAAAAATGATGCATCCACATGCATAGGTAATGATAAGGTTGGATTTGTAAATGGTAAATCATGTTTGTTGTTTCAATGGATAGAAATCAAGGAATATTTTCTATTGCATATGCTATGGTAGAAAGAGAATGTAAAGATACATAGAATTGGGGTTTTAAATTAATTTGGGAGGATTTGTAGTATCTTTTTATTTCTATTCGTAACTTAATGCTCTTTACTTTGAATATTCCTCAAAATAGTTTAAACTTAAAGTCTTATGAACCTTTTGTTAGATCATTTTGTTTATTTAACAAATTTTTGCCTTAGCTTTTACTCTTTAAGTATAAAATTAAATCACTATGACTGTTTTCATTTCTTTACTCCTTTCTCGAGACTTATATTTTCTTCTTATATCCCTCTTTCTACAGTAAGAGTATTTCTTACTTTTTCTTTAATACTCATTTCAAGAACTATATGTTGAACTTGCAAGGAAAATGGAACATATCTAGACTGAAGAGCTCAACCTTCTATAACTTTCACCTCTAGTTAAAATGAACCTTTCAGACTATAAAGTAGAACTCACTTTGAACGCTAAAAATATCAAGGCCAATGAAAATGGATCACTAATTGGTAAAATATAGAGCATACTAGAATTCAAAAAACAATATGCATATCATTCCTTTAGGAACTCTTAGAGCTCTATTAGAAAATTAGACATGTATGAAGTGAAAGACTCACTCAATACCTTTATTTTTTTCTTTTAAAATCAAAGAGGATAAAAAGAAGGCATATGATAAAATTATTTGGAACATTGATGGTTATGTTACTATGCTTAACCTATTGAAAGTGATGACTTCACATATCATTTTCTGAGTTCAAATGCATGGAATCCCTACGAGTTTTATGATTGCAAAAACATCAAAATCATAGGCTTAAGGTTAAGTTTGAATGCATTTACATATGTTGGAAAGTTTGCGTAGATAGGCGGAGGCAAGGTTGTAGGCCAATCATAAGTGTAATGAATATGAGTGTTGGCTATTTTCGTGGATAAAATATTTATCTATAAATTTTTTTTAGATATGCTATCAAATCTATCAAGAAAAGCAAAACAAATGCTCAAATTCCTGATAATTGTACTTCGGATAAATCTTTGATAACTACAACACATAGGATTATATTTATACATTTAATAGCACATGCTTAAAAACCTAAAATTATTTTTAGTGCTAAAATATGGAATAAGATATGCTAAAAGATATTAAATAAGATATACTCTAAAATAAGATATGCTAAAAGATATTAGATAAGATATACATTAAATTATATTTTAAATTCTTATCATAAAAGATAGCATAAAATCTATTTTTAAAATATATTAGATAAGATATATTCTAAATTATAGTTGAAATTTTCAGCATAAAAGATAGCATAAAATCTATTTTAAAAGATATTAGATAAGATATACTTTAAATTATAACTGAAATCTTTACCATAAAAGATAGTATAAAATCTATTTTAAAAGAAATCTATTTTAAATGGGAGTTATCTTAATTAAGGAGAATTACTAATCCTATAAATAAAACTCATTGTTCACTATTTCAATTAACCATATAAGAGCATTATTTTAATCTTCATAAATTTTCTCTCTTGTTTTACAAATATAAGATCATAATTTTTTAGGTTTCTTTATTTAGTTATCTGTCAAATATTAGTGGTTATGTTTGATTGATTAATAAGCCTAATTATTTTATGATATTTTGATAATATGTTCTTATGGTTTCTTCTTTATTTTTGTTCTTAAATTGTTAGATCAAATAATTATTTTTGTCATATCATAATTATTTGATTTGATTATTAATCTTTAAAGAAACTATTTTTATTGAATTATGCTTGATCTTTTTGCTCTATGATTTGCTTGTTGATTTAATTTAAATGATATATGTTTTGAATCATCTAGTTAGGATTATTCATTATTAAATTCATTCTAGAACACACACGGGCACTTGTGTTTTTGTGCTAACTATTTTATAGTTACTTCGGGAATGTATCTGATTGGTGGGAAGCTTATTGGAACGTTGGTCTGAAAACCGCTCACACTAATATTAGAAACTGTAAAAGTAGGGGCTCATAAGTAAAATACATTGGGGTAATATCTTAGGGAGGGTAGCATAAGACCGAGTTTGTACTTGAACATTTGATTTTCATAGTGGAAAGTTAGGTGGTCCGGTGGACCAGTGGTTTTCCTCTTAGGTTATAGGTTGTGGCTTAGGTTGTTTTCACCTAAAAATATTATGTATTAGTATTTTATTTCCGCACTTAATTTTATACACGATTGGATATCTGACTGCTTTGTTTAAGTTATTAAATTATAAATTGGTAAAAATTAAAAATAACTTATTCATCCCTTCTAAGTTAATTAGGTCTATAATTTATAAACTTTCAATAAGCTTTGATGGGTAGGTAAACATGATAGATCTTGTATGTTGTTTCAATGGATGGAAATTAAGGAATATTTCCTAGTGTAGATGCTATGGTAGATAGAGAATGTAAAGATATGAATAATTGATTTTTGAAATTAATTGAGGATAATTTGTAGTTGTTGCCTAATGAGACCCTTGTAATTATGTCTAATAGACGTAAAGGTCTCATTGAAGCTAGTAAACTTCAATTATCATGGCTGAGGATGTAAGTCTTATTGACTTTTAATCTACTCTACTTTTTCAATATAAACATAATTGCATGTTAAATTAGCCTAACTATATTAATGTTACATGCATAATTTTTGTAGGCATTTGTACAACTTTAAAAAGAAGAATGTAGGTTTGATTTTGAAAAAAAAAATTCCATAACCCTTTCGGATGAAGATGAGCATACTCTTGGTGAACCCAAGTAGAAAGCTATCCACACAATTATAGAGTTTGTCAAGGCTCTATACATGTTTCAGGTACTATGAGACCTAGGAAACTTTATACACTTCTTTTTTTCTTGTACTACATAAGTTGGTTTTATAGTTATTTGTGTATATTAAGAAATCATTCAAAATAATATAAATATAAATTATAAGCTACATGTTTAATCAAAGGTCATAGTCGCAAAGTGAGAAAAGTAACGTGATATATAAGTATAAAAACTTCGAAGAAATTTATACATTGAAAAGCCAATTGAAATGCTTTTTTACTTATGCATATGGCTTTGTTTAATTCTCTTACTAGATGTGCATCATATAGATGAGTATTGATGCTTAGAATTGATCCTTTTTACTATATTTTATAGTGATTTGTTATATATGCTTGCTATGGGGGCAATTACAGAAGGATGCTAAATATATTTTGGTATATCAACTATTGAAAATTTTCTCACTAAGACATTGAATTCTTACTTGGAATTTCATGTTATGAATTCTGTTCTACTAAAAGACTATGGTACAAGTAAATTTTATTTTAATCCTTGTTCATGGCTACCTTGCAAGTTAGCATTTCTTCGTTATTAATGCACTTAAATTAATGTTTTTTCATTAATAAGATGAGGTTGATGTCATTGTTGGATCTTGGCTCTAATGAATTGGAATAGTTTCTTACAATCTTACAAGTAATTTTGATTTTGATTTTGATTTTTTCTTTATCAAAATAGGTGGGTATCTAACAAAAATTTAAAAATGCACATTGTAGTTTAATCATGAAAGAACTTACATCGATGATGAAATTGATGAGATGCAGAATGAGTGAACATAATTCACAAATTGATTGTTACAGCGATAGCTAGCTAGTTAGACTATCTATGCACTCTTATATACTTTTTTGTTAGATTAATTTAAATTGTAGATAATTTAATTAGTATTGTTACTGGTAAATTTTTTACATGTATTTTATATTTTGAAATACTTTTTAATTAGTTAGCTAGTGAGGTTTTATTATGTTTTAGTTTATAAACTTATAAATGTAATTACACTCCTAATTTTAATATAATATGACTTTTAATATTATAATTGATAAATTTATTGTAATTCATATTGAAAAATTGGGGTTAGTTGATTATGTATAAATAAGACAATAGACATATAATTTGGTCACGGTCTTTAAAAAACTGTGAATATGGACATATTGAATGATATGTTTATGTCCTTGGTTTTTCATAAAACTATAACCAAATAATATATTTATGTCCTTAGTTTTTCATAAAATTGTAACCAAATAATATATTTATGATCTTGGTCTTTTAAAGACCGTAACTAAATGATATGTTTATAACTTTGGTCTTTTATAAGATCGTGATTAAATAATATGTCTATACTCTCAATTTTTTATAAAATCATAACCAAATAATATGTTTATGATCTCGGCTAAAAACCAAAATTATATGTAAGGATATAAATTTCTCATATTTATGCCTCAGTTTTTATAACTTTAGTTATATCTATGATCAGGATTAAAAATCGAAATAATATATTAATTTTGTAGCAGTGATTACTTTAAAAATAATCACTAATTTTTACAAAAAAAAAAAACTAGACAATCACGAATGGATGGAAAGGAGGCACCATGGTCCCTCTTGTCACCAAGAAAAAAAATTTAGTAGTATTTTTTCATAAAAAATATAAATTGTAAAAATAAAATATACATTTTACCCTCCTGATAATTATATATATTTTGTTTTATTCTCGTTACTTTACAATATTTTGCTTCATATATTATGTATAATTGATGTATTTTTTAATTATTGTAATTTTAAATATTTAATATGTTTTTTACACTTATTTTAAATTTTTTGTTTCTTTAGTTGACCCTAAGGAATGGGTCCTTGCCCCGCCCTGTAAGAAGCCCCAAATAAAACTTGATGGAACGTTTTATTACAAAAAAAATTTATTAATAATAATTTTATTTAAAATAAGTGATTTTAATATATAATTAATATTAGCAATAAAATATATATTTATAATTTTTATATCAGTAATATTATTACTTTTATTAGACTAATTATTGACTAAAAAATTTTAGCTTCTATTTATCATGCATTTAATATTTGTATTTTTTTAAAATATATAATTATATTAATCTTATATTTTATTAAATTATAATATGATATTATCATTTGTTTTAAAAACTAATGATTAATTTTTTTTTTTTTTGGAGAAAGCAACCGGAAACCTTAAATGAATTAGAGGTTTTATTATACTAATTATTGAATAAATTAATTGAACTCCTACTATTATAATTAAATGAGGGCGTTTCTCGTAATTTCCTTGATTAGCAGTATTCACATCAGCTGCAAGTGTACGTATATATTTGACAAATGGTTAGGCAACTTTGTATGTTTTTGGAACAAAAGCATGTGAATATATCGGCTTCAACACATCAACTTTGCTAAAATGGCGTATGCTTCAGGGTACTTGTTACAGTGTCCTTAATTATTATATAATATGTATTTTAAATTAATTTTCGACAATATTCGACAGCGTATACAGTTACAATTAATTTTCCCTGCAATAACAAAAAAACATTGAAGTATTGCTTACGTGAGACCTGTTCTGTTCGATGATTCGATCAGTCAAAGCCAAACAAAGACTTCTCGTGAGACATGTTTATAATATGCCTTATGACTTTGACTCTCTTTTCAGAAAAAAAAAGAAAAAAGAAAAATAATACATTAATTGTAACTGAGGGATTATATTACAATTAATTGTGAGTCATAATATCATCTATTATAAATTAATATATTTGATACATTATTCTTTTTGGCTTAAAAGAAATGCTTCCTGCTGTTATATATGGATTACTCTTTAATTTTTAATTTTATTAATTTAACAATAGCGATAGAATACAAAGACATACCTTCATCAAATTCAAATTGCATATCTTTTATCTATAAAATTACAATGTTACCTTACATGCACTTCTCATATTTATTTAAAATACGCATTCTATATCATAAGATACTTACCATATTATTTTAAATATACGAAATAATATATTTAAAAATAAAAATAAAAAATCCACATTATTTTATATCCCTTAATCCCGTGATTTTAAATAATTTTTTAAAATATTAGTCACAGAGAGCTTATTAAAACGAGAAAATTAAAAAAAAAGTATATGTAGTGTTGTTTTCTTAAACAAGTGGAATTTTTAAAGATATTCGTTGTTGATGTTAATGAAGTGATTTTTTTAATTTGATGTGGTTAAAAGTTTTTTTTTTTAAATCAGAAGTGTTTACTATAGTTTGATACTTGATTTTTGATTTGAAATTAAAAACAAAAACAAAAAAAACAAAGTGAAGTTGACCGTAAAAGTATCTTTTTTGATAGAATTTACTAGGTGGATTCAAAAACAATCATATGAATATTTTTCAAATTTAAAGTTATAAAATAATATATTTAAAATTTAAAATTCTTAAGATATATAATAATTATTATATCAAGATAATATAATTTTTATTAAAAATATTTATTTTATCATTTCATATTACATACAGTATTATTTAACCATGCTGAATATTATTGTGTATGTTATTACAAACTTGATTAATTACATTGTTTTTTTAAGTGGGTTTGAATTTTGTATTAATTATTATTAAAAATTGGAACATAAATTCCTAAAATATAAATAATTTTTTTCTCATCGGTTTTAACTAATAAACGACACAAAGGTAGAATACTAGTAAATAAAACCATTTTCCTTCGGTTTTAGAAAATAAACTATGCAAAATGAATTAATATTTGTCTTTTATCAACTAAAATCCACGCTTATCGAACGATTTTTAAAAAATTACGTCGGCTTTTGACGAATTAAAAAAAATTGCATCGGTATATATGCATAATATAATAATTATACATTATAATTTATAATTTATGTAAATAAGATAAACATACAAATATAATAATTTATCTATATATATAATTAACAATCATAATATAATTTATGTACGTATGCATGCATAATATAATAAAAATACGTACTGAAATATCAATTATATTTATATAAGATGAATAAGTTTTTTATGTAATAAATTAGATTTTTTAAAGAATACTTAAAAGAAGAATTGATTTTTTCATAAAATATATTTACAAAAATACTAATAGTGGGGATGTGATTCAATAACATTGCGTTAATAGTAACGAATTGAAATAGTTTACTACTAAAGACATAAAATACTTGTTCATATCGACAAAGATGCCTAAAAAAGAATATGATAACACATTATCTGAACAAAAAATATTACTTAATATAACTAAAAGTTCATTTGTAACTTTATCTTCTTATCTTATTCATCTAGATCCAATCAAAAAATATTAATAAAAGTTATCTAATATATTTTTTAAAGTTTTTATTTTATATGTAAACCCTTGTTGATAAATTAAGCCATTAAAGAGATATTAAATTAGTTCATGGTAAACAAAAGTTGATATTTTAAAGTGATATTTGTATGATAGGATTAAGAAAGGAAAAACCCTAAAAAAGAGTGCAATGTTTTATGTCTAAAATTATAGTTAAAACTTAACGGTTTTAATAGTCATGATACGTTGTTATCATAAATTTATCGACTGTGTGAAGATATTATTCAAGTCACACATTTTAGGGTTTGAATTTTTAATCTTATTACGGTTGAATGTTTGATATATATTTTAAAAATGGATTATATTGGTTAAGATATAATACAAGTTTGGATAAGGTAACATTCAAAATATATATTTATATATGATTTTAATAAATAATAATGTCTTGTTATAATTATATTTTTATTATATTCAATGTACAAAATTGTATAATGATTTGATTTTAACATATGAAACTCAACAATGCAACTCCCTTGACCTATCTTTAGTTGATCAGATTGGAGATAAATCACTATTAAACCAAACTATTAGAATGTGTAGAGGTTCGGGACAAATAAAAGTTATTTATTACTCGTCCTATCAAGTAATTAATTTATATTTTAATTTAATTATAACATTCATAATTTTAATGTATATAATTTTACTTGTTTAATTATTATAGTTATCATGTGTTTTGGTTGTCTATGAGCTATTGATTCGTACATGCTATTATTTGGATTCTTTAAAAAACTTTTATATAAAAGATGTTTGCAATCAATGAATTTAATTTATTAAATATTATAACTTGATCATATCAAATTATATTATATATTAACTAATATTACATTTAAATTGTATAAGGATTATAAACTTTTGTGGGGAAGTTCAAATTGTTAAAATACAATTTCAAATGAAATTTTATTGAATTCATATTTAATAAATTGTATTAAATATTTAATATTTAGTTAACATAATTTAATTTTAAAAATAAGTAAAATAAATTGGTGTCAATTTATAAGTGTTTTATGTTATGAAGTACATGAATGATCAACTTGAATATCAATTATTTTTTATTTACAATAGAATAAAGTAGACCTTCCCTATGAGTGCAAGTTTTAGGATAAACTACTATAGACATAATAAAAAAATATGTTATCATGAATATGAAGATGAAGATTAAATATATATATATATATATATATATATATATATATATATTATTGAGTTATTTAGTTATATACATACAATTTCTAACTATTTTGAATAATTTTTTTTTATCAAAATATGTAACATGTGTCCTAGTAGGCAAATTCTGGAGAGGTAAAGTAAGAAAAAAATAAATTAATATTACAATTATAATTATTATGGTTACTATTTTCATGTTGGTTATGTTTACAAAAACAATGCATCTTGATATTAGAGTTAATAATTAGTGAATATTTTATAAATTTTGTACTCGATCTCATATATTTTGTCTTAATCAAAAGCTTGAATTTAACTGTTTTTCTCATGTTTGTAACAATCAAATTAATTTCACTCATTCAATGATAAGTCTTTTGATAAGAATTCTGTTTCAATATATAATTCTCATGGTAGAAAAGTTTTTTGAGATAATTGTTAGAGTTTTGATAGTCGGGTTACTTTTTTTATATCTAAAATTCTTATAATGATTTTGTAAAATTTGTCATATATGATTTATGTGACATATTTTAGTAAAAAATACTGTTCAAAAAAGTTAAAAGATGTATTGATATTCAAATTAAGATATTAAAATATTTTTTTAATATACATATTTTATGTAATTTTCTTAAAAAGTTGATTAGGACGATAAATGGCCAAGATGACAGGACTTTTATAGATAATTGTATAGCATCTGAGTAATTGCATACTAATTTTTTTTTAATTGATGCAATTTATTTTGGTAATTTGCTTTAATTTATTATATTTATATTCAAATTCAAATTATTTTTAATTATAGTTTTTCCCGTCTCTTTCTTTCAGAGTTTGTTTTCTATACGAGGGCTTTTAGGATAGATTAATAATCATATCTTTTTATTTTGATTGTTTTGAATAAAAAACATTATTTTATTATTATTTTTATATAGATATTAATATAAGATGATTTAAGTTATTTATGTTAGTTTTTATTGTGTTTATTTAGAATCTATAAATTTATATACATGTGTTGTGTTTAAGATTTTAAAAATTACAAGATAATATCAATATTTAATTACTTTCGAAGAATATCAAATATATAAATTAAAATAATGAAATAATCATTTTAAGAATTTAACGGGATAATAAATACTTAAATCTTAAGTGTTTTTCGTGTTTTAATAAATATCTTTAGTTTTGATTTAACAAATTTGATTGTAGATTGACACGGGATATGGGTGAAGACGGTTTTTGATATAACTATTTCTGAATTAAATTATAAAATATGTACCCGAAATCGCTCGAAAATCATTATAGTTTGAGGGCATTTTTTTATTCGTGGATAATGATTCAGAGCAATTATTAAAAGATATTTAAAAAATCGTTTTGGGTATAATTAATTTTAGGTACAATTAATTTTAGGTACGGGTGGATACAATTATCAATATAACCATACCTGAATCGTACCTATTGTTTTATGTTCGATTTTTAATCGAAATCGTACCCGTTACTCAAATTTATCGAATAAAAACTGAACTGACGATACATATAACCACGAATAATTTAATCCGCAATTTTTTTGCTCATTCTTATATGTATCTATGATTGTTTGCATATGCCTTTATAAAATGTTTTGATGCACAAATACACCATTAAAGTTTTAAATTTAAGTAGTGTTATATAATGTCGGTGAAAATGTTTATAAAATGAAGTTAATATAATAATAAAAGAAAATTTAAAATCTAAATAATATTAAGTAATATAATTAAGACATAAAACATTATCCTTTAAATTTTTAACAAGTTATTTGAGAATTGGGATTTACACGTGAAAAAAGCTTTTATTGATATACTATTTTACCACATTTAGAAAGCAAAATACTCTATAAAACTTTTAACAAGTAATTCCCTTCCTCTTGTGGCACAAGTGTTATTAACTACACTTTTTTATTTATTTTTATTATCGTGGGTATCTTTAAGATTGTATTTCTCATCAACCTCGATGTTAGTTTAAACATATAAATATACATTTTTAACTTTGTGCATGAGAATTTAAATTAATAGAAAAATTATTTATATAATATCACTCAATATATTATTGTATATATTTATCAATTATAAACTTCACTTATCAAATAACTTTATATTTAAAATAAATTCATATAAGTATACAATTTTAAAATTTAGTAGGATGACAACTCAAATCTATCTTAACTAAATTATATCAAACGAAAATTACTTAAATTAATATTTTAAAATAACATATCATCCTATATTTTTAACTATAAATCATACTTATCTAAATCCTTTAAATTTAAAATAATTACATTTTTAATCTAATTTTAGAATTTTAAAAAATAATTTCATTGATTAATGTTTTAAAATTTCTATCAATAAATTTCAAATTATACTTTAACACTTACATTTTACTAAGATAACTTCCCCAATTTTTTTATAAGTTGATATCAATAAAAACAACATAAATTAAAATATAGAAAATAAAAATAAGTATTAAATAAAAAAATATAATATAATATAACGCGATTATACCAAATTAGTTTTTTTTACTATTTATGTTAATATTATAAAACTATAAATTAAACTCGTTACTAACTTACCACAAGAGTATTTGCTTCTTTAAAAGTATATTGAAGAATAAAAAATTAACTACAAACGCAAGAAAACTATATTTAATTTTTTTTAAAAATATTTTAAGACGATTTTTTTAAAGATAATTATAAGATATACGACATCCACAATTTAAGATAAAAAAATTTTACAAAAAAATAATTATAAGATATATGATGTCACATCATCATTATTCTACATTAGTATTAAAAATTTATATTAAACTAACATTTTTATTATTTTATTTAATACCTCGAATTAATATTAAGAGACTAATGATAATAGTTTATAACCTATATATGATTATATACGATTAAAGTGATGGATAATTAATATGTACTTTTACCCTCACATTATTTTTTTAAATCTAACTAACTATCAATAAAATAAAATAAAAAGTAATTAGCAAAAAAAGTGAAAAAAATGGAATATACGATGAACCATATTTCTATATCTACAATTTATTATATTGTTTTACCATTTAATTATATTAAATTATTTTAATTTTAATAATATATTCATAAAATACAATGTTACTAAAAACTGAAAATTTATAATTTATAATAAAATTGTCTTAAAAAATCAACATAATTCCTTTCAATTCTTATATTCAAATTAAAAGAAATATAGGAGAAAATTATTAGAAAATATTGAAAGACTGAGAAATTATTTTTATCTCATAAATATTCTTTGAAAAGAATATCATATATTTATCACATATTTTTCCTTGTTAGTTTTTAATAAAATTTTAAAAATATGATTACTTTTATATTTTTTTTATAAACAATGAGACTTAATGCTTAATTTACAAATTTCAGAAATATATATATATATTTTTTATAGATAAGTATAGAACGGTGTCATGTATTCATAACTATTACAGATTACCGTCTATGAACTTACTAGTGAAACCTACTTAGAATGTTTGAGGTTATATTAGTTATAGTGGGTGAGTAAATTATATATATATATATAACCATTCTAGTGAAGATTATATATTCAATCAAAGAAAATAATGTTTTCTAACGTTATTTTATTATTTTAAAATATATTTTTAATTAATTATATATTTTTATCAAATATTAAATATTTATTTTTTTTTTTAAAATTAAATTTTATTAATCTGATTATTACATGACATTAAATAATTTCTCAAGACAACGAGAGGGGGTGACTTGGCGAAGGAGCGAAGATTGTTCTGTCACTCTAGAAATTGCTCAATCAACGCGTCAATACTTCAACGATCTCTATACAGAGAAACGGAAAGGTAGGAAGACGAAAGAGAGAGCTCATTCAGCAGCCAAAAATGGATCAGATAATGAACAAGATGGGTTCTTACTGGTTCAGCAATAAGCTTAATAAGGAGGTCAGCTCCGTCGGCAATGATATCAACGTAAGCTTCAGAACATTCGCGTTTTTCCTCAGATTTTTATATTTGGTTTGGAAATTTTCCTTTCTGTTTCTATGTTGTGTTCTCAAACCATGCTGTGATTCTTCTTTAAAAACGATTATTTATGAAATTAGGGTTTTCCTTTTTTTCAATTTTAGGAAATCAAGTCATGCTTATTACATACCAATAAAAGAAGAAAAAGTCTAATCGTATTGCGTTGAATATTGATCATCTTAAATGTTAATAGATCCTTTGCCCTATTTGATTAAAAAAATTTGGAATCGGGTAATTTGCTTGGTATTGCGTGATTTATTAGATTTTAAGTTAGCTTGTGACGAATCGAACAATTTAGGCATTTTCAGAAAACTATTTGAAATTTTGAAACCCTTCGACTACGAGTCTACGGCCACCGTCTTGAGAGGAAATCGTCGATACGTCATGCAGTTAAAATCCATTTGTACTCTGCTTCTTTGGCTTAATTTCTCTGACATTCTTTGTTCATACGCTTTGTCTGTAATAACCAGTCATTGCAGACTAGCGTTCAAGATGGAGCCAAATGGTTTGTTAATAAACTTAAAGGTTAGTTTCTCATCTTTCTGAATGTTCATTTTAGTACTATGCATGTTGAAGATATTATTAACTCTTGCATTAAAACTTTATGATGGATTTTCTTTTAATTGGTTTCTGATCAATCACATCGTTAAAATAAAGGAAAACTCTTATCATACCGGCCGGGATAAGCGGGTAGACCTATAAGAGTATTTCTTTTATATTGATCTTTTAATTTTTCAAGAACATTTAATACATACCATGAAAGAACATTTAATACGTATCATGAAAGAACCGGTACATTCAGTATAAGAAAGACTCGGGCTATTTAGCATTGTTCATAAATAAAGGATGCCACTCTATTGCCATGTTTCTTTTCTCATATTTGTAATGATGGAAACTATCTCTGAATCCCCTAATTTCACAAGTTTACATATTTTGATTCCAACTCGATCTTTGTCTTATTGATCTGTTTTGTCTGTATAACAGTAAAGGTTAAGGGGAATTCTTCATATCTGTTTAGATCTATTTGAGACAAATGCATCCAGAGTCCCTAGATTATGTCATTTACAACATTTTAATCATTTTGTTATAAAAATGTGATAACACAACTGCACAAGAACAAATGATCAAATTTTAAATTATTATTTTTTATTTTATAGTCATCGTTGTCTTGTGTTAAAAAACTCTATGAAATTGATATATCAATAATAATTAAAAAATAAAATAAAATAAAAAAACTAGTTATTTGTCTGTGTTGCCACTTTTTCAAAAAATACGAAGGCATTAAATTGCTATAAAAAATAAAAAGGCACTAAACTATTCTTTTCTAACATAAGTAAGAGACTTGTGTTTTCTTTCACCCACCATTTTATTATTATCACTTTGCTTTTCTTATTTTAATATATCTTTGGCATTTTGATAACAAAGAAGTGATATCTTCTCAGGAAAGATGCAAAAGCCATTACCTGATCTACTTAAGGAGTATGACTTACCAGTTGGAATCTTTCCCCGAGATGCTACAAACTATGAGTTCAATGAGGAGACAAGAAAGCTTACTGTCTACATACCCTCAATATGTGAAGTTGGTTATAAAGATTCATCTGTCTTACGGTTCACTACTGTAGTATCTGGATATCTAGAGAAAGGAAAGCTTGCTGATATAGATGGGATGAAGACAAAGGTAATGATATGGGTAAAAGTCACTGCCATCACAAGCGAGGGATCGAAGCTCCATTTCACTGCTGGAATGAAGAAAACCAGGAGTAGGGATGTTTATGAAGTTCATAGAGATGGTGTCACTGTCGACAAGTTCTAAGAGGATGCTTATCAACATTGCTGTTTATAAACCCTGTTACTCAGTTGTCAAAGAGCTGAACTTCATTCTTGTCCTCCTATAGGCTGCTGTAACTTGCAAGTAAAAAACACTCAGTTGAATCAAACTATGATGCTTTCTCTTAATGTTGAGTAGTTGTGAATGCTGTTATTATCTATTTGTTGTTTCCCTAAATATTTTGTATTATTCAGACATAAACATTCGCCAATTGAACATACAAGATTATATATTTCTATAGACCAAATATAATCATTTTTTCCTTGATAAATTCGTAAGAATGCATAATTGAAACAAGTGTATAATCATAAGAATGTCCTGATCTGTCTCATCCAATAACTAGACTAAGTTGAATTCAAACCCATGCATATAGTCGTGAGTGATTGATAATTGATTTATCATCATACGTGCTAAAGATATATTTTCCTCCTTAAAATATTACTTGAATTATATAATGGTCGTGGTCTCGTGTAGCAAATGAATAAGCCTAGCTTTTTTGCCTTCATAAAATTTCTCATAATTTGTCCCGTGAATAGAGCGAAAAATTGAGATGAGATATATTGAGATTCATGAAATAATATATTAATTTTTAAAGTTTATCTCATCTTATTTAATTTAATTTTTAATGAGATGAGATAGTAATTAAACGATACTAATTGAGATATTTTATTTGTACATAATAAGTTTAAATAAGACAAGTAATAATACAGTAATAATAAAAAATATGATAAATTATAATTTATAATATAACCTTAATAAGAAAAAATGATATAACATATTTAAAGTTAAGTCCATTAAAATTATAATTTAAATGAGATAAAATAAGATAAAGTTATACTTAAACAAAAAAAAGATAATATTATTCCAAAAATTTAATGCCACAACAAACCCTTTAACATTAAAGTATATCTAATTTTTAAATGCATATCATTTTTTCATTATTGTCAGATATCAAAATTCTGAACCTTTTTAATTAAAAAAATTGAGCTGCATTATTTAACTTATAAACCAGCATTAATATTCAACCTTCGATATTGAATGATTAGAAGTCTTAATTATTCAGGTTTACTGCTATAAAAATGTTAATAAAAATAATTTACATTATTTTTATATTTAATTTAACTATTAATCATTAATGAAATATAAAACAAAATATTCATTTTTATCACGTTTTTTTATATACGTTAAAATATTATATATTTTTTCCAACCATTTGTGTAAATAGTTATTATCTTTTCCATCTTTTCATTTAAAAATAAAAAAATTATTTTTTAATTTTATCTTATTTATAATTTTATAAATTATATTTTTACTTTAATCTCGTTTCTCGAACAAATATAATAATATTATTTATATTTAAATTCAATTTTTATTTTCATTCTCATTTTCGATGCCGTAACATAAATCAGGATTTTGGACCACTTTCTTAATTTGTCGTCGTTTACTTTCTCATAATTTTTATCAGGTTTCTCCATTGGGGGAAAAACGACGTCGTTTTAGTTATTACTAGCTTCATGAAGGAGCCGTCATTATGTCGTCAGTTTGCTCGTTGCATCTGCTAATTAAATTTTTTAATCTTTACTCCTTACCTTAGCACCCTTTTTTTCTGCATGTAAAAAACGTCAGGATCATATGTATAAGAATTAACATCATAATATACATCCGTCGATCGAGTTAGTAATTTGGTATACCTTGAAATGCAGTATTTAGAGAATGAGACCAAATTTTCTCATAAACTAATAGCCAAATGCTGCGCGTAAGCCATGCACACAAGACACAAACCACTCCTTTTGCTCCGTGGCCTCTCCTCCTTTCTCCAGCTGGTCTCTCCTACCTCTTCTCGCACTCCACGTACATAACATGCAATTGCAATCTCACTCTCTCTCTGCTTCTCTCTCAATTTCATAAACAACCCCATTTTCACTACTCTCTTTCATTTTCATCTGTCCATCAATATTCATTCTTTTCCAATGGAGAATCAGAAGCCCACCACCAAAAATATTTCCCAAGTAGAAAAAACCTTTTCTGAATTCTACAACAATTGGATGTCTCAACTTGAACAACATCTAACACAAGTTCTAAAAATGGTGACAAATGGTGATCAATATCATCATAACGAAGCAGAGCTTCAACTTTTAGTGAACAATCTCACTACCCATTTCAAAGAATTCTATACAGTGAAGTGGGAAGCGGCTCATAAAGACGTGGTGGCCTTCTACAACCCAATATGGTTGAGTCCTTATGAGAGTGCTCATTTATGGATGACTGGTTGGAAGCCTCTAACTGTGTTCAAAGTAATAGACTCGTTAACAAAGACAGTACTTGATGATGTTCCGGCTGGGTTGGCACTGATGGGTTTTTCGGAGCAACAATTGAAGAAGATTGAGGAGCTGAGAGTGAAGATAAAGTTTGAGGAAAATAAGGTGGAGAATGAAATGGAGAGACAACAAGTGGCTTTGGCTGATAGGAAAATAGTGTTGTTGTCGAAACTTGAAGGGAGTTTGAGAAAAGATGATGTGAAAGCTGAGATGGATGGGTTGGTGAATATGGCTTCAAATGGAATATTGAGTGGGTTAGAGAGAGTTATGAAGGCTGCGGATTGTGTGAGGCTTAAAACTCTTAAAGGGGTTTTGGAGATTCTCACTCCTTTGCAGTGTGTTCAATTCTTAGGTGCTGTTGTTATGGTTCAGATTCAACTTAGTCAGTTAGGAAAGGTTTGCAATAAAAGCCTAGTTTTTTAAGTCAAATTAATGTGATTTGAAACTATGAATTAAAATCGGTGAAGAACGGAGTCTTAACCATCCAAAGTATAGTTTCAATTTGCATTTTGTTTTTTTTTTTGTTTTTACCTCTCGAATTGGCTTTTATTTTTTCACTGCTACGTTGTAGTTGAGTATTTAGTACATATTTATGAGTCGGTTTTACATATTTTTATGTATGATATAAGTTTTTATATACGACAACTTAGGCAGTAATTGTCGGAGTTTTAAGACGGTACCAGTTATATTAGCATTAACATTCATCAAAACTTTGCCAATTACTTGATTTCATTTTATTAACTTTGAAATTAATAAGTATCTTTGGTGAGAAATTTTATAATTTGATTTATTTATTAAACAAACGATGTTTTTCTCGACGAAAAAGAGTCTTTTTTATGGGTCACACGTGTCCCATGATTAACCCATTCAAAATATATATCAATAAAATAAAATTAGAAGAAAAAATAAATAAACATTTTGTTATTACCGACGCTACTTGATCTTGAACGTCACTAAATAGTGAACAAACAATTGAGATTTTACAGGTTGAAACCATCAGGCCAAGTAATTAGATACTATGAGCAACATAATTTACATAAACACTTTCTGTTTTTGGATCAAACATAAAATTTTGTCATCAATTGTTTTTATTATTATGTACACATTTTGTACTCACTTTCTCTTAAAAACACTTTAAGCACAAGCAAACGGATCATAAATTCAACTTCAAATTTAGTCACATCTGAATAGAACAAAAATAACTTGTCTATTTTGTACTCTGAACTCTGATACTTACATGATAGAAACAGTCGCAATTGGATTTTTAGTTCTGTTATTTACTTTAAGCAGACTTCAAACATCAGGGCTAAATCAGATATTTATGCTACTTAAGAAACAAAGTACTCTCCTATCTCAGAGGGGAAAAAAAAAACTCATTATCAAGCCTCCTAAGACCACTTCTCTGATTCAAGTTGGGCGAAAACAAAATTCCCAATAAGGAAAAAACCTTTTGCTTCTTCCTCTGTTTTTGATACCTTGAGGAGAACAATGAATAATCTCCCACATCACACGTATATCTGCATATTCACCACAAGTTTCCATGTCTTTGTAAAGAGTCACTAGTCCATTTCTATTTCCTGCCATTTGATTTCCACCATGTAAGTTACACATGAAAAATTACCTAGTCTATTACATTCTCACATATCCAACGGTTCAAGTTTAAAGAAATCAT
The DNA here is from genome assembly GCA_033030585.1 of Hippophae rhamnoides. Taxonomy (NCBI): domain Eukaryota; kingdom Viridiplantae; phylum Streptophyta; class Magnoliopsida; order Rosales; family Elaeagnaceae; genus Hippophae; species Hippophae rhamnoides. The sequence goes on along the minus strand of CM065433.1, from coordinate 55,157,653 downwards.
TTTCTCTCTTTTCTCCATGTAAAAAAGTTTAGAATCAATTGCTATAAAATATTACCTAATCTTTTACTCATGTATAACAGTTAAAATTTAAAGAAGTCATTTTCTCTTTTTCTTATCTTATAGTAAAAATAAAGTTAAAAACTTTACCTTTGTGATTATTTCTTGAAAGAGAAGTGACCTTAACAAGTAAGCACTTAGCTGGTAGAAGAACGGATTGTTTGAAGCATAACCAAGTCTTCCAATTCTCCATTTTCATAGGATTCTTGTATTTCTTCAACTTCTTTTTTCTTTTCCTTCCATTTTATACATTTTAATTTAGAAGTAGCTACACTAGATAAATAAATTAACTATTAATTACAAAACGACAACATGAAACCCAACAGAGCATTAAGAAACAGTTATGAAGACAAAAGGTGTTGGAGGCTTCTGATTGGTATATTAAAACGTGGTGCCCTTTTGTCTGATATAACCTCAGTGTTAATAAATCTTCTTAATTAGTTATAAACTAATCAGAATTATAAACTTAGACCTTGTGAGAGTAAGACATCTTTATGACCCGTTAATTGTATTTAAATTTCACAGGTCCAACTCATGTAACTGAGATGGGTTTTTGATTTGTCAAAACTAAAGGGCTTGGTAGGTATTTGGTAAGGAGAGAAGGAATAAGAAATATGAAGAATTGGTGGTAAAGATTCAAGATTTTTATGGGTAGATATTGACATGCTGTTTGTTTAATATTTTTGGATTATGCTTCCTTACTTATTCGTATCATTAAAGATTCTCAATTAAGAAGAAAGTGATGGGTCCCCTGGTCAAACGGTTGGTTGGATTTCATTTCAGTGCTTTCATGTTTGTTTTTTATGCCTTTCTCTATTGATATATGTTATAGATTATATCATAATTAAATTGACATTCTAATTAATTAAAGTATATGCTTAATATTGTTAGATCAAGTCCCGCATATGTATTTGTAAAACTTGAATTTGATGAAAAAAGAAGAAGATAATATTAATTAAAAATTAATAACCATTATGCAACAACCAGCGACAGCATATAGCACATTTAAAAATATATGTTGGAATCATATTATTTGGAATAAAACCTTTTTGGTTGTGTGGTTTTCAACTGCCTTCTTCATATTTCAACAAAAAAAATATTTCACCTAATTCTGTAAAGTTACAAAAAATTGAAGCCCTTAACCGATGAGGGCTTATCCGATGAGGGCTTAAGGCGACAACATTACCTCCCTAACGCGCTAGTCAACCCTTCTCTATCTCTGCACTTCTATATTTACCTGCTTTTAGAAGCAAAACTTATCCTCTCCTTTCATGTTTTCAAAATGCTTAATATTAGAATAAGAGAATAAGAGATTCTAAGGATTTGTTAACTTAGTATATCATAATTTTACTTTTGATATCATTTTTCTCCTATTTTTAAAATAATATCTCAATGGTATCTTATTTTAGAAAAAAAAAACATCAATTTGATACAATTTTTTATTTAATTGAAAAAATTTCACATGTTTAATAATATATATACGATATTCAGATGGATAATAAATTAATTAAATGAAAATATCATTAATGTATCACCTTAAAAATTTAGATAAAAAATATACTAAGAGTAAAATCGTGACACCACTAAGCCATCAAACCCAAATTTGAGAATACTTTGATATATTATTCTTTTCCAATTAAAAGCATATATTAATACAAACGAGATTTTAAATAGGAAAAAATCTTCTACTAATTACAAAATATAAATGATTATAATATATAACATGTCAACTATGTATATAAGTCAAAAATCTCTACAATAAATTATCACAATTAATAAGTCAATTATATAAATAAACAAATAATAAGTAATGAATAAAAAAATAATCTTTATAACAATTCAACAATCCTACTAAGTTGAAGCATAGATATCGAGCATGACTAACTTGTCAACTGAACTGTCAAATATTTATGTCGATACTCTTTTAATAAGGACATATGCTAACTGTTCTTCCAAGGATACAAACGGGAAACAAATAATTTTCCTATCTAGATTCTCTTTAGTGAAGTGGCAAGCAACTTCCACATGTTTAATCCGGTGAACTAGATCATGAGCTATCTTAATAGAAGTTGTATCATCACAATGTAAATTCATAGGCTTTTGGAGTTTAAAGCCTAGTTCTTTCGTAACATTATAGATCCACAACTGCATGTACCATATCTCAAAATTCTACCTTTGCACATGTTATTGCAACTACCTTTTACTTCCTACTCCATAACTAACAAGATTCTCCCTACAAAAGTGAAATACCTAGATGTAAATATCCAATCAGTCTTATCACCCATCTAATTTGCATCAATATATCTTGTAATTTTCAACTCATTTTTTTCATAAACAATAAATCTTTACCTAGTGCCATCTTCAAATACCTTAGAATACGATACACTACATCAATATCCTCTTTCCTAAGACAATGCATGAACTGACTAACCACACTAACAATATAACCAATGTTAGATCTAGTATATGGGACATAATTTAATTTTCCTACTAAATGTTGGTATCTCATCTTATCAATCAATACTTAATTAGGATAAATAACAAACTTGTGATTCATTTCAATTGATACCTCAATTAGTTTGCAATCGAGTATCCTAGTTTCTATTAATAAATTTAGAACATAGTTCCTTTGTGACGGTGAGATTCTTCTCTTTGATCTTGCGACTTTAATATCTAAAAAACATTTCAACTATCCTATGTCTTTCATCTCAAATTATTTTGAAAGATACCTCTATAGATCTTCCATCTCTCTCAGATCATATCTTGTAACAATCATCAACATACACTATTAGAGCTATAATCTTACCATCGTTGTGCTTGATAAAAATTCTCATTTCTTTAAAGAATCTTCCAAACCAAACTCTCGGGGACTATTTCAATCCATACAAAGGCTTCTTTAACTTACACGTACACTTTTCCAACATCGCATGGTTTACACTTAACTCCTTGTCGCATATTCATATACACTTCTTTCTCTAAACTTCTATTGAGAAAAGCGTTCTTCACATCAACCGGTGCAAATGCCAATCTATATTCGCAGCAAATGAAATAAGAGTTTGAATAGTATTGAGTTTTGTTACCGATGCAAAGGTTTCTTCGTAATCAATCCCATGACACTATGTATAACCTAGAATGGCTTTGTATCTATCAATTCTTCCATAAACCTTGAACTTCAGTGTGAATACCCATCAAAATCTTACAATCTTTTTTCAGCGGGTATGGACACAAAATCCCATATTGAGTTCTTCTAGAGCTTCCAACTTTTCATTCATTGCATTTATCCAATTTGAATCCTTCAAAGCATCGTGTAAGAATATATACAATGTATATTGATAAACAACAAGTGCATATGGTCAATGGATAGACATAAAACTAACAACATGATATTTAGCTTAGGCTTTTATGTCTAATTCATATTGTTGTTTTAAAGATCCTTGGTAACCTTATGTGACCTCTTAGGTTCTACAATTTCTACTGCAAAGACTCATAAAATTGAGACGTACCTAAGGTGGATCATTCTGAACGAACTCTTCGCTTGGTGATATAGAAGGGGGAATGATTTTTTTACCATGTTTAGATGCTCAAAAACGATCTCACATCCTAAGTTGTCTGCGGTAAAGAATCATGAGATTCGGTTAAGAAAATTTAAATGTGTAATCATTTTTACTGACAATCTAAAAAAAACGATGCTTATACGACTACCAAATATACTAATAATACTGATGAAAAAAAGAATTGGCTTTGATATCTTATTCCCAAAATTAGGTTTTTATCGAGATATAATCAAGGGTTCCATGCGCGCACAAAGACACAAAACAATTATTTGGAACCTTTTTGAAGCAAATGTACATTCCCCCTTTTTTTTTTACAGAAAAGACAAAAAAAATTCTTTTGATACCTCCGAACCGATGAAATTTTTTTAAAAAAAAGGGAATAAGGAAAAAGAAAGAATTTAAAAATTTAAGAAATATGAGTTCGGTCTCTGTAGAACAAATCAATCAAGAAAAGAACTCTCAATTTTTTTAGTTTTTCTATTTTCGTTTTTCTATTTTATTATTAGCTTTTAATAGTTTTATTTAATATTTCTTATTTTAATATTCTTTTATTTTATATTTTTTATCTTTTTTGAATATTATTTCATTTTTTATTGAAATTCATTTAATTTTATATAATTAATTTGAATCTGTGTATATTATTATATTCTTAGTATATTTCTGGTTTTTATTAGATGAAAAAATCTTAACATTCTCATTGTTTGATGTTGGTCTTACAGTTTCTTGAGAACAATCATCCCTTTATACACTAACTTCATTGCAATGGATAAGAGAACAATCATCCCTTTATACACTAACTTCATTGCAATGGATAAAAGAACAATCATCCCTTTATACACTAACTTCATTGCAATGGATAACAGCTCTTTCAAGTTCAAAATTCACATAATAACGAGCTATAAAAAGATAAAGAAACTTGCCAAGCCCTCAAACTTGGCCTATGTCAAGTAGCCATAACATTAGACTCGGTGGAGTAACCCATAGCTTATTTGTCATATTGCACCTTTTGAACATAAGCATAACTTTTTTCTAAATCAAATTTTGGGCCTTTGGCTAGAATCTTACCACGCACTTGATCATATCCTAAGTCGAGCACACTGACTCGCATCCGAACCATTGTTGATAGGTAGGAATAGACTGAGTTATTTTGGATAGTGGTATATGGTAATAGTTGGTGATTTGTGGTTAAAGAACTTGATTTGTGATAGATTCTTGATTGTCAAAACATTCAATAATTTATAGGATTTCCATTCAAGCGATAAAATATTAGAGAAAATCTAAGATTTTTGAATTTTAAGGTATATACTTGACACAATGGTTTGTGGTGGTGATATTTCGGATTTTAAATATTCTTCGAAATTCGAGAGTCGAAAAATACAAAACAAGTTCAAAGGATCGAACTTACTTTATTACCAAGTAGAATAAGAGAATTCAAGAATACTTCAATATATTATTCTTTTCAAATTAGAGGTATATATATTGATACAAACAATATTTTAAATATGAAAAAAAAATTCTATTAATTATAAGGTATAAATCATCATAATTATATAATATGTTAACTATATATCTCCACAATAAATTATCACATTTAATATATCAACTTTGTAATGAATAAAAAAAATAGTATTTATAACGATTCATTGTTAATGCTAGTTTATATGTAAGTTTAAATAATTAAATTTATAAAATTTAATACATGAGTACATCCTTAACATGTTTAAGTAACTATGTGCTTACCAACAAACTTGTGACCAAAATCATGTAAATTTATTTGAACATATAAATAGTTTAGTTTAAAACTCATTTAATAATATGGTTATTTAAAAAACAAAAAACTAACTATGCCCTAAAAATTTATATTAAATTTTAACAAATGTACCGTAGCTTTAAAAAATAAAGAGAATAATTTGAATACCTTAAAGTAGTTAAGCCAGGACTTTCAAAACAAATCGGACTTTAAGAAATATGCAAAACGTCATTGGAATGTTTTATGTTAGTATTATTCTCCAAGTTTTCTTTTTACTATATATAAATTAATTTTGTAAACATCCCCACTGAAAAAAAATCAGATTAAAAAGTCACTTGAAAGGGATATAATTGTTACTTATTTGAACAAGTTGTATATTTTGTATACCAACATAATTTAATAGGTTTTATAAGATAAAACGATGAAATTAACAATAGATCAACAGAGCAATGGATACAGAAAGTTTACATTAAAATATTAAGATGATAACTTTTACAGAGGTGATAAACACACCATATATAAGATGAAAGATCCAATGGCTCTAACATTATACTTATTTAATGAGGTTAACACTTAACCATGAAAAGAAGGAGATAATAATAAATGAAACTAACACTCAAGGCTAAAAGATTGTAAACAGATGAAGAAAAGAAGAAAAATAAAAATAAAATAAAAAAATTCCAACAGCAATTCTGAGGATCAATCATAACTGCAGGAACAAGAAGGAATTGAGGAAATGAAACAAAACAGAAAAAGAAAAGAACAAAATCAACCTTTGCTATATTTGATGTTTGCAAATGACAAACTTTGTGCTGAATTCTTGTCAGTCGCGGACAATGGAATTAATTAGAATAGAGACCTCATCACTTGTGGGAACAGCATCATCTGTCATCAACAAAATAAAAAAAAAAGTGTCGATTTGTCATATCGAAAACCTCTTCAGCTACTACTCTATCCTTTGATAATTTTTTTTATCAATATATAGTTAATTCTATGTCACACAATTATACTTATTATACATTATGTTCGAACATCTATTAATTAAAAAAAATATATCATTGTAGACACAACTTATATATAAATAGCTCGATCCATAAAAACGCAGTTCTTTGGAAGATCATTTGAGAGTTCGACTCAATATGGATTGGTAAAAGCGACCTAGCGGGTATGAACTGCTATTGTTACTTCGCTTCCATCTCGAGCAGAGCAGAATTTCTTTCATTGTAATAGTAATACTTGCCCTACTAATGAATCTATGTATACTCCCCATTACCAATAAAAAAATATATGAATTCATCTGCCTTCTAAAAACCCTAATACATTAACAATTCTCCAAATATTTGATGCTTACTGTGCAACCTTAAATCTTTCTAGTATTTAGTTAGAATTTGAAACTTTATAATTCATATCCAAGGAGAATAAGTCTATGTTAGAAAAATTCACTCTTGACGTCATGACCAGTTATCACACTCATTCCGAATTAAAAAATAGCCTTATTCACCCAATTCTTAAGTTCGATCTCAATGATAACTTACCTCATGTCTCACCTATAATCTCTTTACATCACGTGTTGGGGTATGACCCTGCACGACTTTACGTGAGAGTGAACTTGGAGTGACTAGAACGATTTCTCATACTATCAGTTCAATTAACACTAGCTAAGAAAGTGCGTACCTTGAACAGGATACGAGAATGGAAAAACTTTAATAAGTTGTGAAATTACAACAAGCTTTTATCAGGTCACAAAATGATAACAAGGAGCTCAAATCTCGTCTAATACAAGACAATTATTCAAAGGGGGATAAAAGTTCGTTTTAGATAACAATAACTCCCGTGAGACCACATCATCCAGGGGATTGCAACAGACCTTTGCGAACCAACAAGATATCCCAACCAATATCAACCCCATTCAAATTACGAGCAACATGTAACTCCAATTCAGTAGCGTATATACATGATTTGTTAACATCACAAACGAACCACGTCCCTGCATCTGTCGGGTCCACATGGTTTAAAAACCTTTACTCTAGAGGGACACCAAGTATAACTTAAACCTTCCAATAATGAATGAGATGTGAAATTTAAAAAGATGGAAGAGAGAATGTAAGCAAAAATAGATGACCAATTGAAAAGCCAAAGAAAGCTACATCCTTTAAATGATATCAAGACTTTGTGTGACCAATTATCGATGTCCCCATTTTCTAATAATATTAAACTAGTAGTGTCACCTCTCAAGTTTTTCGCTCCAAAGTGTTCTCCTTACAAAGGAACAAAAGATCATGTGGCTCATGTTATACATTTTAAAATGCCTATAGCTATTGTATGCATGCCAAAGGACAAGAAAGAGGCCATATTCTACAAATTGTTTGCCGCCACCTTCTAAGAAATGGCACATAATGGTTCATCAAATTACCTCTTAAGCATGTAACAAGCCTATCAAGCATGAATTACACCACCTATTTTCCATCATCCAGAATGATGAGACAATGCAAACTATATGATAAGATTCAAAATGGAAAAAAAAGATCTCTCAGTGTCTAGACTCTATTGCCATCGAAGCTTTCAGGAAGGAAATTAAGATGTTCCCTAGATGCAGTCTATGAAGAGACCTAGAAGTTTGTCAACATGAAAAAAAACTGAAGTCATCAAAAAGCTCATTAGTATGATCTTTGAATAAACCCACAACTAGTAAATAAAAAGAGGAAATGAAGCCTTTTATTGATAGACGTTCAAACCCATCCCGTTTTAAGTTAACAATAATACCCAAGGGAAGACCTGGACTATGGGGAAGCCTTTATCTCTTTTCAAAGGTTCACTATTACGTGTATCACATGTGGATGCTATACAAAGGATGAAAAGAATGGATCAAGTAAAATGATCACTACCTATGAGAGCCTCATTCAAAGACACTAACAAATATTGTGTCTTCCATAAAGACACTGGCCATTGGATTGCAAGTACCTTAAGTGGGAAATTAAACAACTTTTATCTGACGAATATTTGAGAGACCTAGTGGATGGAATTAGAAGTCCGAATAGAGAAAAAAGAGGAATTGAATCTTCTAAGGGAATTTGTACCACACAATCCTCCTCAAAGGGAAGACAACATGCCCAAGGAGATGTGCGTGTAATCCACACCATACACAGCAATCCGACAAGGTCAAGTCACACTCACAATTCGTGAAAGGAAGTTAGAGATGCACACCAACTTGTTTATAGTCCGAAACTAAAGGGACCAATGTTCTTCATTATTTTTAAAGAAAACAAGGTTTTATCACATCACAATGATCATTTGGTTATCACAGGTAAAATCACACATTGTGAGGTGCATATAATTTTGGTGGATAATGGTAGCTTTTCGAATATAGTGGAATACGCAACTTTAGCAATAAAATATAATGGGATGATTTAGCTCTTCTAGTGTGTATACGCAACCTTAGCGATCAAATATAATGGGGTGGTTTAGCTCTTCTCAAATGTAATAAAATATATTTTTTCCATTTTAAATAATAAATGTGTATAATTAACGAAGATAGATAAGTAAGAAGTTATAAACTTTAAAAAGTAATAAACATGGGAATATGACAATTTTCGATAAGATCCTAAGATTGATAACCCAAATTTTTTTTATTTTTATGGATTGGATCTTAAAGAATCTCGACCGTTGAAATTAAGTAGTTTAAAAACTTTATTTTAAAACAGTAATTTACAAGCAGAACCCAAATCACCACACTAAAAATTATTACTTCTTTCACATAATATAAATTATGTATATAAAATATAAATGTTAGAATATGATAGTCAAGAACTGATATAAGAGAATCCAAATGAGAATATTATTAATTTAAGCATCCGAAAATGTTTAAAATAAATTAAAATATCCCAAATTTGATATATAATTACAAATGATGTGAAAACTAGTAACATGATGGTTGAGAAAAGGATATATTTATGATATAAAATAATCTTTAGTAAATAAAAGAGATGAGATACCTGTAATGTACGAAGGAAAGTGGGAAACAATATTGTCAATGATTCCTCCTCCTCGTTCACCTTCCTTTTCCGTCTTTAGTCTTTTCCTGGCTTCATTATCTTCCATTCCATCTGTATCTTGATTTTTATTATTTTTAAATAAATTAGAAACCATATTATTCAGAACCCCCTCATTCTGATTCTGCCCTTTTCCATTACTATTACTTACCAAATCATCAAAAGCCTTTGAATCCTCATTTTCAATTTCCAACTTCTTATCAAAAACTTTCCCTGTTTTAGGACTCCGAGGAGAGACTAAGCTAGAGATAAGGTGAGTTAAAAGTCCACCTCTCTCTTCTTTTTCTTCATCTTTATCTTCGTCGTCTTCTTTACTCTTCACATCCTCTTTTTCTATATTTTTCTTTTCAGAATCACTTAATGGACTAAGACTTGAAGGGAGTAGTAAGTTTTCAGCTTCTGGTACTGCATCGTCTTCCATGATTTTTCCTACTTTAATCGAATTTTTATGGGAATTTTATTGTTTCCATCTTCACACACTCTGGATCTATTAAATACTGAAAATTGATGAAAAGTAACGAAATGGGTACTAATCTTTTGATTCTCGAGCCTGAATTATCACTTTGATACACGTATTCCGTAGCGACTGTAATTATAAATTAATTTTGAAGTAAGTGATATTGATTATTACTTTATAAAGAGTAATAATTATATGGTTATGCTTTTTAAACAGATTATTGTATTTATCTGGTTTAAGATTAATGTATAATTTTTAAACAAATTAGCCAGTAAAGTTAAGCCGCGTGTAAAAAGCCTACTACTAAATTTGGATTTTTGAAATTTTTTATCTATGAAAGTCGGTGTCACTTTTTATTACCCCTATAAACAGAGTCGGTCTTACTGTTACCTTGTCGGTTCAACTTTCATGGGCTACCTACCACTTTGTTCAAGCAAGCATAACCCAAAAACGACATCGGACAGTCGAATCATGTGAATGGTCGGTGGGAGGGGGAGTCCGGGACTTTGATAGGAGCGTTTTCGTTTAAATGTAAAAAGGATATTTATTAAACAAAAATAATAAAATATGATTTTTCAAAATTATTCTTACAGTAAATTAGGGTTTCAAATTAATTAAACTATGTACGGTGATTTACGTGATGAATGATCTAACCGTTGAATCAGCAAATATGATGACATCAATGCTCTACAAAATATAACAATCCTATCCATGCGAACATATTAATCCCGAACTGGTTCAACTTATTAATTGGATCGATACGACGTCGTTATCTATCTATTAATGGCAAAACAACATCAACACTTAAAATGCCTCTATATGGGGTAGGAGTCTCCAACGGTTAAAATTGATCAATATTAAATCTCTAATCATAATGCACCCCGTTGATTTGAGTTGGGTTCATTAAATTAAATTAAATTAAATTAAATTAAATTAAATTTATTTTTTTGTTGATTAAGTATATTTAACTTTTAAAAAATAATAAAAAAACATTTATGCAATATTTCTCTATCTTTTATTTAAAAGATTCATTATTTTAATAACATTTTAAAAATTAAAGAAGAAGAAGAAGTGAATAGTAACATTTAACTACCATATTAAAAACTAATTTTAAAAAAAATAAAAATTTATTGATTTTTTAAATAAAATCAATAAATTATATTACATACATAAAATAAATATTAGATAATATATTAAACAAAAAGCATTGTATTTTTATTTATTATATATAATTTTAAAACATTGAGATTTGAATATAAATAATTAAATCTTTTTTTTTAAATAAATTTTAAAATTTTGTATTGTGATTGAATTGGGTTTCAAGGGTTATAATTTTTAAAACCCAAACCCGGTCGTACAATATTGAATTTATCGGGTTGTGATAAAAAAAAACTCAACCCAATGTTGATTACAACAGATTGGACGGGTTAGGTGGGTTTTGTCCACCCCTAATGTAATATGAAGGTATTTATTCGTCGCCGATGGATACTTGTGCTATGAGTTTAAGCCCGTAAAAAATAAATCTGTGCTTGAGACAAGTGTAGTGAACAGACTTGTAGACCAGTATTTGGGCCATGACTTAAAAGCCCATGATAGGCTCTGGATGGATAATTAATAATTATTTATAATGATGAATAAAATAGATAAATAGATGTATTTAATAATTAAAAAATATTAATATATTAATAATATTTTGTATTAGTCACTGAAATTTTGATTATAATATTGATAAAATATTATATTTAATGTGTATATATATATATATATATATATATATATGATTTTATTATTTTAATTTTTTCTTTTAATTATTGAATATATTATTTTTATTTTATTTATTATTAAATATTATCACTTTTGTGCAGAAACCCAGAAACATTTGAGTACCATATTTTTGGCTGGATGACATTTTTGTCCTTTTACTTTTAAACATAAGGGTAAATTAGATGGATGATCACTAAGAACTCAAATACCCAAATGCAGTTACCACTACTATCATGGAGAGTAGACATCTAGTTGGTCGAGCTTCACAAAAATTTCGGTCCAACTCGACGTCATTAGATTAAGAGATTTTTAATATCTAAAAAAATACAAAATTATTTATATAATATTTTTAAAAAGAAAAAAAAACAAAAATTAAAAATAATTAAGCAATATTTAAAAGTCACATTAAAATAAACCTAATTTTTATAAGGAAAAACCGAAATTTATTATTATTATTTTGTAAAAAATTTCAATTTATTAAATCATTAAAATTTATTTTAATCAATTAATTTGATTGAAATATGTGTAGTTTAAATTTTTTTTGATCAAATTTATCGATTTTTGATAAAAAAAATAATTGATTAAAAGATATTTTGATGATATAAATAATCAATTAAAACAAAAAAATTAATAAAATTAATAAATAAATAAAAATTCAAATAAAATTAGTAACTAAATAAATGTTTGTAATTTTAAAAATATAAATTAAATAAATTTTATACGTAATAAATATTAGATAATTTGTTTAAAAATAGAATGGAATGCCATTTATTGTGCAAAAAATAAATATTTTGTCATGCATAATTTTAAATTAATAAGGTTTAAACATGAATAAAATCAATATATAAAATTATTTTTTAAAAATTATATATTATTGTTGGATTGGGTCGTACATTTTACAATTTATAACACCTGAGCTCAATTATATTTGTTGGGTTATGATTCGAACTAACATGATATACTGAGTTTGACTGGTTTGGTGATTAGTTTTCTATTTTATTATAAATTATTCAACATTGTATTATTATTATTATTATTATTATTATTATTATTATTGGTATCTCTAATTAATTCACGATGAAGCTCTCTCTTTAGTTGCTACTATATAATTCAAGAAGTTGATTCTTCCAAGCAATTCCTATTTGCCTTAAAAAGCAAAATATTAACTGAAAAAGTTGAACAAAGGATAACCTGGAACAACACACACGATAAAGAATCAAGAACAATGATGGGACCCAATACCCACAACCATATATCCACCACCACAAATTAATATCATTCAATTAATCAAGGGCATTCAATGGTCCTAACCTTCATCTAAAAATACATAAAGAGGCCAATTAAGCTTCGTTGTGATCATATCATTTTGTAACTGCTCATAAATCAGAAATGAGTAATCGCAAATTGTTCACCATTATTCTTCTTCTGACGAATCTCATCTATTTTCTACCAGCTGTAGTGAAAGCACAAGGAGGCAGTCTTAGTGTTGTTGAGAATGTGACCGTTTCTCTTTACTATGAAAGTCTCTGTCCTTACTGTTCAGATTTCATAGTCAACCATCTGGTCCAGATCTTCCAGAATGGTCTTATCTCCATTGTCAACCTCAAATTGATCCCTTGGGGCAACGCCCAAATCAATCCCAACAGTAGTTTTTCCTGCCAGGTATGCTCTCTCTGTCTCCCATTTCATAATTTTAGTTATACGCTGCCGTTTTAAACACCAAACGGCAAATAAACTTCATTACTTCAGATCCACATGATTTATCTGCTTTGAAATTCGTATTGATGCGGAGTTCTTATTCTGTTCTTGATAGCAATGTTTCTATCTTTCACTTGAACCCAGAAAGATTTATAAAATTAAATTAAAAATATAAAGCGGCCGTTGTGCCCGTAGTTGTGACTTGTGAGCACCTCAGATCTACTTATGATCACTCACTTCCGGAAAAATGATAATATCGTTTAAAATTTTGCACGCGCGTTAAAATTATTTTAAAATTAAAAAATAGAAATTATTTATTTTTTAAATTATATTAACACATAAGTAATAAAATATGTAAATTAAAATTGCATTTGGTATTTCTTCTTTTAGTTTTATTATATTAAGCCTTTAGTAATTATTACACCTTGTAGCTGAGAATTATCTTCTTCTTTTTTAGCCCCTTTTTTTATTTATTTATTTTATTTTATAAATTAATTTGCTATTCTTTCTTTAGCATGGACCAGATGAATGTGCCTTCAACGCAATCGAGGCCTGCACTATTTTCACGTATCCTAATGTGGTAATGTGTTTGTTTGTTTATTTATTTATTTATAGTAAATAATCATATATCTCAAAACATAAATATATAAAATAGACATTTAAAAAAAAAATAACTATGACTCACACCTCCTCCTTTATAATTGAGATTAAAACTCAGTTAGCAAAGTAGGCATTGATACATATGTTGTGAATCTTATTGTTAATTAATATGTGTATGCGATAACAGATCCGGCACTTTAGATTTATTCACTGCGTGGAGAAGCTAAGTTTGGAGGGCAGGTTGCGTGAATGGGACAACTGTTTTGACCTCTCAAGTTTGGGAAGGGAACCCTTGACTTGCTATAAAACTGGATATGGGAATCAGGTTAGTTTACTAATTTCTTTTACTATGACCGTGCATATATAGCATCTTTATCAATATGTTTTTATTTTTAATCCCCAAAAAACATTACGACTTAAAACAACATATATTTTTTTCTTTAAAAATTATTTTATGTTGTTTTAATTTGCAACATAAATAACATATATATATTTTTAATATTTTTATAAAGGGATTAAAAGTAAAATTTTATGTACTATTATTATTATTATTATTATTATTATTATTATTATTATTATTATTATTATATTATTATCTAATATATTGTGTTATCCATAAATATCTGTCAATCTCCAAATTGATTTGCTTATAATTTTGAAATATAGATTGAACGTAAATTTGCTAAGGAAACTGCTGAGCTTAATCCTCCTCACAAGTATGTGCCATGGGTAGTTGTGAATAATAAACCTCTTCTAGAGGTTAGTGTTTTCTAACTATATGGGATTTGGGATTTTTGCTAATTGATTTATTTATTTTTATTGTTGGACTATAATCAGTTCAATTGTTTATTTCTTGTATGTCATTTTATTTTATTTTATTTTATTTACGTTACTTATATATATGACTGTCTGAAATAAGTGTTAGTATTGAAAATTAATGATTTTAACCTATAAATATGGCCAATCATATTTGATCATTTATCTATTCTCATATAATGTGTATTCATTTTACTTGATTTTAGAAGTTATTAATTCATTTTAAATTTTAAATTATGATAACATATTAATATTGATTTTAATTTATTCTATAACTAGGATGGTTAATTAGATCCAATCATTATTGTTCTCTGAAAGTCACATCAAGTAATGTGTGGTATAGTTACTTGTTTGGGTTATAACCTATTGACAATTATTTTATGCATCGTTTGAATGCAGGACTACGAAAATTTTATGACTTATATATGCAAGGCTTACAAAGGAAAGAAACCACAGGCATGTGGGTCAATTTTATCTGAGATTGACACCACAGTTGAATCAAGTAGAATCGGTGGAGTTTGTTATATATGATGCACGGAGAATCAATAAATTATCTCTTTACTATATATGAATTCATATAATTATAAGTATTAATTAAAGTAGTAGTAGTAGTAGTAGTAGGAGTTCGATGTTGTTCAGATGTTTCAGGCAGCAAATGGCAAATACTAGTCTTTGTGGAACAAGATCACTCATTTTTCGACTCCTCGGTCCTTAACTTTGAACCATGTTGAATGTTTTGATGATCATCTATTTGTTTCTCATGTTTCTGTGATCTTTCCACAATATCTGTTGCCTCTGACAAAGAGAACACTTCCATAATGAATTTACAGAGCACAGCCAGTGCTGAAGAAAGGGCAAACGGTTGGGATGTGTTAGACAGTACCCCTTTAATGCTTACATATATAAGTTGATACAAAGGGGGTCCATGTAAGACCATATCAAATGGGGAGCAAAAGGGTAAAGTTCAAAGTTCTTGGTGCGTGTGTTTACGTGCAATCCGAACCTCATTGGTCGGTACTTAATCTTGGTCGGATGTAGGGATGAAGAGTTTAGGGACAAACGGACTTAATAGAATTACTATTCAATGATAGACCGTTATTCATGCAGGTCATATTTAATATCAAACTGTACCTAATGTTAAATCGTATCTAATGTCCAAACAATTAGAATTAAGAATGGACATCTCGTGCTGTCCTTAAAGAACCATTTCACCTTTTAATTTAACATGCCTCGGGTGAATTGGTACAAAAGATCCTTTTTATATTTTGTCTGTTTGCTTTGTGAATGGATCCTTTTTCCTAATTATTTCAAATACCTTGAGAAATGAATAAGTTAAGAGCTGGGAATAAATCAATATAATGTTTGAGAGTTTTGTACCAAATCCTTCCTTGTCTGTGTCATAAGGGATTTTTTTTTTAAAAAAAAATCATAAGAAAAATTGAGAGTAAAGTTATATAACAAGGTTAAATTATATATTACATTTTAGATCACTTGGAGAATAAATAAATGGTGGGATGCTAGATAAGACAGGCATCACAAGGTGATCATGTTTCATGTACAAGACTCTTTGTTACTTTCACTCTCATCGTTCATGGAGTCTATCCTGCACCCTAGCAGAAGAAGCTATATGCCATTGTGTTGCAGATTGTTCCCACCAAAAGAGAATTAGAGATGTATATACATCATGCTATCTAGTTCCTCTACTTTCCCTTCTGTTTTTAAATTCAGATTCTTTTTTCCTTTTCAATTTCTTGAAACAAAGGCCACGATCAAAAATCTGAACCTGGGCAATTCCAAATATACTTGAGTTGGCAACTACTACTAGTCTTTTTTGCCTTGAAAAAATCAGGTGGCAGCAGCCGAATTGCCCCAACTATGACGACAAATAATAGGCATCTTTTGACTCACTTTTGTTGTTCGTTAACAAGCTCTTTTGTTTTGTTATAGAGCTCCAGAGTATCAGCATGAGTAGGATCAAGACAAAGGGCTGCTTCACAGTCTCGGATGGTGGATGCATATTCATTCATTGATTCAAAAAATGCTGCTCGAAGATGTAGCAGTTGCAAGTCTGGCTTGAAAGCAATGGCACCTGAAAGCTCTGCTATAGCTTCTGTTTCTTTGTGGTCATCCATAAGAACTACAGAGATAAAAGGATAAAAGGTTCTATAAAAGGTATTATAAAGCTTCTTATGGAAAAAAACTATATGATTTTATTTGTTAAAGGATTGCTAGCAACCAGAAGACGGACTGACAATCTTCTTAAGACTTTATTTTACTAAGAGGATTATAGTGATGATGATTCTATGAGTACAGTATATCTATGATTTAAGATAAACCCAGCAACTATGACTACAGCAGTACTGTTATCAAATTACATACATGAATAGTATTTACAAAATTTAAGTTGGACATACCAAAATATAAATAGAGATTAAAAAAATACCTGCTGCTCTGTATCTGTATGGATATGTTCTTAGCGGATCTAGTTGGGTTGCTGTAATAAGATCACTCCTTGCCATGTCACGGTCACAGTATTCTGATCGTTTCTCATAAGCTGATGCATTGTTCCTTGCCTTCTCTATCAGTTTAGTCATCTCATCGTATGCAGCTTTGCGTTGATTTTTAAGATGATATACACGTGCAAGACCCTGATGAGCTCGTGTGTGCTTAATGTTAAGTGCATTTGTGTAGCAGTCAGCAGCAAGTTCCAGCTTCTCACATTCCACATAGACACTCCCTAAATTATTTAGTGCCTGCAACAACAGAAATCCCAACATGAATTAAAACCAATGTTTGCATGAAAAAAATATAATCAGCATTATTAATATGTTAAGAGTGATACTTACTTGTCCTTTCCTAAGTCCATCTGAAGGGCACCTAAGAGCTTGCTCCAATAGCTGAACCACATACTTTGCAGACTCGGCATCAAGACTCGAGTCTGCTAAGACATAGGCTTTAAGGAAAAAGGCTTCAAATGATCTCTGGATTGAAATGGATTCTTCTGCCTTTGCCAAAGCTTGTTCACGATGGCCAGTATCATAAAATATCCATCCTTCATAGACAAGTCTTTCATAATCAGAGCTAGAATGATTTCGAGCTAGTTGCAGACTGCGCATGGCAGCTTTTTGACAATTCAACCTACGCATTTTAGAAAGTGTTTAAAAAATTCTTGAAACAGATGAATAAGAACTAAGAAAACCATTATACTTAAATTGCATCAAGTGAATCATTCTCATGCATTATCAAAAATGAATATTTTACATCAGAATAAGAACATAATCTACCAAAGCTCAAAATCAAATATATAAACTGGAAACTTGTAAGAATGCATCAAAAAGGCCAAAAGCTAGGGAGTACAAATTATGTACTAGTTTCAGGCTCATACCTTAATAGAAGAAGAGACTGCCGAAAACATAGGAGGCTCTTTCCAGGATCGTTTGCCAGCATGTGATGTACGACAGCTAGAGAACCAATATCGTCGACAGAGGACCATCTGTCATAGAGCTGCATCCAACAATCAGCCTGACTAATTGGTGGGACAAGAGGGCTAAGAAGCTCTACCACATGGTTACCATGCATTTTCCCTTGAAACATCATGTAGTTTGGATCTAAAGTCAATAGGGCCCGAACATCTCTTAGAGCTCTTTCATAATCCTCTAAGGCAAGTAAAAACCAAGCCCTCAATTCAAGGCAATCAGGAGAGACTTTAAACCCTATTATTTTATTGATTTCAGATATGGCAGCTCCAATCTTGCTTTCCTCCAACAATGTAACAGAGCGATACTTGTATGGATATGATAGTGTTGGATCCAGTTCAGTTGCAGTATCTAAATCCATCATCTTCTCATTCCCGACACAATACACAGAGTGCTCCTGATACATCCAACCAACAGGTCTATAATCGGATAAGAGAGAGTTCATCCGCTTGTATGCAGCGTACTTGTGGCCACGCTTATACTTAGCCCTTGCAACACCAACCAACGAATAAACGTGACCAGCCTCAACTGCTGCTTCAAACCAATGTTGGGCATCCTTAAATTCTTTCCTTTCAAGCATCACAACACCTAATTGGTGATATGCAAGTTGTTTTTGCCAACTTTCAGATGCACATTCTCCCAATCTTTCCAGGAGCATCACAGTCACATTGGATTTCATTTCTTCCTCCATAGCAACCTGACTCAAGTAGTAATACAAAACAAAAGAAGCATGCCCAACCATGGACAATCTTTCCTTACACTCTGAACTAGATAAATTTCTCATCACATTAGGATCGTGTATTTTACTTGGAAATTCTCTTAAGAACACTTGCAAACAAGCAGCCACTAAAATATATGCATTCTCCTCTAGTCCATACTCAATTAACAACAATGCATCTTCCATATCACAAACTAGAGATGCCAAATGAGCATCACAAGCCGATTTCAATTCATTACAACAAAACTTGTCTGCCAAAGTGAGTAGTTCCAAAACAATTTTGGGGTCAAATGAACCTAACCTTTTAGTCCTGCTAAATATCTCAACAGCTCTCATTCCCTCCACAGAAATCCCATTATTTGAGAAATTAATTTTCTCCCTTCTCGACTCTATGAAGCTACCATACAACATTTCCCGAAATGGTGTTGATAACGATGCAAACTTGTATCTTACACACCTAATCTCATCATCTCCAATACAAAATGACATATCACCTTCTTCCTCTAATATCGAACGCTCCTTAATGTACTCCTCTGCCATCAAAATTTCATTATCACCTTCATTTTTAGAGGCACTTGAACACATACAAGCTTCATATACCGTTTCTGGTTCATAACCAGATAGCAAAGTAGCCTTAGGACATTCAATGTTACGTCCATGGCAATCCATAGCCAGCGATCCAGTAAGGTCATCCTCTCTCCCATCGTACCTTAACCACGCAGATAGCACAATCTTCGTATGTACATCAATAGCATGTTGTCTAGCTGATCGGAGACTCCGTCGGAACATCTTGGGATCTGACATCCCACGGAACAAAGCACATTGCTCTATATACATCTGGGATTTCTCGAATTGTGGGCAATTCTCAATCCTACGGTACATATCAGGTAAAGCTTCGATGAAATCAACGGGTTTGAGACAACAATCGATCTGGGGCTCAAGAAGATCGGTCTCGGGTAACCCATATGGAAGAACGTTATCAACTACAACATTAGTGGGCATTGTATTAGATCCATGAAAAACCCTATTCGATTTTGGTATAATTGAATTGGCTCCAACATGATCTTGGTGATTGTACAAGAGCTTGTCACCTCCACCAGGCCCAGATGGGTTAATAGCATAAACCTGAGTGGTTTTACACCCATCCATGACTTTCATACTTCGTATTGTTGCGAATATATTATACTGCATCTTTTACCAAAGATTTCAACTATCTAACTCAAATCTAAAAATTCCCCCCAAAAATATCGTTAACACTGATAATAAATGAAAATAATACCAAATGGGTGTTGTTCAAGTTGAATAAATACTACCTTATGCGCATCAAACACCACAATTTGTGTGTATGTTTAAGGAAAACACATAAACAACAAATTGGGAATAAAGTTAAGGTGATGAAAGGGAAATGAGGCTCCAGGAACAGGGAAACAATTTTCCTGGGATTTCCCGTTTTTTCAATCTCTTTTATTTTTTATTTTTTATTTTTCCCAAGATAATGGAATTGGAGAACGAAGGCTGGAAAAGGATCATATTAACTGCCAACCAGATGTCGAGGTGGAGGTGGTAGTGGTAGTTTCAACGGCCACCTCTCTCTCTCTCTCTCTCTCTTCCACGATAAATAAATAACTCGCAATTCGTTTAATAATTATCGATTATTAGTTAATATTAAATTTTTCACGTTTTAACTGTATTTTTTATTTTTTAAAATTTATTTAAAAATATATTAAATTAAAAATAAATAAATATTAAATATTAAATTAATTTATTATATTATTTAAAATATTTACATTATTTAATTTTTTAACTATTTGGTATATTTTTTTAAATAAAATATAAAATATAAAATAAATATAAATATAATTATATAAAATATTATAAGTTTTATTATTAAAATTATTTTTTTATTTAATTATATCAATATATAATTAGTTTTAATTAATTAAAATTTTGATATTACAATAAATATTTTCAGTCTCAAAACTTATTATAGTTATTTAAAAATAACTATAATTTTAATTATTCTTACTTAAAAATCTTAAAGATAAAGAGCATAGAAGCTACGCATTCAATAAAAGCACGTGACTTAGTATGAAATTGTTTTTATCATTTGTTTTTTTATTTTTACTTAATTACTTTCTATGCTCAAAACTTACTAGATAATTTGTAAAAAAATATAAAATATTTAATTTACAGTAATTATATATGTAACGTATAGATAATAATAAAAATATATCTAATAACTTACATTTTAAAATTAGATGTGTTGTATAACGTATGAATAAGAATATAATTATATTCAAAATTAAACATATTTTTTATTATTAATTATATACTATGGACATAATTACAATAAAGTAAATATTTTGAATATTTTTATAAAATATTCAAAAGCTATGGACATAAAAATAGTTAATCTTTTTTTCTAAATTTTTGTTATTGATTAATACAATGAATGCAACTTCATTATATAAGTTATAGTATTATTATAATATATGCATTATTAATTATAAGTTTAAAAAATAAGTTTTTTCTATTTTAGTTAATAATTATTTAATATATAATCTATAATTGCATCATAACTTATAGCATAAAAAATTGTTCTATTAATTAACGCGAGACACAACAAAATATTAGATTTTTAGTCCAATTTTTTAAGAATATAATAAAAATAATACCTTTAAAACTTGTAACCATAAAAAAAATACTACTTATATCTACTTCATATATTTTTATTATTAAAAAAATCTATCATATTATTTCATTTTGAACGCCGTTCAAAACGAACACGGTTATTTAAATCTATTTAATATTAAAGGTCATACAATTGAATCTCGTTTAATATTATTAAAGTGTTGCTTTTATTATTATAAATTTTAGAGTTTTTTATAAATTTATGTCAATTTTATTCATATTATCACTTATAACTTAGTGTCATTATTATTATATAAAGATATCATTAATTAATGGAATATTTTTGTTACAATATCACCGCTAATATCACATAATTTTGCAAATATTTTTACACTCATAACATTGTTGTAATTATTTTAAAATCAAATAAATAATTTAATTTTTTTAGATAATATTAACACGTAATCAAATTTAAATGACATAAGTGTAAAAAATAAGCATAAATTGATGTGACCTTAATATTTATTTTAAATAACTATAACTTAAAATAATTTAAATAAAAAATATTTTTATATTTTAAAATAATAATATTTCCTGTCCTTTTATATTTAATTTTAATTTTTTTAATAACAATATTTATTATTTCTATTTTTGATATATATATTTTAGTTAACTCCAAAAACTTATAATTAATTTTTATTATTTATCTATTTATTTATAATTGTATCACATAATTTCAAACATGCTATATAACTAAACACGATTAAAATATTAAAAATCTATATATAACAATTTCTATTCAAGGTATATAAGTTGTATGTTTCTTTTTTGGACTCTTTTAACCAAAAGATACACACATTTATCTATATATTTTAAAGTGATACAACTAAAGTCCTCCGATTTATTTTAAAGAACACAAATAGTATAATTTTATGTTTTAAATTAAATATTTTATCACATATTTGCTACATATGATATAAATGAATTGTAATTGTATTATTCAAAATTTTTGGTATTAAATATGTAACAGACATATGATCTAATAAGTACAGGTACTCCGCTAAGGTATAGCGAAGATATAGGACTGACTTAACAAATTGTCTGAGCCCAACGAATTTGGTAGAGCGTACAACCCAGTCGATAAAAGTACCTCTTTATCAAACGAGGAGGTCTTAGATGTCAAGACCTGGTGAAACTATGATATCTTGACGTGATCATGGTCCTCCATTTCCGTGAGCGACCTGTATATAACGACCTCCCTTTATTAGTGTGTAATACTTTTAGTGATATACTTTCTATTTTTACTATATATGTCACCATGTATACAAGTCGCTTATACGTAATTTGTCACGTGCGTAGGATGTCATACACATATATATCCCTTAAATGAGTAGAATATAGTATCTATTCATTTATCCATATTTTTACTTCTCTCTAAAAATTACTAGAATCTCTAACCATAAAATTCTCTCCAAACAATAGCAATAAATATTGTGATATTGAATGCACATTGCAAATAATTATCGTGAATTGTTGTATATGGTTATGAGCTTATAATATCATTCTCTTATGATAAATATGATACATGGGTTATTCATGTTATTTAAGTACATCCATTAAAATTATCACAAATCGTTTTTTTATGATGGTCACTTAGCAGCGGCCTCAAACTTAAAGACTATTTAAATCCAAATTATATCCCACTTATTATTTTTAGTTTATATAATTTATGAGAATTTTTTATTTTCATTATATTGATTATTAACCTATTTAATAAGATATGTATTTTATTTTTATTATTATTAATTTTTTGGTATTTATTTTTGACTAAATTTTTGATTAATACCTTAAAAGTACTCAAATTATTTTAAAAAGTATCAATTTAATTAAAAAAAATGTGTATAAAAATTAAATAGTATTTTAGTCCTTTAAATTTTACTATTATTTTTGTTTCTTTTTTTTCTCTTTTTCGTTCTTTTCATTGGGGTTAGTGCGTAAGTTTAATGTAAAGAATTTAGAGTTTAATGTTTGCATTTAAGGTTTATTATTTAAGATTTAGTGTTTGAGGTTAGAATGTAATAAAAAATGATAAATTTTTTTATGAGAAAAAGATGATAGAGAATGAGAAAAGAGAAAATAAAAAAAGATAAAAGAAAATAAAAAAAAAGAATAAAATGATTATTTTTGTTAGTAAAAATCAATTTGACAAAATAGACACCCTTATAAAAATGATAGGAATTTTAATGTATCCTTAAAAAAATTAAACAATAATGAGTATAAAAAAAAGTACCGACCCTTGTTTGTTATATGCATTAATATTCCCTAATGCAACACGTGTCACTATAATTTATAATTAATTATCAATAAATGTAATTTAAAGATATTTAGGTTAAAAATGCATATAAATATTTCATGCCTTACTAACCATTATAGGTTCAAACATGAAAAAAAAAAATTTATTGACTTAATTACCTTTATAAGCTGCTCTATTGGTTGATGCATACAACTTTTGCTTTGTAAACTAGTATTATAATTTTAATCATCACCGTTTAATTTTCAAATGCATTTTTATTTTGACATGAAATGACAAGTATCATTTATCACTGCTTAAATTGAATATATATATATTAATTAAACATTCAATGTAAAAATCGTGGAATATAATGATTAATAATTTTATATATTTTAAAACTTAGCCAAAGTATATAAGTATTTAACTATTATATATAAAAAAAAATTAAATGCATTTTCTCTTCCCACATGAACAGAGGCGGAATTAGTGAGATTGAGATGGAATATGTCCTTATTTCGATAAAAAAAAGAATTAATATAATCTTTTATATTTTAAAAAATACTTTGTATGTATCTATCATATAAATGTAAATTTATTTATCATTTAATAATTTATAACATAAAGTTTGATTTAACAATTTTAACTCTATACTAGCTTAGCCCCCTGAAAATTGTACTAGCTCTGCTCATGAATCATGGTGTTTCTAACTTAAAAAAAATATTAATATCACACAATTTTTTACCCATTTTTGCGATCACGCCTCTAAAATATCAAAGTAAGTAGGTTAAGAAATAGATAAAATAGTTTATTTTCTCATTTTATAGCCATACATAATTTATACACGTTGGTATTTTTTGTCGCCATGATAATCTATATACTAGCCATTATTAATATTAAGTGTATTACACTTAAAAAATTATAATTATTAATTAAATTGAGAAATACCTTTATTTATGATAATATATTTTTATTGTAATATTTTAAATAAATCTTAAAAATAATTATTAATTTTATAAATACATGATATGTAATTCATGACAATTTATTATTATATCTAAATATTTAAAAATAATATTATAAAAAAATCGAACGCAATATATAAATGAGATATTTTTGTTGATAAATGCTTCATAAGTATAAAAAATATATAACTTATATATAAAAAAATTAAGAAATATTCTTAAGTTTTAAAAATATAAAATTTTATAATTATTATGTACATAGAGAAGCAACTAAAAGTTTAAACATAACTAATTTAATAAATTATTGTTTTTATAGTCTTAATATATATATATATATATTGAAGTTTAAACATAACTAATTTAATAAATTATTGTTTTTATAGTCTTAATATATATATATATATATATTGAAGTGAATGAAAAAAATATAATTAAAAAATTGGGTTAAAATATTTATATGTATGTATCTATTAGTATTGGATTAGGAGCACCACAAATGTATCAAAATAAATGTACATATTCTTTAACTAGTTTAATTTTATAAAGAAACTTAAAGAAGATTTGCTTTAATAATTAAAACTAAAAAAAATATAACTTTTTTTAATTAAATAATTATGTCAATTATTTGTTATTTTATATATAATTAATTCTAAGCAATAACATTGAGGTTTAAAATAATTTTGACTAAAATAAATATATATAATATGTAATTATTTTAATTTATATAAAATAAAGTTACAAATTGTAATTAAATAATACAAATTAAAATCTTTTGAAATTGTAGTTTTTAATGATTGTGATTTGTTATTCTAAAAAGAATTAATTTTGATTAAAAATATTAAAATTTCAAAAAATATATCAAAATAATTATATTCAATATATAACTTTTTAAATCATATTTAATTATATAACATAGGTAACTTTTTAAATTCGTAAAAAAAAAGTTTAAAATGAGTGATTAAATAAACCTAATTTAAGTCATTTTAAATTTTAGTTCTTGAATTCTACTTAAACCATTATGTTTGTTATTTATTTTTTAAAAAAGAATAATTTTATTTAACATTAAATTTTTGAATAAACTTTACAAAAGAATTTTATAATTTTATTTTTTATTTCTTAATTAAATTATTATATTTATTATTTATTACTCTAAATAATTAATTTTAACTAAAAATATTGATATAAAAGAAAATTATAAAATCCTAATTAAATACATAAACTAAAGTATTTTTAATTTTATTTTTTAATGATTGTTATTTATTTTTTAAAAAATAATTAATTTTAATAAAAAATATTAAAATTTTAAAAAAGTATGATCAAAATAATTATATACAATGTTTAAAATAATGACTAAATAATCCTCATAAATTCTTTTAGAATTCCAATTATTAATTTCTAATTAAGACATTAGTTTTGTTATTTATTATTTTAAAAATATAAGTTTAATTAACATTAATTTTTTGAAAAAATACGATAAAAATAAATAGATATAATCTATAATTTTTTAGTTTTATAAAATAAAATTTTGAAATGATAATTAAATAATTTTAACTATAATTAAGTCACTATGTATGTTATTTATTATTTTAAATAATTAATTTTAATTAAAAATATTGAAAAAAGTTAAGGATATATGATTAAATAATTTTAACTAAAGTATATTAGTATTCTATTTTACAATTCACAATTAAGTTATAACGTATGATAAATCATTTATTATCTCAAAAAATTATTTTTAATTTAAAATATTAAAAATAAATATATAAATGATTCCATATTTAAACCTTTTAAAAAACTAAATTTTTAACCGAATCATATATATATATTTTTTCAAAAAAGATTAATTTTTATATAAAAAAAGTTACAAAACAATGTGATGAATAATTATATACACTATTAACTTTTTTATCAAAATAATATTAAAAATGAATGATTAAATAATTATGTAGTTTTAATTTTTAATTCATAATTAAATTAATTTTAAAGAAATATAACTAAAATAATTATATACTTTATACAATCTTTTTATTTAGTAAAACAATTATGAAAAGATAATTCAATTATTCTAATTAAATTATTTTAAAATTTTATTTTTTAATTCCTAATTATACCGGTATATGTTATTTATTATTATAATTAATTAATTTTAATTAAAAATACTAAAAAATAAAGTCACACTCTTATATTGAATAATCCCAATTTAATTCTTTTGTATTCTTAGTTTTTCATTCATAATTAATTCATTATGTATTATTTATTATCTTAAAATATAATTTTTAATTAAAAATATTTAAAATAGATGACTAAATAATCCAAAAATATTTTGAAACTGTAGTTTTTAAGTTTTCATTAATTCATATTGAGTATTGTTTATTATTTTAAAAATAATCAATTCTAATTTAAAATATTAAAATTTTAAATTGTAATCAAAATAATTATATATAATATTTTTAATTTTATAGAAAATAATATTAATGAATGATGATTAAATAATTTTAATGATGAAATCTTTTAAAATTATATTTTGAATACCTAATTAAATTAGTTTTAAAAAAATATGATTAAAATAATCATTTACAATTTATAATTTTAAATTTTACAAAAATAATTATAAAATAATGATTAAATAATTTTAACAAAAATATTTTATAATTTTAACTTTTAATTACTAATTAAGTCATTATAAATGTAAATATTTTTTCAAATAATAAAAATATATGATTAAATAATTTTAATTCGAGTTTTTAAACCCTAATTGCATCATTATGTCTATTATTTATCATTCTAAAAACTTATGTCTATTATTTATCATTCTAAAAATTTATTTTTCAATTAAAAATATTTAAAATAAATATATTAATGGATGATTATATAATCTAAATTAAAACCTTTTAGAATTTTAGGTTAGTTTTTAACTAAATCATATTTCTTATTTTTATTATTTCAAAAAGAATTAATTTTAATTAAAAGTTTAAATATGTAAAAAAATATTATCAAAATAATTACATGTAATCTAAAAAAAATAGCGGGTGCATTTTTATCAAAGACAAAATTATCAATTTAACCCCCAAAATAAAAATCCTCAAATCTCTTCGTCCCTTTCAGCTCTGATCCTACCAAAGTACCGTTCCCACCAATTAAGAAACTACTAATTCAGCATCAAATTTCAGAGCAATGGTACAAGAATTTACTGGGATGCCAGCACCACCATTTTCCACAAGTTCAACTTCATCTCGAATTAGCAACAGGTTCGATCCATTTGGGTCAGCCATGATGATGGGGTCAAGTTATAATCATGTTAATCCTCCCTACCCTTTACGTCCTTCACCTCTAAAGATGAGTCAATCCTCCTCCTTACCATTTCTAAACAATAATATTGGTAATAATTTCCAAATCTCAAATGATCATAATCATCAAAGCTTTTCCAAAATAAATAATCATTTGGTAAACACACAAAACCCAAGTCTTGCATTTCAATCATATCCTTCTGATCTCAATCATAGAGGCATAAGTTCTCTTGAAGCTGAAACGAATATGAGCAATCATATTATTGGATATGTGAGTACAAACCCTGATAGAGAGTTAATATTAGGCCAAGTAGATTCAGATGATCAGGGGAATACATTACTCCATGTTAATGAAGATCAACGATCGATCGGTGCTCATAGATTAACTGAGATGGCTCGACTGTAAGTTATCGAAGTTGAGAGGGATGAAAAACAAAACTGAGACGAGTAACAGAGTTTAGGTTTAGGGATTTTTTATTTCGAGGGGTTAAAATGATCTCTCACAAAAATACACTCTTTATCTCACATGATACAAATATAATATTTTTTAAATTTTATTTCTTTTAATATAAATTTTAATAGTTAATAAAATTAAAATACCAAATTTAATAATTAATAAAATTTTATATATTTTTTACATAATTAATATCCTTATATTATACATTATTCAAAAAAAATATATTAAGAAATGAAAATTAAATAATTCTATATCAAAATTCTTTTAAAATTATAGTTTTTAATTTCTAATTAAGTCATTATTTAAAAATAATTAATTTTAATATAGATAATTATATTAAGTTATATGCAAAAATTTATTAATATTTACAATAAAATTTATTAATCAAAATATAAAATATTATTCTTGGAATGTAATGGAAAGTCAAAACTCATTATTAATATTATTATTATAAGACAGAAGTGGGACCATGATAAATATTTATGGACTTATATTTTAGGGTGATTATGTTTCATCAAAATTTTTACAAATTTATCATATTTAAAAAAAAATTCGTTTAATACTCATAATATAAAATTAGCGTTTAGTAACCATCATGTTTAAACAGTACAACTTAGATTTTTTTTTTGAATGGCCAAAAAAACCTATCTTAAACTGTTTTTTAGGTAGGAGTAATTCCCATTTTACCCTCAAATTTATTCTTCTTCTTCTTCTTTGTTGCCTTCTCTTCACTAGTTTTTATTTATTTTTTCTCTGTGGGGGATCAAGCCCTTTTTACTAGTTTTGTTTACCTTCCACGAGATCTGCACATTCTATCCAGAAAATCCTGAAAGTAGAATAGTGAGGGAATTTTTCTGATACTTTTACGTGAGTCAAGTTTGGTATATATTTCCATTCTTAGTTTTTTGTTAATTACTCTCTTCCTTAAAACTCTTCTACAGAATGAAGAGAATAAAAGATGATGTAAACCAAGTTGGGTATTTACGTTTAAGGAAGAAAATACAGCTTCGTCAGTTGTATTTTCGTTTTTCTCGTATAAGTATAATTTTATGTGAGTTATGATATAGGTTTTTGAAATTGTTTGAGTTATTGTTCTTGATGCGAGTGAGAAGATAAGACAACAAGAAGAAAAATTTGAGGGGTAAAGTGAAAATTATTCCTATACAAACATTTCAAAATGGGTTTTTATTTAGCCGTTATTAAACCCAAACTTTTTAAACATTATGCATATTAAATGATAATCTTTAACATTATGCGTATTAAATGATAATCTTTTCATATTATGAGTAGTAAACATAAACCCTTTCAAAATATGAAAATTTGATGAATCATATAAAAGTACCAAACCCTTTATTTGTCCCTATTAGATAAACATTAAAAAGGGAGCCTTTCTATGGTTAGTCCTGGCGAGGTTGAATTTTTCAAGCAGTTGGTAGGATCAAATTTTATAATAAGATGGAGCGTACCAGTTACATCCTGTCGTGATCATTAAAGTAAGTATTCATCTGAGATTACTCAAAAAAGCCAGGGTTCGGGGATGATGCAGCTCATAGAGAGGAATCAAATAAGCTGCTTGTACAAAGATTGCACAGATAAGGGTGCTAACCAAAAGGTTCCAAATGATATTGATATTCACAGGCAATTAATTACAAGAAATAAGTTTAGATATTTCTTAGGAGAATAATCTCACGGTAGTACACATTATTACTACCTATAAGGCTACGAGTATGAGAGAAACGAAGTGAATCCAGTGGTTGGCCCCATACAAAACAAGTGGACAGTGAAGTAATTCAGTCTTCTGTCACTATTTCATTTTTGGATAAACTACCCAAATGGTCACCGATTTTTTTTTTAATCCTACACTTTAGTTTTCTTATGATTTGATCGCTTTATTTTTTTTTATTTATTTTCACACTTTGACCTCCTTTACTTTTTTGTCATATAATTTAATCTTTTTACTTTTTAACATTTAATTTGTGACAAATTTAAAATTAAACTTCAAAAGTTAAAAAAATTGTGAAAATTAAAAAATAAAGGGACTAAATCGTAAGGAAAAAAGTAAGAAGATCAAAGTATAAAAATTAAAAAATAAAGGACCAAATCATAATAAAAAATAAGGGATCAAAGTATAGAAGGTAGAAAAATCTATTGATTATTTGTGTTGTTCACTCTCCATTATTAGATAAAGCAAACAAATACCATAATAACCAGCTCAACCACGTCCATGTCAACAATATCCAGCTCCTACAATTCCCCTGTTCTCAGTGAAACTGTAAAAAACAGTTTCCTTCTTCATCCTAAGGTTTGTGATACAAAAAGTGTACGAATAATATTTGAGTGCTTAAATTTTCTATGAATCTTATAGAACAAGAAGTATAAATAAATGATGCACTATTCAAACTGTTCCCAATCCTGTGTTACTTCTGTCGAAGATGGCGTTGGGGGTGGGGGAGCACTCAAGCTTCCCACACCGGTGTCAAAGGTTTCCCATTTGGTTGTTACCGACACAGCGTTGCTATCGTTGTTAAAAGGGTTGGAGTTTCTCACCCTTAGGGTATCAAGTCTATCCACGAAACTCTGGACACGACAAACCTGTTCAAAACACTAATAAGATAATGGAGAACTCTAAAAGGCTAGTGTGAGGGAGAAGGAGAGATCTCTTTTATTAAACTTTCCATGTCAACCAATACATAAAGAGAGCAATTTCTCTATGTAATCAAGAATATATTTAGACTCAAGGTACTTATACTCAGCAAGAACTAGGGAATATCAGAAATAATATTTAATGAAGTAGAGCTTCTTGATTGGTAAAAGAAAAAGAGACACATAAGTCACCCGATTTTTAAAATAATTATGTGACTAAAGTATCCCAATTTTAAAAATAGAGTGATTTATGTGTCCTTGTAAAAGATATCTAACCAAAGTGTTCTAATGACAAACAAAATCACTTACAAAATTAGTCATCCAATAAAAATTCCTATGAGCTTGTAAACAGGGATGCAACCAGGATGCGTAAATTTAATAATAAAAATGAATAATTTTAACACTACTTGAAAGACTATAGTAAAATTTATGAATTTTTAAATTGATTTATTATAAAATAATATAGAAAAAGGTTATGATTGATGTTCCAAAAATATGCAAATTTCAATGTTTTTAACTATTAAACCACAAGTGTTATATATCAAATGTATATTTTTATCCAATTAAAATAAAAACTCAAAACTACGTAACTTAAATCGTAACAAGATTAAATAACATAACTTATCTATAAGGACAAAAAAAATAAAATTAAACAACATAAATTATAATAAACATGTAAAAAAATTCAAGTATGTGAAAGAAAAATAGATAAAATCAATATTACATGATATAAATAACAATGAATATTTATATAATTATATGTGGTGTAACATGAAATGGTTAAATTGTATGTGAGAATATACAGTGTTTTTTATGAAATGCTAGGAAAACTAAACTAGTAAAATTTAAGAAAAACAACAAAATTATACCTATAAAACTTATAACCACAAAAATAACGCTCATTATGTCAAGTTTATATATTTTTACTATTAGAAAAAGCCTTATCTATCATTTCACATTGAAAGTCGTCTAATTAGAAACCATTCAAATTGAATTACGATCATTTAAACTCCGTTCAATGTTGAACTCTGTCCACTTTAGCCCATTCAATACTATTGGGTGTGCTATTTTTGTTATTATATGCAAGTTTTAGGTATTATTTGATGTAATTTTCCTAAAATATATGAGAAGATGTTAAACATTTATAACTCTACTAGAATAAAAGTGAAAAATACAAAGAATGTAAATAAATATGTATATAACAAAAGAAAAATATACGAGAAGATGTTAAACATTTATAACTCTACTAGAATAAAAGTGAAAAATACAAAGAATGTAAATAAATATGTATATAACAAAAGAAAAGAACTATAATATTCAATTAATAAACTCGAGGATGATAATTCTATGTATTTTTGTAAAATAAAAAAACACATTTATAAATACAACAAAGAAAAAATCTTTTTCGAAAAGTTGAGGGGATACGTGCCCTCTCTCAGTGAGGTATGGCTCCGTCCATGCTTGTAACCCAACTACCTTATAGAAAACAAGTGCAATTTTTCCGTTTCATTTGGATGTGTCATACCACAAATAATTGGCATACATGTGGACATAGAGGCTGAAAAGGTGAATAAAGTGGCAAATTTTTTGTCCTAAATTGCTTATCTGTTTAAAATACAATTGCGGCTCATACAATGACACATAGTTGAACAGGTGAAACGGGCCCATGAAAAAACATGTGCACTTTGTCACGTCCCGCCCAAACTACCCCTAAAAATCCAAATGATGGCTGCCTGTGCCGATTCTAGACACATGGAAAGCTTCTCTGTAGAGCTGCAGAAGCTCAGAAAGTGGCCGGGAAATGTACTGACTCAACTCAAGCTTCAAGACCCTGCATGTTTCCAGAAGTGACACTGTAGGGTGCTAGAACGGGTCGGAGCATTCTTAATCCAGACCTGGATGGCCTTCGGGAAGGCCAGGCCGCCGGAAGCCATGGAACGTCCCGAAGGTAAGGTACGTAAGGGAGCTAGACAAACCTGTAAGACTCTGTAGCGATGGATAGAAGGTCCTAGAATCTGTGGGTAGTCGTATTAGAACTCTTCAGTATATTCTGTAGCCTGTGGCGTATCTGCAGAAATGTGATACCTCCTGCTTGTCACACACTATAAATACCATTTCGTCTTCATTTGTATTCATCCTCGGGAATTCTTAGCAATTGTATCATAAAATCTCTCAGAGCAATACAAAGCATTCTTTGCAAACTCTCTTCTATTCTCTTCGAGTTACATTTCTGATTGAAAGGCAGCTAGTGCGACGGACCGAGCTAAGTGCCGCACGATCGCTACTTGAGAAATTAAGGTCGCGACAACAGACGAGTTAAAAGATTCTATCTTTTGGCAAAAATGAAGAACACCGCCCAACACCAAGTACGGACGTTCCACCAATGGAAAGCCGTGAGGAAGGCGGAAAGCCCCAAAGGAATCTCGAGCCAAGTCGAAAGACTTGCTTTCTAGCTTGGAAGCACGAGTGGGAAGGCGCAGATGTACCAGTGAGTCGTTTGATCTGCTGACAACTTGTTGATGAGCGCTGCAATGTCGCCGAGGAGTGGACGTAAATCCACGCACGGCGGTTAAGATGTCACACCACCCAGCCCGGACGATCGAGGCAAGAGATCGACGGGTTAAAGGCGAACTTGCCAAGGTAAGGATCTTCGTCCAAAGAGAACTTGCTAACGTATCGCATAGTAACGAGGATACGGGTGGTGATTCAGTTTCTATGCTAGCGGCCGCTGAACCAGTGCAACCACCGCCACCCAGGCTAAGGGTGGACGTTCCCAAGCCCAAGACCTTTAACGGGCGTTAGGGAACGCCAGGAAGCGACAACTTCCTATGTGGCTAGAACAATACTTTCGAGGCTACCGGTATAACGGACCATACGCCAAGTATCGAACCGGCAGCCCATGTATTTATCCGACACCGCGATGTCAGGCGGAGACGAGACACGAGACGTGCAACGCAGGGGTTTGCACGATTGATACCTTTGATGACTTCAAAAGGAGTTCAAGATGCAGCTTCTTCCCGTAAATGCTAAAGAGAGGTGCAAGGGCCGACCGCGACCAAGCAAAGCAGACGGGTAGCATAAGTGGATTACATGTAGCCGAGTTCACAACCCGTCGCTGGCCCCGACACAACCGACAAGTGATGCCCTATTCTTTGCTCGGACCCGGTCTCCAATCGCGGGCTAACTCGAGCTCAAGCGACGTGGTGTCCAAGATTTATCTTCGCCATTGCGACAACCGAAAGCTTCATTGACTACTCCACAAACAAGCAGGGCTCCAAAGCCACGTACAAGAAGTCAGTGAGAGAAAGAGTAATGAGGCCATGCCAAAAGTCGTGGTCCAAAAATCATAAAGGCAACTCTCATTCAAGCCACGAGAAAAAGTGGAAGGAGAATGAGGATCGAATGCCTCGGCTCCTGGTGACGTGCTTTTATACATGCGCGACGGACCACATCGGGGCACGCGAATGTCCGAAGAGGAAGGCCTCGAAGGTTACCTTAGCCTCTCCACACATAACCAAGACGTGAGTGTGAGTTTCAGACGACGGTGCAAAGACGGGTTCTTCGCCTCTACTGCGTATCGCAGAAGTGCTCCCAAAGAATTTCCCCCAAAGGCTTGACGTGACGTAGATGCAACCATCAACGGAAGGTCGCCAAAGCCTCGTCGACACGCGTGCTGCGTCTCATAACTTTGTTTCAGCCGATAAGCAAAGAGACTCGGCCTGGGCGTTGTCAACGGAGTGGTTCTCTCAAAGTGCTTAACTCAAGACTACCACTCATACGGAGTCGCCGGCGAGTTAAGGCGTCGGGCCTTGGCACGGATCGGCTGCTGGACTTGTCGGGCGCGCCATGGACGACTTCTGGGTTGTATTTGGTACGGAGTTCTCGACCAGGTTGTAGCTTTCTCGGTGCCAAGCTCAAACTCCACGCGGTATCACGGATGGCTCGGCGCACGCGGTACCGACGGAGAGGACCACCGCATCTACTACTCAAGTTTCTTTCTGCCGCTCAATTCAAGCTAAGCGGATCGAAGAGGACGAAGAGAAAGTTACCGGCCATCCCAAAGAGGCACGACGATGAAGAGGTGTCACCAAAGCCAAGCTTGCCAATCCAAGCGCAAGTCGCCTTGACAAGTTCCAAGAGGTGACGCCGAGGCATCGCTAAAGTCGTTACCTCCGGCTTATGAGGTAGACCACGAGATGAGTCGAACTCGGCACCGTGCCACCAAAGAATGAGTCCCTACCTGGATGGCGAACTCGATTGGTCGACCGCTGGAAGCAACTCGATGAATTGGCCGGATGACGCTTTATAAGGCCTCTCAAAAGCCCCCTTTCGGTGCCCCTACATCGCTGCTCCAAAGAAGAAGGATGGCTCGCCGCGAACGTGCATCGACATCGGCTCTAAATAAGATCACCGACAAGAACAAGTATCCTATCCCACTTATTGCCGCATTTGTTCGACCAATCGGGGGAATGCGAGATACTTTACAAAGTTGGATTTGCGATCGTTACTACCAGTGCACGCATAGCCAAGCGAGACGAGCCCAAGACTACTGCGCGACCGTACGGTGCATGTGCATGAATTCCTTTGTCATGCCATTCGGTCTCACTAATGCACTGCCACCTTCTCGCACACTCATGAATAAGATTTTCCATCCCTACCTCGATCGGTTCGGTAGTATATCTGATGATATTGGATATATAGTACCGACTGGAAGAACATCTAGAATATTCGAGGAAGCGTGTTCGAGGTCCCGGCGGAGAACGAGCTATATGTCAAGAAAGAAAAATGTTCCTTTGCCCAAGACGGCGTGACGTTCCTAGGGCATAGGATAAAGGATGGAAAACCGATGCATGGACGGTGTTAAGGTGAAAGCCATCCAGGATCGTGAGCCTCTCACCAAGGTTCCCGACTAAGATCTTTCCTTGACTCAGAACTATTACGAAGGTTTATCAAGTCCTACTCGGGCCGAGAGCAAATTTCCACTCACTAACTTGCTTAAAAAGAACAAGGCTCGGGGACGTGAACGCCAAGCCTCATTTGAAGACTAAGGCGTCAGTGAAGAACCCGCTTTGTCTTCCGGACCCTTCCAAGGCATACGAAGCCGCATACGATACATTCTCGACTTTTGCCATTGGTGGAGATTGATGCAGTAAGGACGTCCGATACGGCGAGGCAGCGTTCACCCATTAACGACTTCGCTACACCGTACAAGAAAAAGAAATGAGCCCATCATTCATCGGGCCAGCGGCGACATTACTTATCGGGGTTCTCATTTTGTTACGACGACAACGTGGCTATGTTACCTGCACTCAAAAGAAGTCGAGTCCCAAGCAAGCTCCTGCGGGCAAGATTTCT
The DNA here is from genome assembly GCA_033030585.1 of Hippophae rhamnoides. Lineage (NCBI taxonomy): Eukaryota > Viridiplantae > Streptophyta > Magnoliopsida > Rosales > Elaeagnaceae > Hippophae > Hippophae rhamnoides. The sequence continues at coordinate 55,121,086 of CM065433.1, read as the reverse complement.
CGCGTGTTTGATTATAGGTCGAGTACAAGCCTGGTAAGGCCAACGCGTGGCCGACAACTGAGTCACAGTCGCAAAGACGCGAGCTGCCAGCCTCGAAAGAGGCCAAGCTCCTTACCGGATAGGATCACAGTGGTCGGAGTACGATGCCCTTCGCTTCCAAACCTCCTTGCCCTCATCACAAGGAAAGACGAGACGATTTTTGGCCGAGCGACGCGACTACTCTACGCCAAGAATCGAATCTTCGTGCCAAAACGGGGGAGCTTAAGGAAAGAGCTTATCAAGGAAAGGCTACATGACTACATGGGCGGACACCCAGGAACGCAGGCGCACCCCTTGCTTTGATCAAGTCCATCTACTATTGGCCTCAACTTCGACGATGTGGCTTACGTGAAGACTTGTCCAGTACGCCAACAGGACAAGATTGAGCAACATGCACCGGCTGCCGTTAGAGCCGTTGCCGCCCATTCCTGCAGGCATCGCGAGCAGCTGTCTCTACGGACTTCATCACCGCTTGCCAAAACCGGCGGATTTGGCAAACATTATCATCATTGACCGTTTCAACAAATACGCGACATTCATACCGCCTCAACCCGGACCGCACCAGATGAGACTCGCGCATTGCTCCTCAAGAATGTCAGCGGAAGCACGGGGAATTCCTTCCAATATCGTGAGCTGACCGAGACCCACGATTCACGGGAAATTTTGGACTAACTATTCAAGCAGACGACTCTGAATTTCTCCACAAGCTTTCATCCCCAAAGCCGACGACAAACCGAGCGCGCTAACGCGTCATCGAACCGTATCTTAGGCACTTTGTTAGCGCCAATCAACGAGATCGGGGCAAAGCCGCTTGATGTAGCCCAATTCATAACTGCAAAGAAGTCGAGTCCACCGCTAAGAGTCCCTTCAAAATTGTCTGCGTGGCAAGCCTACGACCCCTCACGCTCGCCACGAAGCATGGCGAAAAGAGCTCCACCGCTTTCAAGTTTGTCAAGGCTCCGGCATGAACAAGCAGAGTTGCCCAAGCCTATTTGCATAAAGGCGTCAAGAAGATGAAGAAACGGGCCGACAAGAAGAGGAGGATGACAGAGTTTCATGAAGGTGATTCTGTCCTAAGGAAATTATTGCCCCTAACAATTCAAGTCCTCGCGAAGGCGTTCATATGGTCAGCGCGGAAATACGGTACCATTTCGTCCTGAAGAAAGTCAGCGTGTCATACAAACCGCAACCTCCAAAGCTTAAAATATATCCCGTTTTTTTCATGTAAGCACGCTAAAACCTTACCACGGAGACGAGGACGACATAAGCCTGTGAGTATCAAAGAGAAAGCACCTACCGCAGGGACAACCTCCTTCGATAAGGAAGCGGGACTCAATTTTGGCGGACCGCTGATCCGACGAAGGGCGTACTGCAGTTATAAGGAATACTTGGTCAAATGGAAAACGCCTAAGAAGAAACAAGTCAGGGAACCCGAGGATTCTCAGGGCAATTCGTAGATGCTATGTAGAGGTTTCATCTTGAAGCGCGACGAGGGCGTCGCGAACTCGAGCTGTGAGGGTGTCACGTCCCGCCCAAACTACCCCTAAAAATCCAAATGACGGCCGCCAAAGGATCTAGACATGGAAAGTTCTAGAGTTGCCTGTAAGTCTAGAAAGGCCGGAGCTGGATGGACTCAACTCAAGCTTCAAGACCCTGTGAATGTCTCTGTGAGCACACTGTAGGTGCTAGAACGGGCCGAGCATTCTGTAACGCACCGGATGGTTCTAAGGTTGCAGGCTGGAAGCCATAACGTCCCAAGGCGTGTACGTAAGGAGCTAGACAAACCTAGAAGACTCTAGAGTTGGACAGAAGGTCCTAGAATCCGTGGGTAGAACAGACATGTAACTCTCAGATATTCTGTAGGCCAGAAGGATCTAGAGAAACGTTAAGATACTCCTGCGCTGCTTCACACACTATAAATAGACCACTCAGTCTTCATTTGTATTCATCCTCGGGAATTCTTAGCAAGAATTGTATTATAAACTCTCTCTAGAGCAATACAAAGCATTCTTTGCAAACTCTTTCTATTCTCTTTGGAGTTACATTTCGGATTGAAAGGCAGGCTTAGTGCGACGGACCGAGCTAAGTGCCGCACGATCGCTACTTGAGAAATTAAGGTCGTGACAACTTGCTCTTTCTTTTCTTAAGAACTGAAGCCACTAACAGTTGGAGCATTGCACATCACTTGACTACTAATTCCAGACAAATGTTTTATACTGCAAATGCGGAAAGGTTTCCCTTGACACACAAAAAAATTGTCGAAAGTTTACCTACAATGAAATTCCATCATATCCAAACATATAACCAAAAGGCAAACTATATTAACAATTCAGAGTATGAATTTGTAAAAAAAGAAAATATAAACTATTTATGACTTATGATTTGGCAATCAAAGGACAAAATTGACATTTCCTGGGCAGACCCAAGATGATATTTTCAATCTAACCAGCTGAAAAACCATAGAATAACTAACCTCAGCCTTTCGCTGCAGTTTAGCTTCCCCTTCAGCCTTAATGCCATCCAACTTCAACAATTCCTTCATGAGCAACTCTGTACATACATCAAATTCCTTTTCTGCAACCTTGGTTCCACCACCCACGGCCACTTCCAAAGCAGCAACCTACAAACAATTTTACAAACCAAGTGAGTCCTTCTGAACTTTAATCCAATTTGAAGATCTTGGTATGGAGAAAAGAGGTTACCCTTTCCGAAAGCCTGTCAACCTCTACTCTGACTCCAGCAACTGCTTCACATTGCTCCGAAATCTCATTATTCTTCCTCGTTTCTTCTAGCTTCCTCTCTCTGCTTGCTGGGTCCTCCAGTAGCATCATTTTCGATTTATCCTTCACGCCTGCCATATACAACTGCTCAGCATCCTCCTTCACCTGTCCCCTGAACAAGAGCCTCTGATCATGGGGCTCCAGACCAGTTTTTTGCGAAAGAAGTTTTTTCACGTCCCCTAAGTTTAAAAACCCAATCAAAGCAAAGTTACATAAATTTAAGTGCAAAGAAAGAATGGGAAATTCAAAAGTTAGTCCATTTAAGGATATTAACTTTTACATAACACTTCTATCAACAATCCAGATCAAAGCAATTTAAATCAGATTTATCGGAAAGAAATCCCAACGAAAAAAGACACTATTAGGATGTTATCTACTTCATTTTTTTGATAGGACTTCTTTATGCCACAAGTTATCCAGGATTGCATCCCTTGTGTCTATTTGTTATTGGTTGTCATAAGGGGTTCATTATTAAATGAGGTGGTATCCACAAATTTTTGAGTGGGGATGAAATAGTAGTGGGAAAGTTTAGAGTTTCCCCTACAACTTGCGGTAAATAGGCTTGTTCGTTTTTTAAAGTAACACATCACATATGTCAGTGACCAACCAGCTTCTACCAGAATCAATAACAGCACAGACCCACTACAAAGCAGAAGACTTTATATCTGGAAAACCCGAACTTAAAAACAACATCAAAATCCAAGCAAGAGTAAAAGCCGATCAAATTTTGACCGTGGCCAACCCTAAACAAACTTCAAGCCCAATTAACACAAGTAAATACTTGAAATGCATCAAAATCTGAAAGGAAAAAGAGGATAATACAGTTTAAAGTTTAATAGAGGAATACCAAAAGTGGATTGAGCAGGGGCAAAGACCTCGTGCAAAGTAGAGCCCTGCGAGACTTTGATCTTGATCATAGAGCCAAGCGAAGAATTAACGACATCATCTTCCTCTCCGTTTTCCCGCATCTGTACTAACATACCACCAGGCCTCATCTCCAAATCGATCTCGCTCTTGTTCATCGTCGTCGTACCTCGCCCTATGTATTCACGGACTGTACCGTCTGTGCAATGAAATATATTATTGAGAAGAGAGAGAGGGGGGAGGAAAACGACGTTTAAACGGAACTCGTAAATAATCCCCTTGGTATCGATTAGGGGTGGGCGCCTTTGAATTTTGGTAGGTTCTGTTTTAAAATGTTAATCAAATTAATATATATTTATTTATTTAATCAAAAATTAAAATCAATATATAAAATTTTAGTTATAAATCAATCAAGTTTGATAGTTTCAGTTTATAACCTTGATATATTTATTTTTAAAATAAATTTAAATAATTTTATTTTATATTAATATTTAAATTATAATTATGTATCAATTTTTAAGTATAGAATTTTTTTAAAAAATAAATTATTGAGAATAAAAATTAATTTAAATTTTTTATTAGTTATAATTTTTGAAAATTTTAACTAAAACTTATTTGCCCTAAATTTTAAAACCTTAACTAATTTCCGACATGTTTTATTTTGTTTTTAAAACTAAAACCAACTTATTTAGATCTATCAAACATAAAATTTAGTTTGATTTAGTTTGATTTTTATGTAATGTGTTGTTTATTAGTTATTATATCTATATTTATAATGTGTTGATTTTCTTGATTAATTTATAGGAAAATAATTGAAATTACATAAAAATACCTATAAAAATTATAATAATAAAAATATTGTCTCAATTGTATTAAATATAATAGAATTTGATAAAATTTAATATTTATTATGTTTAAATAATTTAATTTAATTTAATTAGTATTTAATTTAATTACGTTCTAAATGATAGATTGTATTTTAAAAAAAATATTAAAAATATATAAAATATATATAAAGTGTGCTATAAAATAGTTACAGTTTTAAGTATAATTTTTCTAAAGCTTAATTGTTTTTTTTATTAAAGCTTTCCTTTCTATCTTTTATTTTATTTAATTGTATATCATAATTTTTTTAAAAATAAAGTTTTATTTTTAACTCTAAATTTTTTAAGAGATTAAAAATAAAATCAATTATATAACTATACAATTTATGCTCGTGATGGTTTTTAATTTCTCTCTCCTAAATTTATTTATGCTAGTACAAGATCCATTTATAACCTAATATAGCTCCGACAATCCACGTGATTATAATTGTATGGGTTTGATGATTCATATTTAGGGAATAGATAATCTATCCACCTATTAATCTTATTTGTTTGATAATATTTATTAAATTTTTAATCTAACTATATATAAATATTACATTTATTATAATGTCATGTCATGTTATTTAAATTTTTTATTTATTTTAGAAAATATCATTTATTTTTATGTTATTTATCATCACAAAGATGAATTTAATAACTATTATTTCTTTCTCGTCACCCATCTGAACAAACAAAGAATTCAATTAATGTCTGAAAATTAAATAGGTGAGTAAATTTACTTCTTTCTTGAAATCCCAATTCATCATCTATGAAATATTTAAAAACCAAAATCATAAATTTAAACTTTTATTTATTTTTATTTCACTAACCATGGATATAAAGTTAAGTTGGTGAGCGGATAGAGGTGACTTTTAATCTCCTATATAAAAAAATAAAAAAAAAATGATTTTTATTAACACTCACAAAATTGTTGTTGCAAAAAAAGAAAAGAAAAATTATATTACAGAGATAAGAGAAAAGGCTAAACGATATTTTGAGAAATAAAAAATATTGTAAATGATATGTAATTATAATGAAGGTTAGATTCAAATAAGGGGGGGCTTGAATTAAAAATTTATGAAAAAAGATTAGTAGAGAAATAAAATTAAATGTGGTAAAATGTCCAATATTTCTACCTTCCTATCCAACTTCACCTTCGTGTCAAAATTTACTTGTTCTCCTCGATATTAAATTGACTTTGTTACCTAAAAAATCTCAAACTTATGAACTTTATTTATTTTCTTATTTTTTTAATGGAACTGCTTAGTATTAAACTTGTTTATTCTAAGTATTATATTTTTAATTAAACAAGCATTCGTTATAAAAATAAGTAAAAGAGAATCAATGCAAGTTTTTTAATTATTATAAAGTAACCGTTTTAGTTATTATAACTTTAAAAAAATGTATATTTTAATCTCAAAAGTTTAAAAATGTAAGAATTATGTGCACTCTTTTTTAACTTAAAATACATATTGTTTTAAAGTTATAAAACTAAAATGTTTCAAATTAAAAATTAACTATAAGATTAAAATAATTATTTACTCAAAGCTTTGTGACCACCGTCACTCTTCTTCTGGTATAAATTAGGCATAACCGGCTATTTACAAGAGCCTCTTATTGTAATAGTTCTATCTAATAAATTTTATTTCATGTTAGTTTAATTCAATAAAAACATCACACTTAAAAATTGACTTAACTTGGCTTTTAGTTTACCTAGCTAGATTTATATTTAAGAGTGATTTTCAACAAGATTTGTTTTCCTTTTACATTTAGATTTAGATTTGATCTTTTTGATTTATGTATTATTGTAATTCAAATTTTGAAAATCACAAGTAATAAAATGTCAAGTTATATTAAAAATCTAACATCCTATTAAATAAAAAAAATCATACATGAAAGTTGAAAAACTAAAAATGGTGAAAAAAGATGCTCCAAAAAAAGTTTTTTCTTTTGCCACAGATTATTTGTTAAAAGTTACTATGATAATTTAATATATTTTTAATTTATCAATTTAATTATTTTTATAATCTTGATTTCAATTATATAAATCTATATTTTCTATAAAATAATGTTTTTTTTCCTTCTTAAATTAAGTACTAACCTTAACAATGAGATTCTGCTGAATAGAGCATATATCACAATTCGGCTACAAAAAGTTACGGATTTGGGCTTTGTTTCGCAGATTTTGGAATGACATGTCTGTCCATTACAAAGGACCAAGTCCATATATGTCCATTGTCAATAGTAAAAATTTCAATTCGTAGAAAGTGGGCTTATTGCCTGATTCACAGCAAGAGTAATGAGATATGTGCCTTTGAGAGGAGTTCAGAATAAAGATAATAACTAATATGTTATTAGTTAAGAGTAATATATGTAAAATTATAAATAATTAATTAAAATTAATATTTTAAATAAAAAATATTAATTTATCAATAATATTTTTTATTGATCATTAAATCATAAATTTTAAATTTTAAATACAAATATTTCTTAATTAATCATAGTCTTAAATTTTAAACCGTAAAACAGTAAATCGATTAGATTTAGAATCATTTTAATATTTTTAATGTATATATATATATATATTAAATTATATATTCTAGTTATTAAATATTTTATTTTTTATTAGATATAAATATTTATTATATTAAATCTTTTATTTTTTAGAGCGATAAACTATGTATATAATACACAAAGAACCAATGAAAAGTACTAAACTTCGTGGCAAACAAAATCAGTAATTTCTTCTAGTGTTTTTATTATATTTCCTACCAAAATTATCTGGTTTTTGTACTATATGACAATAACTAAGTAGGTTCCTGTAATTATAAAACCATGCTTGGTCTTTGAATTATATTTAGTTATACGATAAAAGAAAATTTTATTTATCAGATATTTATGATAAATCATAAATAATGTGATGTAATATTATTAATAAATATAATAAATTTTATAAAATAATATCTAATAAATATTACTATATCAATAATTATGTTATAATTATGATACGTAAAAGTGTTTATATTTAATGTTCGAACAATTAAACAGTTTCCTATCCCACATCGCTTCTCTAGGTTTTTAAACTTTATGTCCCTTAATTGAATGATGTTTTAATTGTTGTGTATGATTTTGGTTTATCTTGGTTTCTGTCAAAAGAAAAAAAAAATAATTTTCCTATCCCACATCGCTTCTGTGTGCGTGCGTTTGAATCTTTAACTACTTTAACTATATTAGAACCGTCATCAATTTGTGAAGATTTGAAGTGGTTTTAATTGATTCTAGTTTTCTCTAATTCTCGCACACCCAATTTTTACTGATGTGAAAAAAAAACAATTTGCAGTTTCTTAACGCCAAATATGCGGTAAATAAAAAGGAGTCCATATTAAGGATTCTAATGCTCTTTTTGGAGTTTGTGTTGTGAAGAAAATTTAATTTTTTATGGGATAGTTTAACGGAGAAAATAATTTTATGTGGTGAGATAAATTTTTTTTACAATTTTATATAAATTTTTATATAATTATTTATAAAAATACAATATTATAATTTATAATTAAAAACATAATTAATTTGATTATTTAATAATTATTAATACAAATAATCTAATTATATATACTTTTTTCCCTACATTTTGTATTTATATTGGGTCATAAATGTCGATTATAGTAGGTTGTTAATATTTATTTATTTTAATTAAAAATGATGTTATTTAATTTCATTGTTTTAAAAAAATAAATTAATGTAAGATAAAATATATTATTTTAATATTTTTTTATTAAAATATTTTTTAAAATAATATAGTTTAATTGATTTTTTTTTCAAATACAAAGATTAAATAACACAAAATTTCTCTTAATATAATTTCAAATTTCTTTTATTATTTAATTTTTTTATTAATTTAGAATTAAAAAATATATAATTAAATATATATTATTATTTTATGAAGAATACTCAATATTCATAATTTATCAAAAACTTTAATCCCGTTAATGTATAGCGTGAAAATGAAGATGTAAAACCCGCCCACCCTGTCCACCGCATGAGTTGCATTTTAAGGGTTTCGCTGCTTGTGTATTTGCATATAATTACTTTAATTATTTTTTAAAAACAAATTATAATAATTATTCAAATGACCAGTGATGGGTGTTAAGGATACAATCGTCTCCTACACATGCAGCACATGAATCAAGCTGTTGTCAACCAGCCATTAAACCGACCCGCTTTGATTTGCTCCTTTTATTATTGTACAGAGAAAATATATGGTAGTAATTCTTTAAATTAAATTATTTGTAATCTCTTATATATGAAACTGTATCACTAGTTTAATTTTTTAGTTACATAAATTAAATTATCTTATTTTATTAATTTTTATATTTTAAAATATTATTATTTTTATATCAAATTATTATACGCGATTTTTTAATATTAACATTATGGATACTACATTTCCAAGGCATTCATCTAACAAAAATTGTGTATCAAAATTATATTAACACTTTATCAAATAATGTGTCACATTTACCTTTGCACATGCATTAGAACATTTATCAAAAGTTATCAAAACACGTGTAAAGATTGTGTATCATAAGTTACATTAGCATGTAAAAGTAACTACATCAACATGTATATTAAATTATAAATAATAAGTTATTTTAGTCAGTGTATCATATCATGTATTAGAGGTACATTAACTCGTGTATCGAATCGTGTACCAAAAATTATAATAGACCATGTTTCAAACACTGTACTAGAGTTATTTTGTCTCGAAATGAAAGTTATGACAAATCACACGTCATTTATGCTTCGAACCCTAATAAAAACTTCATAAGAATCTTAGTTTTTGTAATTTTTCAATAAAATGTTTAACATGAATCCTTTATCTTGTATAAATTAAATAACTATGGATATCAAAATGGAACTTTAGACCAGCATAAGTTGTAATACTTTTTGTATGAATTTCTCAAACAATAATTAAAATATAAAATTTTAATAATAATAAAATAATAATTAGTATAAAAATTATAAAATATTTATTTTAATATTTATTAATTGTGATTATTTTATTTTAAAATTTTATTAATTTTTAATTTTTATTAAAAAATTAAATATATATTTAAGTAACTCTTTATTCAAATATTATCATCGTTAAATTTTTTCTAAAAATTTTTGTATCAAAATTCAATTTTATCTCTTTTAATAAATCGTATTTTAATTACATTTAAATCATTTAACATAAAGTAATAATTTTTTTATTTAATTTTTTTCGTAACTACAAAAAATCAAATAACATAATTTTTAATTTAAATAACTAAATAATAAAAATGAATTGAGAACCTTATCTCACCCAATTGTATATTATGTAGTTGATCACCATTATTTTAATTTAGCTTACATGTTACTCACCATACCTGCACATGATTTGTATATATAAAGGAGTTTGTGTAATCAAAATACAATTCACGTGTATATGTATATATAAAAGAGATTTAATTTTTTATAAAAAATTAAATAAATAATAAGGAAAATTATAGTAATATTTGAATTTAACTATTTAAAAGTATAAATGACAATAAATAATTTTTAAAATCAAGTATTAATAATTAAAATATTGATAATTACCTATTAAAAAATTATAATTATTTATTTTTTTATAAGAGGTTTTTGTTTTTGTTGGAGTTAAACCCTGCTATTAGTAGGCTGCTCTAGCAGCAAAAGTATAATTAAGATCACGAATTCCTGAGTCTCAAAGGATAATCTTTTTATGGAATTATTATTATATATCAAACTAAAGTTACCATTGACATAATATATTATAAAAATTTATTAAATATTAAATTAATTTTTTCATAAATATTTTTGTGATATTTTGGTGAAATTATAGATTTATACACTGTAATTTTTTTTTTATTAATATGTTATATTTATATAATTGATACTTAAAATTTGTATTTATAATAACTTTATTAGTGTATAATAGAGCAAAAGTTAAAGATTAGGATTTGAATATTCTTGTGATATTTTTAATATATTATTATATATATATGATAAATAAGTAGATAAAATTGATTAAAAGTATAAATTATTACTGTATAAAATATAATTTTTTTTATCTATCTAGAAATATGGGTGGAATAGAAAGTTAAATGTTCAAAGATTAGATACGCTTAATCTGCACTAACTGGCCATATAATTAACATTGGTTCAGTACTAGATCATTAGCTCTGAACATACAGACACCCATTTTTATGTCGTATTAGGTTGAAATCATAATATGGGCATGCTTTAAACTCAGTGTGCCATCCAATCATCAATTAGATAGATCACTATAATTAGATGCTAAAAGGAATCAAAGTTGCTCTACAATTAGATAAATAATAATAATTTAAGATATTTATTTATTTTTGATTGATTATTAGTTTAAAATATAACGTAAATTATTACAAAAATAATAAGAATATTTATTTCTCTTACATTGATCTTTTAAAAATATGTTAGAATATTATATTTTTTCATAAATGTTTATAATTATTTAAAAATAAAATAAAAATTATTTGTAATTATATTTTATTTATAATTTTATAAATATTATTTTAATTTAAATATTTAAACAAATATATTGTTATTATTTTACCGAATTTAATTCTTACAAGTCATTCTCATTCAGATATCATTTTGGTTGTATGAATTAAATATAACAATAAAACTTGGTACACATATTTTTGAAAAATTAGTTTAATTAGTGTGTCAAGTAGTAGAATAATTTTAAAAACAAAAAAATATATAAATATTTATAAATTTGTGTGTAATTAACCTTTTCAATATTAATGATCTGATTTATCTTACTATTTTAATTGAGACATGTGTTGTCTTAAGTCTAACCAGATGATGAAAAAAAAAAAAAAAATCTCGATGCGTCTCTTTGTAAGTCCTACATTTACCTCTTCCGTGTTACGAGGGTCGCAATCGTGTAATATTTATTCTGTATTATTTTTATTATGTTTTTACGTTAATTATATTATATTATTATGTTATGAAATTTACTTAATTTTTTGTTTATAAATTATTACTAATTTTTTTAACTATATTATAATTTTATTATATAATATGAAATATTTTTATTTCCTTACCTCTTATTATATATTTCTTCATGTAATAAATCCTTCTTTTTCACTTTTACATATTTTCATTTACACATAGATGACAAATATATGTGTAAATTTTATACTTATAACACTATTGAAGGTTTAAGTGGAATTTTTATAACACTATTGCAAGTTTAAGTGGAATTTTTACATATGTAACTAAAAAATTTACACATTCATTTAATTTTTCTTTTTACACATGTATAAAAATTTCAAAAATAATAAAATTATTTTAAAAAATTAGAAAAAAATAATATCCTTAACTTACAATAATAAAAATAATATGAACATGTTTAATTAATTGTAATTAAATTGAATGAAATTTAAAATAAAATGATATGTTAGATTTCTTTTTAAAGTGAAAATATATGAGATGAATATAAAAAAAATATTATTTTTTGTTATAAATTTTAAAGTGTTATTTTTATTATTTTCCAAATCATTTTTTGTTATGAGATATATTAAAATTGAATCTTAAATAAGAGGTAAAAACTGGATTAAAATCTCTTGTTTTTCAACAATTTAAATTAAATTTGATGATTTAATCCATCCGAATCCAAATAGAATAGATTTTTAAATCGAATGAGGTTGAAATGATGTTAAATTTATTTATAAATGTTTGTTGCATATAAAATACGACATATACAATATTTAAATTATAAATTTGTGTATATAACAAGATTTATTATTTTATAATTATGATTATGAAAATCAAAAGAATAAGAAGTATACTTAGATAATTATTAAAAATTATAGAAATATACAGTATTTAAATTATAAATTGGTGTATATAACAAGATTTATTATTTATAATTACGATTATAAAAATCAAAAGAATAAAAAGTATACTTAAATAATTATTAAAATAATATATAAATATAATTTTTATTTTTATTTTTTAAACTAAAACAATAATTTAATATAATTGTGATATATATAATATTTAAATATTACGTATTATAAATTAAAACAAATATTTATTTATGATTTTAATAGTAATTCGATCAAGATTGGAATCTATTGGATTATTAATTCGTCGATTCGAATTTGATCAGTAGTCGAACAAATTGTATACTTTAAAATTTAAATATGATTCGATTAATTTTTTTTTAATCTAATTCAATTTTAATGTGAAAAATTAGATTAAATTTTTTAATTTAAATGAATTGATTAAATTATTTATTATTTCCTATCTTAAATGGTTAATAATTGCATGAAAAACATTTAGATGTAATCCGAAAGCAAAGTTGATTATACTCATTTATTTTATTTTTTATTTTTTAATGACAAATTATCCTTATATAAACAAGTTATATATATATATAAAAAATAATGATTGATTCCGGAAAAATAAGTTCATAAGAGTAGCTTTTACATGAATTATGCGTATAAATGAGATATAAAATCTCATCATTTAATATTGTATATAATCTGCTCTATTTATTATACTCATATACCCAATGATGGATCTGGCTCATTAGGATTTATTTATTTTCCGATATAGATTTTAAAAATCAAATTAGTACCACTGACTTGTCAATTCTTACTGGAAACAAAAATCCGAAGGTATGAGTTTCAAACTTGGGATTAACATTTCACCGGAAGGCTTTAGTTATGTAAAGGTTAATAAATTATTGTTATATATGACTGACTACACGTTAAAAGAAGTGATTATAGCTTCTTCTTTTTTTTTCTTTATCGACAATTCGACTATTTTTCCTCTTCTTCCCGATGTACCAGCAATGACTAGAAGCCTCTTTTGATAACAATTAGAAAGGTTCAAAAGTACTAAACGGCCCAGAAAACATATATTTTTTTTTTTTGATAAAGTTACACTGTAACTATATATCTTTAAATTTATTGGCCTCCACACAAAATGATACAAGATTTAAAAATCACTTTTTTTTTTCCTAAGACAAAACGAAAAATTCACACGAGACTTTAATATTTCTTATATTTAAATCTTATTAATAATTTGATTATATTATATTATTATTAAAAAGTGAGTATATAATAAATAAATGATCGTTATATCTTATTTAAATTAAAATAATTGAAAGAATAAAAAAATATTTTTATCCATACATATTTATTTTTTAATAAAAATAATATTGAATTATAGTAAAAAATAATTATAAAATTTGAGGGATACTGTTACAATAAGCTAACAAACATGACAATTTTTTTTTCTCTTAATTCATCTTATATATAAACTAAAAAATCTTCGTAATTACGAGATAATATAAATCAATAATATAGATACTATTATATTCTTAAATTTAAATTTTATAAATAATTTTCATAAAATAATTTAGTTAACAATTCGATCTACAACAAAATCAAATCAATAAAATATATTTATCGTTATATTAACTTAAATAATGTTTATATATATATATATATATTTAATTCTTTTATTTATACCATATTTAGTCGCAGTCTAATTTAATTTAAAAAATAAAAAAATGAATTTTATTCTTATATAGTTAATTTTTATTAATAATAAGTATAAAATTTAATTTACATTTTTTTTTATATTTTTGTCTTTAATTAATTAATCCTATAGAAAACATGTCCTGAAACAAAATATAGATAAGTTCTACAGTAGAATATGAATTATAATACGTTATAAATATATATTTATCAAATTGTTGTTATAAATATACCGTTAAATTTCTATTTATTAATTTAATATCATTAAACTTTATAAATGTTACAAAAATATTATAGATATTTTTTTTGTTACTTACATATTATTAAAACTTAACAAATGTAACAAAAATATCATCAATGTATGTGAACTTGTAATTAATTTCTATTAATTGATTTACATTTATGATATTTTTATAATATTTTATAAAATTTAATGATATAAAAATAATAAATTAAAATTTAATGATAAAAAAATCTATTTACACACATATATATGAATCTTACAGTTACATATAATTTTTTAATAAATGATACTAACAAAGTCATGATAATTATAAAATAATCTACCTGTTGTTGTATTTTTAATACTTTTAAATTTAAATTTATTAAATAACCCTGAGAAAATGAAATTAAGTAAAAATATATATTAACAACTAGATTAACTTAAATAAATAGTGTTTAGAAATAATAATTTTTTTATCTAAATTATTTGTATGTGTTCGTACATATATATATATATATATATAGTTTAATCAAAATGATTAATATTATTTATATTAAAAACGGGTTATTTATCATAATACATGATATCGATCACCATTCTCTCATGGGACATGAGACTGATTAATTAGGCTAAGAAAAGTATTAGGTGAATACATTAAAGAGAACATATAAGGGTACATTGAGCCTCTTGGATTTCACATCATAGTATCCATGCGGGGACCGAGCGTATCCAAGAAAGACACAAGTGCTTGCCTTGGTGACTCTTTTTCTCTTAACTGGACTGGAGTATGAACAAAACATGTGTAAATATATAAATTTAAATTAATAAATAATTTATAAAATTATAAAATATATATTTTATTAAATTATATTTATATAAAAATTAAAATTATTTATAGAATTATTAATCTAAATTATTTTTATCTTAAAAAGTTTCATATATATATATTTTATTTTTTTTCAACGAAGGCTTGGAAAACATCCAAAATGTTTAGGCTTTGTAGCTTGTACTTATTCTTAGGCTATTATTATTATTATTATTATTATTATTTATTGTTTCATTAATTTACTTCTCGCTATAGTACGCTGCAATTGTTAATGATTAGCTTTTTTAAGACAAGTCGGAGCTAGCTAGCATTTTATGACTCAAAACAACTGGAGACATAGATATTGCAAGTAAAGCCAAGCCTATCAATCTAATCTCTGTCTTTCCTTTTATTTATTTATTTATTTATTTATCCAGTTGTAATTTTATCTTATATTTGTTGATTTGTTCACTTCAATATCAAAAGCATTTTAACGTTCATAATCAACACAGAGAAGAAACGAAAGAAGTAACAGTACAGTAATTTTTTTAATTCTTTTTTTTTACAGACATTTAAGTAACTTAAAGTAATTATCTATCATGGATAATTCGTTAAAAAAGAACAGCACAAACTCATCAGAGTCGTAATACATCATTGTACTTAATTATTAAAAATCAGTCTTAATTACTTCTAATTCTAGTTCAAGAGATAGTTTCTCATCAAATATAGTTCAATTTTGAAGTGTTTATTTTATTTCACTGTGGAACCCTAAATCAATTTAGATTAATATGAATTTTGCTGAATATAAAATATTTGAAATGCCCCTGAAAAAAGAGAGTGTATTTATGTCAAATAATTAAACAGTAGAGTATCAATATCATCATCAGCAGTAGAAGTTTTGTGACTGATGTGTGAGGGTTGACAAAGAGACCTAGCTAGCTATATTTAGCTTAGATTTTTTATTTTATTTTATTTTATTTTTTTTATTTTTCAGTGAAGATCAGACACGTAAAGGAGTAAAGCAGGCAATTCTCCCAGCTGTGCAAGTAATAATAATTGGAGGTTGTTTCTATACAATTTACCCACCCAACGTAAAATCCGGGACCTGATCATTCATGTGCTTCCTACCCCTCGAATTTTTTTTTTCAACGTACTCTTTTAAATAGTGATAAAAATAAATATAAAATACATGTACGTGCTATATACACTTTTTTTTTTTAAAGAGAATATAATAACAAATACAAAATATATAAGAGAGTAAAAAATATAGAATCAACAACACATATGTATATGTATAATTATGAGTTCATGTATGTCTTATAGATTGTGAAAGTAATTTTTCTTATTTTAAGTAGATAATTTAATCAATTCTATTTTTATAAATGATACTTAAGGAGTAAAAATTAGATATTTTAGTTATTTTTTAAATTATAAAATATTATTATATAATAATAAAGTGAATTTAATGAATTATTATTTTTATTTTTTACTATTTTTGTATTTTTTTAATTTTTATAATATTTGATAGTATAAAGTTAAAAATTTTAAGTATTTAAATTATACTGTATAATAAATCAAGATTTAATAAATATTTTTTTTATAAAATATATATGACTATAATAGTATGTACGTCACTTATGTTTGTTAGACACGGGGACATGATTAATCATTTCTAGTCACTTTGCTCACAATTGTTATTACTTTTATTCACATGTTTTGTTTTTTTAATTGATGATACATATAATAATATGTCCAAAATATATAAAAAATTAGACAAAATATATATTATTATAAATGAAATATATTTATTTAACGCTAAATATATATATATATATATATATATATATATAATTTTTTGTATAAATTTCAATCGAAGTTACAATTTCGTGTAGCCCTCAAGAATTTATGTGTTTAGATCGAAACTATAGAGTTTATAATATCTGAAATAAGAGTTATGTAGTTTAAAAATTTGCAAAATTAATAATGTTTAAAACAAATAGATGAGCTCTTTCCACTCCATCATTATTGAAGACCATAAGAATGACGAAAGTAACTCTTAGCAACATAGTGGAGATACATAGTTTAATTTTTATTATTGGTCTCTTAATATAGTGGACATTAGAGAGATCATGATTGTTGTTTCAATATCATGGATATTATAATTTTTTGACTTGTGCAGTTTTTAATTACGATATTATAAATTCTATAATTTTGATTCGAATATGATACCTATAAAAAATGCGATACAAAAAATGCCTATAATAATACGTATAAATTTCATAATATATAAATTTTACAAAAACAAATGACAAAAAAATAGAATAATATTATACTATTTAAATTTAATTTTAAGCTGGTAAAATAAAATAATAATTTTATCTGCATTAAATTTATTATAAAATAATATTTTATTATTTAAAAAATGATTAAAATAATCAATTTTTATTGAAATAGTGATCTAAGTATTTATGGTAAAAATCAAAATGATTAAGTTTCATAATGACATAATTTTTTTTAAGATACTTAATCCTTCATTTTAATCCCAAATGTATAATAGTGTTTTTTTTATTGGAGAAAAAAAAAACTCCTCAGGGGAGAGGACTACTAGTGCATTGAGCATCAATGACATATTTATGCTTGGATTATAAAAAAAATATGAGAGTTTTACCCGTCATAAACTAGTAAGGAATAATATTTCTACATAATTGACATTGAGGTACGTGATCCGAGATGTTTGAATCACACAATGATGTAACAAAAAAAAATAGATGTGAATATATCATACATATTTTAATTAGTGTACAAAATATTAAATATAAAATCTATAAATTAAAAACAATAAAATATATCTCATTTTAATAAGTTGAAGTTATAGAATTCAAATCTTATTTATATGTATATTATTTATAAAAAAATTCGTTCAAACGAAGAATACAAGAATAATTAAATCAATAAAAATAAAAAACGTATCAAATCATTTTGTATTAAAAAAAATTAATTTTATTATAAAATAAAAGTAGTCAATTCCGAATACTTAAGTAGTACAAAAAAAATAAGTTTTACTTGTTTATTACGTAATGAACGAGTATCATGATATTTTAGTGATTTTACTTTCACAAATTAAAGTAGTTATGTTCTTAAAGTTAATAAATTTTAGTTACAATATTGTTATATTTTTGATATTTTTTATCAATTTTATTCTTTTAGAATTTTTTTGTTGAGAAAAATTAAAATAAATATGACTAAAAAGACTCCTAATAAGATATCTTAGAAGAGAAATCTGTCTTAAAAATTTAAAATAAAGTAAATTAAAATTATCAAAATTTACTTAAAATTATTAAAGTGTTTACAAATATAAAATTAAATCGACTAAAATACACCAATTTAAAGTAGTAAAAGTTAGTAATATATTTAATTTGTGAAAATAGAGTGTCATTTGATGTAAATTTTTAATGAATTATCTATAAAAAAAATTATTTGAGTAGATTAAAAACTAATAAATCATTTTGAAAAATATTAAGTTGGCTGTGTCACTAAAACTACGTATCTCATTGTACAGTAGTATTCCTTATATGTTACCATATTTCTATCTGTAATATAACTATTATAAATTTATTCCAATCCAATTATTTTGATCATGCATAATTAATATTACATTGAGAAATATTTCAATTTATGGAAAGAGTGTTTAAAGCAGATTTAAGAGCTCAAAAATAGGTCAATGGATTAAGCAAAAAATTGATTTAAAAAGAATAATCTTCAAAAGAAGAGCGTTGATTGAGAACCATAAGCACTTTTGTCGCTAAAGCGTAGTACTAGAGGGACATATACATTGTTCTCTTTCAACACACACAGTATACAACCTATGGATTAAAATTATATAAATAAATAAGCATTTCGTACATTTTAAAAAGCCCCGCAACAATTTGGTTTTTGTCTTTTTTGGTCTTTGGCCAGCAATTATGATCCATCATCCTCTTCGATTTCACAAATTTGACCCCCAATTTTTTTCTCTCTCATCCTCTCTCACTAACTTCACTCTCCAAGACTAACCAAAAATATTTTTAAAATAATAATCTTGCATGTCAAATTCAAAAGTTATTTAAATAATATGTTATATTATTATTAATAAATATAATTATATTAATAAATAAATTGTATAAGATGAAAAATTATTATATTAGTTAAAATAATGATTACATATTTATAATATAATATTGCTATTTTCAAAAACCACCGTTTGTTTCTTTTTTTGCTTTTTAGTCCTAGACTCGTAGTGGGTCCATATACTCCGGATTTATGTTGCTTTTTTTCTAAAGTACCTCTAATCATTTACGAAATTTATAAAACAGATTTATAAGAGAGAAATTCACTTTCATAAAAAAAAAGATGAAGAGAAATTCGCTAATTACAACAATATTATAATTTATAATATAAAAAGAAATTGACAATATTTCGATCAGTTAGGCTGTAAATGCACGTTTTAAATTATTTTTTAATTTTTGATATGCATTTTAATTAAACTAACTAGTATCTTTGATTTTATACTTGGATAATATAATATAATTTGTTGAACTATAATTAGATCGAAAATGTTTTCACATTATAATTAATGAAAAAAATAAAAATAATATCTATAAAATTTATAACTATATAAATATTATTTTTTATATTAAAAAAAATATTTGATACATTATTTTATTTTAAATATCATCTAATTATATAATCGACATTCTTATATTTAAAAAAACTGTTTATATTTTCTAGATACTAATCCATTATTTTATTTATTAGTATTACTATATATTCACCGATAATTATGATATGTAATTAAGTTTGTATTTAAAGTGTACCAAATAAAGATGAGAATAAGAAAAAAATAATCATATTATTTTTATCAATTTAAATAGAATAATATAATTATATTTAAAATATAGAATGTTACACTTAAAACCTTAATTTTGTGAACAATTAATGATATTTTGTGAACTTTTGACCATCCTAATTTTGTTTCTTTAATTCTTTCATCGATAGTGTAGATTGAAAATGCAATTTTTTACTTGCGTAAGGGAAAATACAAACAAGAGTAAGAAAATTATGAAATTTACTTAAGAAACTATAAAAAAATAACTGTTACTCTTAATTCAACTTAAAGGGGAAAAAAAGTAGGTTTGAGTGGAACAAACCATTTAGACATATTTTGATATACTCAAGCTTCGGTTGTTACTTTTGTTTCCTCACATTTTTGTTTGTTACATTTTTTTTAACTCTTGTTTTTAATTAATATTTTTAAAATATTCATATTAAATTTATTAATATTTATTTTTATTAATTTTAACAACTTGTATCTAAATTATTTATTGAAATTAATCAAAATAAATACCAATAATTTAAATAAAAATATATTTAAGTATTAGTTGAAAATAATGATAAAAAATATACAAAAACAAAAATATAGATACTTTAAATATATCAATTCCTTCAATGTTTTTTATTCATTTTATATAAAAGTGTTTGTAGTGACAATTTAATTAAAAATAATAATTTATGCGTAAATTATATAAAATCTTAAGTATCATTATGTAAAAATCTAAATATGTTTATATAAAATGAAATAAAATTTAGGTATTTAAAAAATTATTTCAAATAATACTTTAAATTAGATTGAAGGGTAGTAAAAGTATACAAAAATGTATTAATTTTTTGTTGTAATACTATAAATCTATTAAATATGAAAAAATATAAATCTAAATTTTCAAAAAAATATTAAAAATAAAACACATAAGTACACATATGTGTATTTTTTACATTATTATATGTTTTTTAAATTAATTATAATTCAAAAAATATAAAATTAGATGAATTTGAACACAAAAATTGATATAAAAACATATTAATTTAAAGAATATATATATATATATATGTGTGTGTATTCATGTATTCTACTTTTAATTTTTGACTTCTATTAATTTTTTTATTGTTACTAGATTTGAAATATACTATCAAAAAATTTAAAAAAAATTATATATTTTTATCATAATTAATATATTTTATTACTTTTCATAATTAAAATACCCACAACTTTTAATTTAAGAAGCATCATATTTATCACTAAATTATTGCTTACATGATCATGGCACAAAGAAAGAATATTTTTTTTTTTAAATTCTTGAAAAATTACTCACAATTTTAATAAGGTCATACTGCAACTTTATATTAACTTGAAAACTATATTAGGAATAAATATCAATTATTAATTAGCAGTAAAGAAAGCAAATTACAGTAAAAATTATTGTGTTTGCGTGGGCTAAACTAGATTGGAGGGACTCAGTTCTCACTATAGCAAAAGGAGCTAGCGAAGGTGTACGTAGTAGCTTAATTAGGCTTCTTCCTTTCTTTCTTTCTTTATATATATATATATATATATATATATATTTTTTTTTTTCTAGGTAGGTAAGGAAAGACGCCCAAATCTTGTGCCAAAGATTAACTGACGACATCTCATTCTTTCACTCAAATCAGACATTTCATAATTACAAACCTCTCTTTCCTCTTATTTAGTCAATTTGTTTTTCTTTCTTTTCTCTCCGACAGTAACCATAAAAACACACTTAAAATTTATATTTATTTTTATATCAATATCTTTTAATTACTATCTGATTATGAAATTTAATCACTTAAATTTTTCTCACACTTAAAAGTTATAATTGTTCTCACTCTAAATTTCTCCCTATTTATACGTATATATGTCCAACGAACCACAAACTAGAAAGAAAGAGAAAGAGAAAGAAAGAAAAAACCACAAATTAAGATGGAGTACTACTACTGCCCTAACAATAACCAAATGTTGTCATCAACCTCGTCTTCTTCTTCTTCTTCTTCAATAGCAAACATTAATAGCGAAAGAGACAAGATGAATAATAAAAAGAAGAATACAAAGAGTAGAAACAATAACAAAGGAGCAGTAGTGAAGTTATCGACAGATCCACAAAGTGTGGCGGCAAGGGAGAGGAGGCACAGAATAAGTGATAGATTCAAGATACTTCAGAGCTTAGTACCAGGTGGAGCTAAAATGGACACTGTGTCTATGTTAGAGGAAGCCATTCACTATGTTAAGTTCCTTAAAACCCAAATTTTACTCCACCAAACTATCCTTAATTACTCTCATCAATATGACAATCTTAATAATAATTCTTCTAATTCTATGTTCCTTCCTCAAGTTGATCAACACTACTCTCTTAATAACCCAATGCTCGATCATGTTCCAGAATCTCATGTCCTACAGGCCCCTCTACCCACAATACCAATGCCAATTAGTTCTCGGTTTATTCAAAGTCAAGAAATTACGCCCTTTGATCCTTTTATGAAGCACTACTCTAGCTAGCTAAATAATTAACTAACTAGATATTCCATGATCTTTAGTTTAATTAGGGTAAATTAAGGTTGTATTATTGGTCTGTGAACTAGCTTCCAAGTTAATTGGTCATAAGCAATTATCTTACCTATGTACTTGTGTATGTGCCAGAAGCAAATGGGAAAAATCGCTTTGTAATTATTGAACTAGTAGTGGAGTAGTGACTAGTACTACGTAGGCGTTTAAATATAAAATGATAACTGGGTTTCGTTTTGTGCAATTTACACTGGGCATTATTGCTTTGTATTTTGAGACATCTTATATATGTTGAGAAGTAGTAATTGTTTTGTTATATCTCAATGGAAAACTTTTTGTATGAATCACGTGTGATTTGATAATGTTAATAAAGCATTATTAATATATATATATATATATATAATAGGATATTTATATGTAAATAAATGCACTTATATAAAGCAAATAATATAAAAGTTATTTATGTCATTCGTGAGTCTAGCTCATAAAAGAGATTTTCCTCTCTCAATGAGATAAATATTATGAATAAAAAACCTTCAATTTGTCAAGAAATTTAATAAAATATGTCAAAATTACCTTTTCAGTAAAAGAAACTCCTTTTTCTGGGATCGTATTTGAGAATGAAAACTATATATGAAAGGGAAAAAAAAAGTAATATTATTCAATCACGAATCAGTTTGCTCAAGTGAATTGTAGCTTAAGGATACTCAACTCATTTAAGCATATAAAATGCAAAAAATAAGATAAAAAATAGTAGATCTTATTTATCATTATTCTTTTTTGGGGGTGACTAACGTAATTTAAATGTGATTAAGCTAATAAGGTTTGTAATTCAATCACGTTTAGTTTATTTATTTATGAAAAAAAAATTAAACACGATTAAGAATTTAAGACGAATACTAATTAATTTTTAAAAATAAATAAAATCAAAAGAGTAAATAAACATTTTTACCATTAAATTTTAGGTTGTTATAAAGATATTATCGAATTTTTATTTGTTATTTTTATACTATTAAACTTTATAAATGTTATAAAAGTAAAATCAAAATTTTTTTTTTGTTACTATGATAAATCAACTTAAATCTTAAAGAAATAATATACTTAAATTAAGTAAGATTAGAACAATAGTTTAATTTTTAACAAATGTATTAGCTTTACCTGTGACACCAGTCACAAGTTACCACTTTGAATAAGAATATTAACGATTGAATATTAATATCTTAGACTAGATATAAACATATTCATTATAAATTAGTTGGTCACTTAATTTACAACACACATAATTTTTGCATCTAAACTTAGAATTGAATATATGAAAAATTAAAATTTAATATGACATTAAATTAATTTAAACTATAATTTAGGACTTAAAATTGCCCATAATCAAATTAAAAGTTTAGCTAAATATAAACTTTAAAAGAGTAATTATTATAATCTTGGAAACTAATAAGAGAAAAAGTCACATTAAAAACTTAAGAATTGTTTATAGTGAAGTCAAAAGAACTCTAATCTTCGATTTTTAAATATTCCTTGTAATTTACTTTTAAAAGTTTGCTTTTGATATGTTCTTTGATCTCTCTTATCTCTTATTCCAATTGTCTAATTATTCCAATACCCTAAGTACATATATTGATAAGTTTGAATATAATATAATTAAGATTAAATCTATGAAACTTGATCGTCAAGTGTGCAGTCCCATAACGCGGGTCATAGTGCACATTACTTCATGCTACAACGCGCAATTAAACTTGTATTTTGTGATCTAACTTGAGAGATTTGTGATATGGTGCACATAAGACTATGTCACGACGCTCATTGTTTTTTTAGAATTCCTAGTGAAACTCAAGAGTAGTGTACACTATGCATATATTTCATGCCACAATGTTGGTTGTAATTCTAATTTTAGTTCTAAATATACATTTTTGCATCTTTTGCTCTTATAATACAAAGTAAATACATAAAATATATAATAAATAATAAATCAATGTAAATATGTGTGAATTGATACACAAATATATGTGTAAAATGACATCGATCATGATAATATTATTAGATCAGGTTTTCTTAATACTAGAATAATATTTTCATTTTTTAAAAATCTAAAATATTAAATCGTGAGGTAAAAATATATGGATTTCCTTTCTAAAACCACCACTATTGGAACAAATTATAAATTAAAGTCTTGTGAGACTTTAACCACAATCTTAAAGTCTTAAGACATCATCGTTACCTAGACTTATGAATAACCCTAATCTTCGATCTTTAATTATTCTTTACAGGTAACCTTTAAAAGCTTGCATTTGATGTGTTCTTTGATCTCTATAGTCTTTTATTTCAATTATCTAATTATTTCAATACCTTCTCTATATCTTATTATTAATCACTACTACAAAATTTGGTATTTAAGTTTGTCTTGTGATCCAAAAAGATATGTGATATACCTTCTCTATACCTTCTCTATGTCACGATGATCAATGTTGTTTTAGAATTCTTAGTAAAACTGTGTATATTTTTCATGTTACAACAATCGTTGTAATTCTAATTTTAGGTCTAAATATACATTTTTACGTCTTTTGCTCTTTTTATCATCTAATATTTATATAATACAAAAAAATGTATAATAGATAATATATCAATATAAATACATGAATTGATATACAAATATATATGTAAAATAACACCACGACAATATTATCATATGAGATTTTGTTAATACTAGAATAATATTTTCACTTTTTAAAAACAAATTATATTAAATTATGAGGTAAAAAAGATATAGATTCTCTTTCTAAAACCACCATTATTATATGAAATTATAAATTAAAATCTTGTGAGGCTTTAACCATAATTTTAAAGTCTTAAGGCACCATCATTACCAAGACTTATGGATAATATCATAACTTAGGACTTCAATGAAACGAACTTTACCATTTAATATAAAAATTCAAGATTGGGCCATTATCAACTAAGCCTTATTATTATCATAAGGTCTATGCTATGGCCTATTTTCTTCATTCTTAAGAGCTTCTTCGTCCAATCCTAAGATTAGTCCTCAAAAGAAATTTAAAAAAAAAGTAACAATGATTACAAAACAATTAATTGGGATTAATTTATTAATATTTTTGTACTTTAAGTACTTATTTTGGTCATTAAGACTTCATGGTTTCTTAATAATTTGAGTTTTTCATAAATTAAAAGGGGTTAGAAGAAAGGGTTGGTTTTCTCACTAAAAAGGTTTGGTTTGAATTCTTTTCTTAAAAGTTATTAAATAATATAAATAAATTATTAGAAACATCTATAATAAGCTTTAATTTTTGAAAAAAATGGTGTTTGATACTCTAGATTAGTAAAGTATTGGGATCGAATTCCTAGGATAACCCCAATGTTAATTAAAAAAATTCAAGTTTGATAGGCCTTATAAAAGAAAAAAAAACCCAAAAAATTCAAGTGATTGGTCCTTGTAAAGATAAAATAGTCCACACTTGAGAAGAAGTATTAAAGAATATAAATTAATTGTTAGCCTACCTTTCACAAGCTTGAACTTTTAACAGAATTGATACTTAATACTTTTATATGTTGGAGAAGAGTTAGCTATCAATTATCTTAAAATCTTATGTTGTTAGGAAGTGTACTAACTATTCTATTAAAAGTTACATTTGGTTTTTAACACTGTTCCTGACATTTTTTTTAATACTCCTCTTGAATTAATGGGCTGAGTAAATGAGTGTGATGGACTTTTACTTTTGGGTTGAGTAAATAGTTTTGAAGGTCCATCAAGTAGAGTTAAACATAATCATATTAATTGAGTAGATAATAAATAAATTTTTAAAGAGTATATCAAGTGCAGATAGAAGTGAAAGAAAGATGTCCATTTAATATTGGTGAAAATTTTGGAGCTAAAGAGGTTCGAAACTAAGATTTATCATGATAATGTAGAAGAAGAATTAGTTATTAGTACTTCTAAAAGCTCAAAGGGATGGACTAACTATTATATTATATGTTATATTTGGATCCTAACAAAATGTATGAATTAGAAGAGGTTTTTGATTTATCAAGAGTGAAAACATAACCACGAAGACATTATATCGTATTCTAGGCCCCGAATGGCCCATTTAAACGATAGTACTTAAAAAATCCCTTTTTTTAGTTCATAGGTGCATCGGTTTGGATCTCAATATTATATGTATTAAATTTTATATGCATATGATGGGATCACTTGCTAATAATAGCTAATAAGTTGTATCACGTGGATTTTTAAAATGATTTACTAAATTAGGAGGAATTTTGCAACTAAATCATTTTTTTGTCACAATTATTTCTCTTATATCTTACACATATAATATTAATATTAAAATATCTTTACATTATAGAGTTATGAATGAAGCTGTGATGATCATTGCAAGTCTATGGTGAAATTTTCAATGAGTGTGAGAGAACATTAACCTAATATGGGAAGATATTAGTATAATATGAAAAGACATTAATCAAATATGTGAATGAATTAGAAAAGAATTTAATGTCATGGTAAGATTTACTACGACAAAGTAACGATTTATCATAAATACATTTAGTATTATGGTAAAACTTATTGACAAGACAATACATTATAACAACAATGATAAGCCTTCACTCATATCAATCTTAATAAAAAATGGTAAAACTTATTGACAAGACAATACATTATAACAAGAATGATAAGCCTTCACTCATATTAATCTTAATAAAAAAATAGAATATGTAGGAGGGTAATTATCCAATTTGAGAAGAAATTGGCCAAATATGAAAAGATAATAAGAAATCATGCTAACCTTATAGTATCGTGATAAGCCTTGCTCTAACAATTTTGATAAAAAATTAAATCTAACTGATTTTGGGTAATTTGTACTTATTCATAATAGTGGTGATAAAAAGTAAGTTTTTTTTGTTGAAATTTTTGGACACATATTCTGCTCTGCCGCTATAAAAATCAAATTTTACGAGGACAAATATTAATGGAATGTCAAAAGACAAGCACTGAATTTGTTTACTTAGTTTTTATTGTTTCAGTTTTGTTTTTTTTTTTGTTTGTTTTAGGCACGCAAGCTGTTTGTAACAATGCCTGATCGAGCAGTAACTTTATTTCTTCTTCGCATGCAGGATTGATTATTATGCATATTTTCACTACAAAATTTTCACATTTGGGCTCAGTCTTTCTGAGTTCCACTCTTAATTTAGACCATCATGTGTGATGTATCTGTAAAAAAAAAGAGAACAAAATGCAGGGAAACAAATTGAAAAGAATAAGAAAGAAACAACAACTATAAGATCAAGTCCCCTATGAAGAAGAGGAGGATGAAGACAATGATAAAGAGGAAGAAACATAAACACTTGGTGAGGAATGACATGTACATTTTGGGTCATGAATGACCCTCTTTCTACTCATATCAAGTTTTGAACAGAAAATACAGTAGTGTCCCTGAAATTCACTCTCTCCCATTTGATCTTCATCATCCACATTCCAGTCTTTAATAGTATCTTCTATGTCTTCATCTTCAATATCCACTTCTGTCTCATCGTCGTCCCAATGGTCTCGACTTTTGTAATAATATCCAAACAATGGAAGAATTAATAGAAGAATTTTATCAATGCTGTTATCAATGTAATCTCTTCCTTCATGCCAAAGCATTAGGAACACAACAAAAACTCCTGATCCAACTCCAAATCCAATGCCAGTGTATATGGACTGCCAATCAAACTTGTTTCCTTCCCGGCCTTCCGATTGGGTGCCATCATCTGGTAACGCGGTCCCATTGCTGCAACTAACTGTCAAAGGTGATCCACACAGTCCTTTGTTATCAATGAAGGACTCATTTGAAAATGTACTAAACTGTTTAACACTTGGGATTGTTCCAACTAGCTGATTAAATGAGAGGTTTAGAAAAGAAAGGAAATTAAGGTTCACAAGAGATGTTGGAATTGTCCCGTTCAGGCGGTTCCGAGACAGGTCTAAGAACTCAAGTTGTCTCAAGTTACCTAGAATCGAAGGGATTGGTCCCGTTAAGATGTTATGAGACAAGTTGAGGCCGAGCAGTAGCTTGAATTTTCCCATTTCCTCTGGTATTGGTCCACTGAAATTGTTTCTTGAGAGATCAATGCAGGTGAAGATAGTTAGGATCTTCAGCAACTCAATCTCTTGACCTTTGCTAGTAACTGTCACTGCGTCTTGATAATATCTTGGTGACGTTAACCTTAAAAACTCAAACCGGATATGAGTAAGCTCTGGTTGTGCATCATCTTTGTCACCTATCATTGCTTCCCACTTTTCCAAGCATTTTCCATGTATTATACCACCAAAGTTGTTGTAAGATAAGTCTATAATTTGAAGCATCTTCCATGTATGGTTGGTATTTAGGCATCCAATGCTTCCGTGGAATTGGTTGGATCGTAAAACAAGAACACGCAAGCTAGATATGTTCTTCAACAAGAAAGGAAACGTGTCCAATACCTGATTATTCCCAAGGTCTACAACCTCCAACATCCTACAATAGGCTAGAGATCTGGGAACCGGACCTTTTATTGAGTTTCCATCAAGATCCAGGGTCCTTAATCCACAATCAAATGGAAATGCATCAGGAATTTTGCCTTTTAATTTGTTTTTCCGCAGATTTAGAACCGCAAGAGTTTGACTCAATTCAGAGATACAATATGGTATGCTGCCACTTAAACTGTTGTCGGACAAGTCGAGGACTTGAAGGTAACTTGCTTTGCACATAGAATTAGGAATTAGTCCTGTAAGGCTATTGTTTGACAGGGATAAGAAAATGGTATAAGGAAGGTGATTGCCAATGTCTACTGGAATGGAAGAAGAGAAATTATTGCTGGACAAATCTATGTAGGTAGCAGAAGGTGGTAAAGTCGGAATCCTCCCATGAAGGTGGTTAAAATGTAAGTCAAGTATGGCTAGAGAAGATAGTGATTTCAGAGAATTGGGTTCTTGCAAGCCATCTAGATGGTTTATTGAAAGATTCAGATAATAAAGAGATCTATTTCCAACTTCCCAAATCCATTTTGGCACCTCACCATGAATTTGGTTATCTGAAAGGTCCAAATTTATTAGTTTTGATTGATTATTTAGATAAGGAAACTTTCTCAATTTGCAAGAAGCAAGTTTTAATGTGCTGAATTTGGGAAATGAAGAACCGGTATTCTCATTACCAGAAGCATATACTGATACTTCATTATATGAAAGATCAAGAGATGTAAGATTTGGTAGCCCCTGAAACTTATATAGTTGAATAGTGCCATTGAATTTGTTAGATGAGAGAGAGAGAAAGTTGAGTTTTCTGAGTTTAAAAATGGACCTTGGAATTTGCCCTTCTAGTGTGTTGTTGCTCAAATCAAGCGTGTCCAATATTGCTGAAGAAGCATTTGGAAGTTTTCCACTGAATTTGTTGTTAGAAAGCTGAACCTTTTGCAACAAAGGAAGTGAAAGCAGAGACGAAGGAATGGTTCCATTAAAAGAATTAAACTTCAAGTTAACATTAGCAAGCTTCATAAGACCTTCCCAATGAGCAGATGATATCTCACCACTTAAACCATTATGAGAGAGGTCTATTTTCATCAAGTGTTCGCACAATTCAAACGACGGGATTGGACCAGTGAAGTTGTTAAATGATAAATCTAGATAAACAAGTTTTATAAGATTTGCCATAGTATCTGGCAGTGTTCCACTAAATCTGCATTTTGTAAGATCCAACTTGGACAAGTTCTTAAGGTTGCCAGTGGATGCTGGTAAACTACCTGAAAGATTTGTGAAGCTAAGCACCAGACTCTGAAGTACACTATTTTGGGGAAAATCTGGCACAGAACCCTCAAGTAAATAGTTGTTTGATATGTCAAGAACTTGCAGTGATGGTACTTGGAAGATTTCTTGAGGAAATGTACCTGACAACATACAAGAACTGAGATGCAAGGTAGTCAAATTAGTGAACTTTGCCAAGAATCTTGGAACTGGAGCAGCAAAATCGTTGCTATCCAATCGAATCACTGACAAATACTGAAGCTTTTCAAAGGAGTGATCAATGGGGCCATAAAGATGACAGTTGGACAAGCTCAAGACTCTCAATTCAGGCAGTGAAGATGATAAGGCATGACACCACTCTTTCCCAGGTAATGATATATTTACACTATCTAAATATAGTTCTTGAAGAACACTGAAATTCTGAATCAACGTGAACAAATTTGGGTTTTCAAGTTTCAACGTAACAGGAGTCCAAGCCAACAAGATTGAGAAATCCAAAGTGACCAACTTTGTTAGAAGTGATATTTCTTTTGGGATCTGTCCCCAAAATCCAGCATTTGATAGGTTAAGATAAGTCAAGTTTGTGAGGTTACCAAACCTTGGTGGAATAGTAGAGTTTAATTTGTTAAAAGACAGATCAAGTCTTTCAAGATAATTCAGATTAAAGAGACTAGAGTTTTCCACCCCACCTGAAATTGATTCATAGCTCAAGTTAAGACTAGTGACTCTTCCCAGATAACACTTCACACCAACCCAACTACAACAATCAGAACTCTGGTTCCATTTTGCCAAAGTCTTCGATTCATTGGCTTTGAATATTAGATTGTCTTTCAATTGAAGCAACAAAGACCTTTGATCGCTAAGACACTGGCCAGAAACGCCATGTATGTCTAGTCTAAGTAATATACAGCATATGAATTGCAAGCAAAGCAATGAAAAGAGTCGAATTCTCATTGAAAACTAGTGTAAGAGACTCCCATGCAAAACAGAACCGAACAGTAGATGAAATAAAAGGTGGGTTTTGGAGGGTCAGGAACCATGAAGCTTACTTACCTCTTTGTAATGGTGGCTCGACAGAGAATGAAAAATGAAGAATATGAGGTAGATGGATAGAGAAGAATGAAGAAGAGGATACTGAGAATATGATATTGTGGGGTTGGTGATTGATCAGCGGAGAAGCTTCGTCAAAGTAAACCGCGTGTTTGTCTGAATAAGTTTAGTTGCGCATTAATAGACGCGTTTTTTTTTTATTCTTCAACTCTGTATTGCTTTTCTCAGTCCTCACGTTAATTGGTCAGCAATTAAAATTCATTCAAAAACCGTGGTTGGGATAATGGTTTAGTAATAAGATTTATTTTAATTAATAGATTTTAATCATACCAAATATTATTTATTAATGTTAAGTACAATATATATATATATATATATATAGATTATTAAGTAAGTAAAATTTCTGAATTCGAATCTCAACTAGGGATTCATGAGTAGTGTAGTTTAAAAAAAAAGATCATTCTTTTTTTTTTGCCCCTGCAAACCTGGTGATTGTTTATTAGGTCAATTGAAGTTTAAATTGACTATTGATTAATGTTAGTATAAATATAAATGTATAAACTATAAAATAACATTTATGGATGATCCGATCCTCATCCTACTCAACTAACTATTACCATGAATTTCTCAGTAATTTCCTGATAAAATTCTAAGTAGTCACGTATATAGCACTTCAAATAACAAAACTGAAATGTTGAAAAAAAAAACCCCATTTTGATTACTTTAATATTCATCCGTGAATTTTTCATATGTTTTACAAATCAGAATGTGACGAGAATAACTCAATCATTCTCAAAATGGATTATTGGATTCTTACTTGTGGAATTATTACTTTTTCTACCTTAAAAAAGTTGGTTTCCTTGGACTTTTACGCATCCTGAGTCTTCGAGTCTTTTTCTTCTTTTCCTCTCAATACTTTTGGGTTCATTGCTAGTTTTATATATATACGATGTTTAAGGCATTAATTACTTTATTTCATACACTTTTATTTTATAATTATTAGAATAAATTTATTTAATTTTTTAAGTTAAGAGTATAATTAATTCAGTAAAAAAAATTTTAAAAAAAAATTATATATTTTATTAATAAAAAATTAAAAATAAGTCTAAACTTTATTCCTCTCTCCTCTCTTTTCTCTTTCTCTCCCATTTTTTACTCATTCTCTTTCTCCTATTTACTTTCTCTCTCTTTTAATTTTTATTAATAAAATATTTATAAGAGAGAGAGAGAGAGAGAGGAGAGAGTGAATGGGGGGAGATAAAAAACCAACGAAAGAGAAAGGAAAAATGAGAGAAGATGGGTTGTTTTTTTTTAATTATATATATATATATATTTATCTTTTAAAAATCTAAATTTTTAAAATTTTAATTTAATTACAAAGTTAAATAATTTCATCTCAATAGTTATAATATAAAAATGTATAAAAATTATAGTTATAAACTATTTATTTACTTTTGTAAACTTTTAACATTTTTTTACAAGTGTGACTCATATATCCTCACTTTCAATCATTTTAAAATGAAAAAATTATTATAAAATCCCTCCATAATTTTTAAAATTATAAAATACTCTTACATTTTACAAAATAGATAATTATATCTTTCTGTTTACGATATCTTTTATTAAATTAAGTAAATTTTATTGCAAATAATTCTCTTAAAATGAAAAATTAAAACAATAGAAGATATATTTGTTATTTTTTAAATTTATAAAATCATTGAAACAATATTAATTAAAATATCTCATTTATATTAAAATATCTCATTTATTTATAGTTAATTTAAATAAAACAAATAAGAATAAAAAATACGATAAATGATAATTTATAATGTAAGTTTAATAAAAAAATAATAGTTTAAAATTAAATTTATTAATATTATAATTTAAATGAGATAATATTATATTAGAAATTTATTAGAGATATTAAATGAAATATAAATCTGAAAAAAAGAAAGATAAAACATTTTGTTTACGTAGTAATAATTGAGATTCAAAGTGTGCACCTCAACTTTGAGTGTAATAATCCATGCCAACTGTGACTCTATTCTTGTAACATCTCAAGTATCCAAATTATTTATTTTGTTCTATTTCTGATTTCTTATTGAAAGTTATTTGCAGGTAAGAGAGATTTTGGTGAAAGTTTAAATGCTGTAATCGTATAAAAGTCTTGATTTATTTAGGTGTAATTAAATAATATTTTTATTAATGAAATATTAACAATTTATATAGTGTAAATATCGTTACAATCTATTTAAAAGAGTAAAAAAAAAAAAGCAAACACTGTACACATAACCCAAAATATAATAAATTTTGAATTACATTCAGGAAAATATCTAGACAGACGAAATAACACTAAATGTAGATGACGACGACGACGACGACTTTACTGAGGGTTGGGTGGACGGCTATTGGCAGCAGCGACCCTGGAACCCCATTCAAGCAGCTCTTTGCTAGTGTCATCCTTGTGA
This sequence comes from Hippophae rhamnoides, assembly GCA_033030585.1. NCBI lineage: Eukaryota > Viridiplantae > Streptophyta > Magnoliopsida > Rosales > Elaeagnaceae > Hippophae > Hippophae rhamnoides. The sequence continues at coordinate 55,087,249 of CM065433.1, read as the reverse complement.
ACTATGACCTCAATGAAGCACAAACAATTTTTCTTTGGCCCTTTGGCTGTCTTAATTGCTTCAATCAGATCCTCTTCACATCTAACCTGCAAAATAGAATTAAGCAAAATGTAATGACTAATGTCTAGTTATGTACTATAGATATAGCAGCATTGCCCTTTTGCAGAGAATTATGTAGCGAAACAAACAACATTGTCTAACTCTCTCAGGTCTCACCTTGGTTGTCCAGCACTTGCCCTCACCGTTATGGATTGCATCAATCAGAGCAGTGTAGTTCCAGTTCTTGATCACATTGTAAGGCCCATCATGGATCTCAACCTCAATTGTGTATCCACCATTGTTTATCAGAAATATTATGCTCCTCTGCCCGCTTAGCAGCATTGTCGATACATCTTGAGCAGTCACCTGTGAACGAACGAGCCATTGAGAGCACAAGGCATTGGAAAATTAAGTGTTCATAAAATTACGGAGCTAGTAATGGTTGAACATGAACGATCAAAGGTTTACCTGGAAGCTTCCATCACCAATGCAAGCAATGACACGTTTCTCAGGAGCAGCCTGTGCATACCCAAGAGTTGCTCCAACTGACCACCCAATTGATCCATATTGCATTTGGAATTCATACCTGCAAACCCATGTTCAAATTTCTGTTGATATCAACTACTTTGGCATCGGCAAGTGAAACAAGTGAATCATATTATAATTCAGTCATTACCCGCAATCACGCGGCAATTTCAATTTCTGGCAGTTGAACCATGAATCCCCAGTTTCAGCAATCACAGCTGTGTCACTTGACAGCATGTTCTGTATATGTTGAAACAGAACATTAACCCTCAAAGCTTGTTTGGGTTCACACTTCAAAGGCTTTCCTTCAGGAACAAAAATTCTGCTGTAGTTTTCATGAGCAGCAGTGTTCCGTTTGACCCTCTTAGCAAGTGCGCTAAGAAAGTCTTTCATCAGAATACAGCCAAATGCAGGACCATTGGCAATTATAACCCGATCAGGCTGCACAATAATGGTCTTCTCTTTCTTCAAAAGAAGTGAGTACCCAACGGAGCTATAGTCATTGAAAATAGGCCCAGCAAACAAATAAGCATCAGCCGACTCCACAATCTCAGCACAGAAGGCAGTACTCACAGCCCCCCAATAAGTCCCAATGAAATGTGGGTGGTGCTCCGGCACAAGCCCTTTTGCTGATGGCATCACCGCAACGGCATAACCACAGGCATCAGCAAGTTCCACAAAGGCACCAGTTGCATTTGCACGGCGAAGTTTAGGTCCTCCAACCATAACTGGTTTCACAGCCTTGTTCAAGAACTCAGCAGTGGCTTCCACAGCTGCCTTTAATCCCATCTTATTACTCAATCTACAAACAAATTCAAAATCAATTAAGTAAATTTTACATACACTAATATAATCATTGAAAGTTCTAAATTGTATCAAATGATTAATAAAACATGTTAAGACTTAGGATTCTATGTTAGGCTTATATTGTAAACATAACATTTAAGAGTTAGAGTCCACAAGCCAATCAATGACATATTTTTGAATGCGAATGTTCCCATAACACACAAAATTTACATGTATACAATTGTAGCATCGAGATTAATTGCTTGGATATTCCACCATTTTCATATCTTATATTATTAAAATAAATTATTATTTTATCACATATTTAATTAATATTTTTTTAACTATCGATATCAAAACCAATTGTTTCTTAATATAAATGTGATAAGTCGTTTGGGTAAAATAATGAATCTGTGTACAAACAGTGTCAATTAACTGATATCATTTTTCGATATGAATCGACATATATTTGGACGATTAAATATAAATGTTATGTGGTTATATATATATTGTGTTATTTTTCTGGTTGATGTAGAAGTAACCGATTTTGTATATCTCATTCCCTTGGATATATACTTCTGATTTGCCATCATATTCATATATTACTCAAATCCGAAAAGCTTTAAGATTTGGGCACCCTAAAAAAAATTGTTTCTGACCTAAAATTAAAGCCATTGTTATGTTATATGTGATTTAACAACGTTATAATATATTTTTATTGGATTTTAGTAACCGATTTGAGATTGTTTGTTAAAGGATGAGGAAACCCAAAATTTGGATATTTTTCAAAGTTCGTTTTAAGCCAACAAAAATTACGGTAAATCTCTTATTCTTAGTTTTCTAATCGTTTTGGTACATTACTTAGAGTTGTCAAATAAATTGTATAATTAAACTCAAATTATTTAAAGTTAACACATTAGTTTAATGTGTTAAAAAGCCTAACTCATTTAATTCACAAACTTTAATGAATAGTTCACTTGAATTTATGAAAATCTTATTAGCTTATTTGAAAAATACATGTTAAATTAAAATAACTAACAAAACCAGCTAAAATGAAAAATTTATCAAAATGTAAGTATTAATTATTATTAAAAAGTTGACAAAGATGTTAATATTAGTCAAAGTAATAAATAAAAAAAAGTTACAACTATTTTTTTAAAATAAAATAAAAGATAAATTAAATTAAAACTATATTAGAATATTTCAATAAATATAGAATTTCAAGATAAATAATAACTTAAAACATACCCAATATAATTAAGGTTAAAGAGATAATTATTGACTCATTTTTAAAATTTAAATTGTATTAATTTATAATTAAATCTATATATAATATTCTACTTTTTTATAAAATATTATATTTTAAAATTTTGAATTTTTTTAAAGAAATTATGTTTATTTTATTGAATATTGTTTATATTCTATTAAATCTTTTTAAAACTTATACCGTAATAATTTACAAAATATTATAATTCATTTCATATATCATTAAAAATATATAGAAGTTAGTTTCTAAGAAACTTTATGGTCTATGATTTCGATTTTTTTATAGAGAGATACACATTTTGTTAATAATTATTTAGATTCATAACAATATTTATAACTCATTTTTAAAATATAAATTGTACTAATTTATAAATTATACGAACTATTTCATATACAATTAGAAATTTCTAAAAATCTACTTTCTAATAAATTTAAATGTTTATCATTTGGAGTTTTCTATATAAAATTATGCACATTTTACTAAATTATTATTTAGATTTAGAATAACATTTTTTACTCATTTTTAATAAAAATTGTAATAATTCACAAACTTTTATAAAAGATTTCATATACTATTAAAAATTGTTAGAAGTTTAATAATATATTTTATATTTTGTGATTTCTAGTTTTTTATAAAAAAAATTATGTTAATTTTACTAATAATTGTTCATATTTGATAGAGCATTTTTAACTTATTTTTGAAATATAAAATTGACTTTCTTATAAAATTTTATGAATTATTTCATATATCATTAGAAAGTTCTATAAGTCTAATTTTTTTAAAAAAAATTACAATTTTGAATTTTGAATTTTTTAATAAAAAGTTATGATTAATTTAATTTAACTCGGCTTAAAATGTTAAAAATTAAGAATTAAGAATTAAGAATTAGTTATCAAACAAATAATTTCAATTTTTACTTTACAAAATTAAAACCTTATAAATTCACTTTTATTTTTTTACAAAATATTTTTAAAATAAAAATTTAATTCTAAAATTTAAGAATTAAAAATTAAAATAGTTATCGAACATCGACTCAATATTTAAATAAATTGTATATGAATAACCCAACTCAACTCACATGTAAATATGTTTTACTCAACTCATATTACTTGTAAATAAACTTAACTAGTATAATTTTTTAAAAAAATTATGATTTACAATTTCAAATTTTATATATAAAGTTATACTTAATTCACTCCAACTAAACTTAAAATGTTACAAATTAAGAATTTTTTATTAAACAAACAACATCTAATTTTCAATTTTTATTTTACAAAATTAAAACGTTATAAATCACTTTTATTTTTTCAAAATATTTTAAAATTAAAAATTAAAATGGTTATCAAAAATTACCTAAATATTTAAATAATTTAAATGAATTCAATAAAAAAATTAAATAAGTTGTTAATAAGTAACCTAGTTAAATTTACATATAAATAAGAGTTCAACTTACCACATTTAAAAATTATATAGATTAATTATTTTATAATTTTTTATTATTATTTTAAATAAATTTTTAATAAAAAATTTATCAATATTTTTTATTATAAAATAATTATGTATTTATTGTTATATATATTTTATTTTTTCTTCATTTTATTAAAAAAAATTATTTTTTATTGATTCAAAATTTTATTTTTTTATTATAAGATATTTATTATTAAATTACTTCTATATAATTTTTCTTTTATAATAAAAATTTTAAAAATAAAAATAATATTTAAAATATTATATGAATTCTATTTTTTTTATATAAGGATCCCGATAATTACTAAGATCTCAAGTATATCTCTAAAAAAAATTAAAAGAAAAATTCTAAAAAATAAATAAAGAAATAATCGCCACCTCCCAACCGCTCCTAACGACAGTTTTTGAAGACTCGTAACGAAAAATGCGATCGCATCGGATTCTGAACATGTTCGCAAAAAAATCATGCCCAATCAGGCGCATGTTTCACGCCGACTTCTGACCCCCTTTTCATGCCTTTGTTGTATGCATTTTACAATAAAATTTATTAAAAAAATCCTATAAATTTAAAACATTAATAGATATTAAATATTTATTTAAAATATATAACGATATTCTTACAAAAAAAAATTATCATTGCGATGAAAATAATAAATTATTATTATTATAAAAATAAAAAATATTTTTTTTTTATCTTTAATATTAATTATGTAATATTATTAAATAAAATTATCATTAATAAATTACTCTTTTAATAGTAAAAAAATATTATAATAATACCACTATATTTTAAAATATATCCTTTATAAACCTCAATTTTATATTTTGATACAAATTTGTACCAAATGTCATATTAATCCAAAAATTAAATTTTGTGCTATAACAATTATAAAGTGCATTATATCTCTTATTTATATTAAGTTTTGTGTTGGTTAGTTTTTGGATATGTAATTAAATATTAATTGAATGCTTACGTAATTATCTCTCTTAAGATTAAGCATCTCAGATTTTGTTATTTATTTTATGATTTCTTGTGAGATACTTGTAAGTAATTACGAAAAAGAAATGAAATAAAATAATAAAAAAATATTAATGAATTTATATTTTATTATTTAGTAAGAATGCTTATAAATAGTTACATTTGATTGTGATATTTAAATGTTTTGTTTTATATAGTAAAAAAAACTTATTAATATATAAAATTCTAACATGAAATTGAATAGATAAGCAAAAAGAAGACCTTGATACAAAATTTCTAAACCAAAGTGTCACGTGTAAAAAATGCAACAAAATGTTACATATGTACGATCATATTTACAATAATATATATTACTTAAATTGAAACACATCTCTTAATTTATTTATAAAATATGTAAGGATAATAACATAATATTATATCACACAATACTATATATCTAAAACTTAAAGTTAACTCAATAAATATAAGATTTTGAAAAAATAAAATTCCAAGTAAAAAATATGCTCTTAAAATAATATCCTGTCAAATTGTAAAGAGTGTATATTTCACTAGTTATATTAGCATTTTACAATTTTGAAATATGATCGTAAAATTATAGGAGGATACTAGTTAGTGGCAATATTTTGTATAAACTTTGTATTTGTTATATATTGCTCGTTAGTTAAAAAATTAAAAAAATCACACATTGGTTAGGAATGAAGATGTGTGTTGGATTTGGGGCTATAAATAAAGCCCTCCTTCACCATTTGTAAACATCCCAAAATTTGTAAATCTTCCTCTTTATTGTAAGGTTAATTGATTAGCTCAATTTTGCCCAATTAGTTGTAATATTTGAAGTTCATTCATTTAGAGATAGTAGGAGTGGTCAACGACGCCCGAGGACATAGGTAACATTTATACCGAACCTCGTTAAATTTCTGGTGTTATTATTTTTTTGCTTTAATATTTCTGTTTCAATATCTGTTTTAGTTTATTTTAGCATTATATTTCCAATAGCATTATTTTGTCGGGTTAGTTTGAGTTTTATTCATTTAAATCATAAGTGAATAGTAACTACTTAAAATAGTGAAAATATATCCGATTTTACAAATAGTATTATACTTGGATGGAGAAGATTAAAGAAAAAAACTCAGACATTGGTTATATATACCTTGGAGAGAGTGAAAATGGAACTGGCTCACGACTAAAAGTAGGATGAGGAGCACCAGCCAAATTACAGCTTATGCTAATATAAACAGGCTTGGTTTCCTTCAAAGCAGTCGAAATGGCTGTGTCTATCAACTCATGTGCATCTTCCAAATCATTCACAACAGCCTAACAATACCAAAATCCACAAAACATCTTCACAAAAATAACAAATAGTAGCTTTCGTATACATCAATTGACTAGAAACTTGAAACAGATCTTCTGTTTTTTTCACTTTCTGAAATTAACCCATCACAAGTAATCGAAAGTAGAAAACAAATCTTAAGAACAAGAAACCATTCCATCTAGGAAAAAAAAGAACTGAGCAAACCTGATAACAAGTAACGGTCTGAAAGCACCTAAGCTCCTGGCTAAAATCAGGCAAACCAATAGTGTGGTGGAGAATTCGGTTAGCTCCATAATCATTGGAATTAGGACCTCCAACAATACAAATCAAAGGTAAATTATCACTATAAGCACCAGCAATAGCGTTAAGAACACTGAGACCACCCACAGTGAAAGTGACAACACAAGCACCGACTCCACGAGAACGGGCATAACCATCAGCAGCATACCCAGCGTTGAGTTCGCTACAGCAACCGATGTTGGTGAGGCCAGGCTCAGCAATGAGATGATCGAGAAGGGTAAGGTTAAAGTCACCAGGGACAGTGAATACGTCGGTGACACCAACTTGAACGAGTCGACGAGCGAGATGACGACCGAGTGTGGCCTCAGAGGAAGTAATCACGGTAGCAGGGATCGAGTCTTTGATAGTGGAAACTTTGCCATTTGGAAGGCAACCCACGTCATTGTTTGGGGCATTACACGCGTCAACAGCTCTAATCTTGGTGTCCATGGAATTAAAAGTTGGGAATGTTTGGGAAAAAAAAACAAAAGAGTTGAGAATTTGGTTGTTTGTGAAAGGACAGAGAAGTATATAATTATTAAAGAAGAGAAGAGAGTGAATAAGAAATGTTGGTTGTATTGGGTGTCTGGTTTTAAAGGAGATTGGTAAGTTTGGAAACGACTAAAAAATGATACTTTCGTAAGAACATGGAATATTACAAAATTACCTTTCTCAATATTTTGTTTTACTGTTTCTTCTCCAAGACCCTTTTTGTGAATCTATTTCTCATGGATTTTAATTCATTATATATATATATATATATATACACATGTGTGTGTGTGTTTGGCCTTAGAAATATAAGAAGAAAAAGTAGAGAAAATCTAGTATCAATATTTATATTTAAAATCTGGAGTTTGATTTATTTTCGTAGATTTTAGAGTACAGAAATGTAAGAAAAAGTAGAGACTGGTAAGTTTGGAAAAGAGTGAAAACAGTCGCAGGGATTAGATAAACGTTAAAACTGTTGGAATTTACTAATGAAAATTGTTTACAATGACAGTTGGGATCACTCAATTACGAGAGAAACGTTTTTTGTGCTTTTAATTAAATTTTTTGGGAAAGCGATTTTGTTATTTTTAATTAATATTTTGGATTTTTATCTTTGTACTATTCATGTTTTGGACAAAAATCTTATTTTTTTTATCATGTTTTGAAATAATTTTTATGTAATATTTAAAATGTTTAAAAAAATTAAATTTAATACTTTTATTGCATTAAATAACAAAGAATAAAGGTACTAAAACATATTAAATTTGATAATATAAATATTAAAATGAAATTAATTTTTTTCAAAATGAATGTTAAATGTGAACCTTTTAAACATTTTTGGTACTACATATGAACAATTTTAAAACACACACTAAAAGTAAAACTTTCTTAATAACATACTATATTATAAAATTATGTATGTTTATATTTTTTTAAATCCTTTTTGTGCATCTATTTATCTAATGTATTTTAATTCATTTATCCTTTCTGATTAAATTTATGTGATATATCCACGTGTATATATATATATATATAAAGTTAGAAAAATTACTATCAATTTTTGTGTTTTTAATATAGAGTTAGGCTTATTTTTGTAGAGTTTAAATACTTAATAATTCGTTGAAGTATAGTTGATTGTTGTATTATAAGATTATATTTTTTTGGGAATTTTCAAACACCTATAATGTACAACTCTATGTTTATAAAGTTTGCAAATCACTTATGTTAGTGTCATTTCATACATCTCATCTAACAATCAAAAAGTGGTGACAATCATTCTTATAAGTCAATTCTAATAAATATCTAATCATTATATAAGTGTGAACGTAATATAATTATCTCAAGAAGATAAATATCTAATAATTATTTTTTTAATTAATTTAAAGAAATAAAAATCCAAAGATTATATTTCTTTTATCTTAAAAGATAATTAAAAATAAATGTTCACAACATATGATTATTTACAAAGCTATCCTAGTCAGACAATGATGTTATCACGTTCATTTTCTCCTATATATAGTCATATATGCATAACAAATTTAATATCTTATATTTTATTGAAATTAATATATCTCATGACAGAAATCACAAATAACTATTATCTTTTCATAAAATTATTAGAACTAAGACCACATTTTTAACATTTTATTCATTTTGTAGATTCTATGAAGCAATAGGCCAAGCAATTATGCCCAATCCTCCATGTACCTTCGCACTTCAAGTCCAATATATGTTTTCCTTCTTCCTAGGCCATTAAGACTCACGTAATGCCCAAAAGTCTAAAATATGTTCCAATTCTGATTTGACTATATGGATTCATACAATGCCTATAAAGCATACATAGAAGATGTGAACGTAGGCTAATAAAACCTTGTAATAGAAGTATAAAAAGAGTATTTATATACATTGCCAGGGCTATTGTCTCTACGTATATCTCATCTAAATGCTTCAAATATAATGGCCATTGACATTTTTTAGTGTATGTCCAAAGATTAGTTTGCAAATATATGTATATGAAAAGATCGGTTGCTTATCTAAGTCAATAAAATTTATAAAAAAAATAATTGTTTCTCCTTCCATTTATTTAGGGCATCTACCAAATCTTTGTCTAAAGAGTACTTGCTTTTTAGGTTATCTTTATTTCGTGGATTTTCAAAAGAGATAGATCTTCATTCCTGAAAAAATTAATCAATTGATAAGTTCCAACACTTAGATATGAATCATAAGACTTAATACTCCATTAGTCCATTTAGCACTCTTGTGGCCTATCAAAGTGGTAGAGCCTGCACTTACTCTAGTTTGCCCACAATGGGCTTAATTGGTTCGCATATGAGGTATCCGATCAGAAACTAATACCTCTCTCGACATGATGAATAATGCATTTCAAGACATTCTAGAAAATATTATAAAGACATGTACTTCTAACCTAATTTTTATCCCAAAAAATGCATATATGACACCATTGGATGCCTAGAGTATAGCCAAGCAATATGAAAGTTTAAGATTTCATTATTAACACCACACAAAAAGAGATATTTCATAAATTAGGTTACAAATATTTCTCAAAGTTAAGAAACATTTCATACTTACATGATAAGCAAACCTAAACAAGGATAAAAAGATCACTAGGACATTAAGCCATCACCTAGCTAGATAGGACAAGACCAAAAATTATCTACCACAAAAATAAAATTAATTTTAGATTAAAAATATTAAAAAAAAATAGTCTTTTAATGCTTTCCCTTACATTTTGGTACTCGTCCCAACAAAGTAAGGCTATCCATTTATATATATAGGTGTAGCCAATAAATGGAAGTCGAGAGGAGGAATGAATTAAAATCACGAGTTAAATGAATTCAGAGAAAACGGTTTTCGAGAAGAAAACGTAAAAAATGTTAATTAAAAATAACAGTTTCTCCTAAAAATTAATTAAAAGCAACAAAAATATTTCTCATAATTGAGAGATAACAGCTGTGCTCGCAAACTATTTTTATTCTCGGTAAAAGATTATAAAAGATTATTTATTATTTTTAAAATATATAATAACGTGATATTTTAAATTAATAAAATTTTAAATTAATAGAAATATTTTAAAAAATAAATATTTAATAGGAGATTGAAAGAAAAAATAATTTAATTAATAAATAATATTAAATAAATTAGAGAGTCCAATATTATATTATTATTGGTTTTGTGTGAACAATAAAAATATATATTTTTAAAGATTTTGGACTTATTTTTCTTGGTCTTGAAGAGAAAAGTAAGTCAAAATCGTCAAAATCAAACTTTCTTTCTTTTTATTTTTCCGTCACGTAATAGTAATTTAATAATAGTATACCGAAGCTTCACCTAAATTAAATCAAATTGTTTTAGTAGAAGTTATTTATTAATTATTACTGATTCTCTCTGCTCATTTTAATTCTATCGATTATTATTTTAACAAGTTAATAAGTATTTATATATTTAAAAATAATAATATATTTAAAATTTATAATAACAAAAAATAATATTATTTATATCTAATTTATATATTTTTATTATTTAAAAAAATTATATATTATTCTATATCAAACATATTTCATATTAAAGACAAAACCACGTGTATCATAGAGAGCACGGGCAGGACTTTTCTGTAAAATATTTCTATTTATTATATTTATAAATATATTTTTTTATTTTATTAAATATATAATAATATCTCCTCTTAAATTTATTATAAAATTATTATTTCTTCTTTTATTTTGTTATCTATGTATTTATTTATATTCTCTGTATATTTTTCACTTTTATTATAATATTATACAATTTTTTATAATTAAACTCTGGTATAATGATAAATGTTGAATAACTTCTCATAAATTTTAATAAAATTATATCAAATAATACTTAAAATTTATATATAATGATAAAAATAATACACAAATAATATTAAACTAGTTTAATTAAATAAATTTCAATATTTAATGAACTGAATATGGGTATTATTTTCATGGTTAAGAGTTTTAAAGGTATATTTTATTATTTTTCTTAAATTATACAGATTTAATTTTTATAACTTTTTCTTAAAAATAAAGCATCTTATCTCATATACAATTTAAACATTCAATGCTATGTAATTATATAAATATTTATTATCATTTGTAACATATAATATTAATTTTATCTATTTTTCTTTCATATACTTGAAACTTTTACATGTTTATTATATTTTATGTTATCTAATTTATTTAGTTTTTGTGTACGTCTACGTATATATTAAATTATGTTATTTAATCTTATTACATTTTAACTTACGTAGTTATAATTTTTATTTTATTCAGACAGAAATAAACATTTGATATATAACTCTTATCGATTAATATTCAAAAATTAAAAATTTATAAATTTTTCAAACATCAACTATAGTATTTTTTTCGTATTATTTTATGATAATTCATCAAAAAATTCATAAAATTTATTATAGGTATTCAAATAGTATCAAAATTATTTATTTGTATTATTAAGTTTAATAGAGATTTTTTTCAAAAAAATTAATCTTGATTATATCCCTTATTTATAATATTAAATTATGATGATTTAAATTTATTAAATATAAATTTTAAGTTGGTGAGTAATTTAAAAAAAAATCATTTCGGTAAGTATTGACCTCAAGTAATAGTGTAATAATATGATAAACAATAAATAATTTATTGTCATATAAAACGTGATGGTTAAGATCGGGAGTAATTAGCTACATATATATATATAAGTTTTATTCAACCGCTGTTTCACCTCAAAAAAAAAAAAAAAGAGGAAGGTTGGCTTGACCAGCGCAGATGTGAGGAAGCGGGAGCAAGAAAACAAAAAAGATCTTTCTTTCTTGTCCTACTGTGGCAAAGAAAACGAAATAAAATCTAAACTCATTTTTGGCTTTGAGTAAGAGTGTTTTTCGATGCAAAACTTTGGTAATAAAAATGATTTAAAAAATAATATTTTTTAAAGGAAGAATAACTATCACAATAATTGATTGATTATTAAGATTAAAATATTTAAATCTACTACATTTAAAAGTTAAAATTTTAATATAAGTAATTATTGAAATTTTTTTATTTTTATTTTTGAAAAAGGAAAACCTCTGTGGATTCGTCCATAACAAACACCTCCAATATATTGATTTTTATTAATTTTTAAAAGTAAGTTTTGTCATCAAATGAGACAGGACACCCAAATTCATATAAATTGTAACTTATTATTATTGATGAGAATATGGGACTACTGCCTACATTATAGTTTTCTTTAATTTAATACATTTAACGTAACATAATTAGAAAGCCCATGAAAATGGGAATAATGTTGTAACAAATTACTAAAATATTGAATTAAGTTTTAATCATTGACTTAAAACTCATTAGACATTTAAAAAATTTGAAGTTGGAGTCTCTATTATAAATATGTGATTAATTAATGCAGTTAATTAAAAATAATAATTTTCATTTTTGAATTAACCAGAAAACAATACACAAAAAGGAAGCTGGTAAGAGTAGGCATAAATCTATTCCACCGTACACTCTAAAAAGACTGGCTAATTTTAAAAAAATGTGGAAGCATTTTTATATTATAGATTCTCTCTACTACACATTATACATTTTTATACTCCAAAATAAACCTTGATGGACGTTACAAATTTTAACTTACTTTTACGAGCCAGAGGCTCAGTCATTCCGTCAGAGGCCCAACTAACTTTATAAGGCGTATTTATCGGGCCAGGCTTTATACCACCTTCTTTCTTTCTTTTTTTTCCTTCTCAACTTCTTCTTACATCGTCTTTGAGTTATTAGTAGATTTTCTAAGCCCCTGGAGACTGGAGACTGGAAGACTGGAGACAAGCATTGTAGTAAAAGCGAGGAGTTATATTTTTTAAATGTACTCTTTCTAAGAAATTTACTAAAAGTTGTAATGAATTTGAAGAAAATATTAATTTATTTAAATATATTTTATAAAAAATAATAATGACATATATATAAATAAAATAAAACGCTAAAAGTATAAGAAATTTTGTAATTGTATATAGTGAATTTGAGAAAGTGAGGAATGAGTAAGTGGGGCATGGATATACACTAATCCAATGATCAATAATTGATTTGATTCCACTTATCTACAAAACAAAACAGAATAAAATAAATCAAATTTAACTAAATCATTTAAATAAGAAAACGGATCAGTTCATCACCAGATGGAATCTAATCCGTTGTCATCTATAGTTTCACGTTGAACCGCATCAATAGATGGAGAAAGCTTCACAAAATCTTTACGATCTACCCAGTATTTTGGGACACCGCCAATGTCTACATATTGATATCAAATTCCACTTTATTTCGATCCTGCAAACTTGTTAACAATTATGAGTACTTTTGTTACATAAACATAATCTTTCAACAATGTAAAATAATTTATCTAATCATAACGTATTCATGCCATATTTTTACATTATTTCAATATTAATTATATTGTTTTCACGTGGGTAAAATTGCCGCCAATAACAGCCTGTTCTTGTTCAAATTTAAATACAACAAGACATGAGACATTTTTTTTTCCTGCCAAAAAAGTAACAACTTCATTGTTATCTTGAAAATACATTAACACAAACGATAGCTTCCAAGAAAGTCTTCAACAAAACAAGACAACCAATAAAGTAATATACCATACCAAATTAGAATTCATCATCTTCTTCATATTCTTTAATCTTAAATATATCTTAGTGTTTAAAATAATTAAAATTGTTCTCATTTATTTTTCTTTTTATGTTATTCATTTTGTAACCAACTAGGAAATATAAAATGTAAAAAGAAAGAGCTCGTAGAAAAAACTTTAACAACAATTCAACAAGTAAAATAAAAAAAATTAAAGAAAGAAAGAAAACAAAGAAGAAATATACCTCATTGTGTTTTTCAACTGCTTATAAGAAGAATATGGGCCTGCTAAAAGAATAAAGTACCAAGAAAAACAATAACACGACATAAGAAGAGAAAGAATGTAACTGCTCAGAAATTCCACCCCAAAAAAATAGAATTTTTTCACTTTTAACTTCATTTTGGTTTAATGGACATTATTTAAAAATTAAATGTTGCATTAATTACACTAATTTCTCTTTTCTAGTATGAAAAACTAGTGAATGTTTGATTAGTTAGAATAAAATTGAATCAGAATTAATTAATTTTAATTTTATGTTTGATTGGGCTAAAAAAATGAAAATAAAATATAATCGATTAATAAAATAGAAGAAATAAGGATTCATTATCACTTAAAGAATCGTTATTTAATTCATATTAATTTTTTCAATTTTACACTAAATCCTAAATATCAAACCCTAAACAATAAATTCAAAATCCAAAAACTTAATTTAAAAAATAATAATTTTAATACTAAAATTTAACACACAAATATAAACATAAATCCAAAATCTCAAAAACCTAAATAATATTTAAAAAAATAATAATTTTAATTCTAAATCTTAAACTATAGATAACAAAAACATAAACAATGCGTAGAAAAATAATAATTTTAACACTAAACACCAAATCCCAAAATTATAAATCTTATTTAAAAAAATAATAATTTTAATAATATATTTTATTTTTAAGTGATAATTATTTAAAAATAATAATAATTTTAATAATATATTTTATTTTTAAGTAATAATTATTTAAAAAAATAATAATTTTAATAATATATTTTATCTAACAAAAAAACAATAATTAAATAATATTATTTAAATTTTATTGAATATAAAAGTATTAAAATAATATACAATATTTTTATTACATTTAATTTGTAAACAAAACATTGTAATTCTACTTACTTTTTTGTTTCAAATGATAAAACCAAAAAAAATTGTTTATTTTTAATTCCATTCAATGAAATAAAAGTATCTTATTGCATAACATCCGAGAAAAAAACTTAAACAAATGCATATTATGCATCTCAACATAACTTTTTAAGTTTGAGAAAAGTATTCCAAAGCGTTTTACTTATTGCATTAAATCATACAATTATTTTTTATAACAATTTAATCATATTATTATATAAAAAATTAAATAAAGACAAAACTTAATTTTTTAATTTTTTTAATTACATTGGATAAAGAATATTAAAAATTAAATAAAATGAAACTAAAAGAATTAAAATAAATAAATAAATAAAAACACAAAAAATAATTATTTACCTTTCTAAGTCACTTTTTAATAACAATAAAACTAAATTGTTACATAAAAATAGTCATGAATCACTTTTTTAAAAATAAATATAAGACATTTACAATCCAATAACTTTAGAATTAAACACAACCATATTGTGTTAAAAATACTACAACAGTTTATTGTTACAAAGAAATGACCACGTAAAGATAAAAACTAAATTTTTAAATTTTTTTAATAACATTAAATAAAGAGTTAAAAATCAAATAAAATATAACTGAAAGATATAAAGAAAAAATAAAATAAATAAATAAAAGCATGAAAAATAATTATTTATCAAATGCATTCAATTTTTCATAACAATAAAACTAAAATGTTACATAAAAATAGGGATGAATATCATTTTTAGAATAAATATAGAAAATTTATTGTCAAATTCACTTCAGATTTAAGCACGATCATCTATGAGAGTAACTATGACAAAATTAGCTTCACAGGATACAATCCATAGCTAATAGTAGTTTTCATCAATTAGAGATCATGTTAACAGCCAACAAAAAGCATTATCGAAAATCAGACATTTAGAATATAATGAGAACTAGTTGCCTCCAGTACAACAAAAAAAAACCCACTAATCTAGTAGCCGATTACAGAACAATTTCTATTAAGCCTATTTAAAGATGATCAAGGAATAGAGATCATGTTAGCCCACATAAGGAAACAGTTTTCAGAAATAACGGATAATCTGCCTGAAACACCCTATGCATGGCAAAACACAATTTTGGCAACAGGGAAAAAGAGGAAACCAATGAAAAATCAATCACCTCGGCAAAGTTGCCATACAAATGCCCTAATTCTTAAAATATTCAGAAAAAAACAGGAAACAGATTACAATCATGAATGAAAAATAAAGAGTTACAAAAATACGAAGTCCTAAAATGCTACCTCATTATAAATTTTGGTCGTTGTAATTCCCCAAGGCAACAGAGATAAAAGATGACCCAGAATAGAGTTCATGTTAGCCCACAAGGAAACAGATTACAATCATAATGAATAATCTGTCTAAAGCACCCTATGTTTGGCAAAGAACAATTTTGGCAACAGGGAAAAAGAGGAAATCAATGAACAATCAATCACCTCGGCAAAGTTGCCTAGCAAATGAGCAAGTTATATTAAAAATATGTACATAAAACTTGAGAAAATAATAGGAAAAATACAACCATCACAGCCTTCATTGAAACTTAAAATAAGAAAAAGAATAATTTCCTAACAAATTAAGTACAAAATCTTCTCTCATAAACAACTTGGTCAATGCAATCACCTATGGCAATAGAGATCAAGAATGACCCAGGAAAAGAGATCAAGTAGAGAAAATAATGACCCAAGAATATAGATCAAGAATGACCCCAAAAATATAGATCATGAAGAGATCAAATATGAAGCAGGAATAGATATCAGGTAGCCCACATTAAGAAACAGATTTTAGTCTTAGACAAATAATCTGCCTGAAGCACCCTATTGTTTAGCAAAAACCAATTTTGGCAACAGGAAAAGAGGAAATCAAAAGTGAAGAGCAAAGCCTAGGTCTATCAAAAATCACAAGTCAAAGAGGCCACTAGCTTAAGAGATCAAAAATGAAGCAGGAATATATATCATGTAGCCCACATTAAGCAACAGATTTTAGTCTTAAACAAATAATCTGCCTGAAGCACCCTTCGTTTAGCAAAAACCAATTTTGGCAACAGGAAAAAAGAGGAAATCAAAAATGAAGCACAGATCAAAGAGGCCACTAGCTTAAGCTTATTCCACTTCACTAATACCTCTTACAAAAAAAAAGCCGCTTTGCCCAAGTCAAGCACCGAGTCTGAATATGTAACTCTTGCCGTCACCGCATCTAAACCCCTATGACCTTCTTAGGTGCTTTGCAATTCAACAAACAATCAATCACCTTGGAAAATTTGCCTAGCCAACAAGTGTGTTATTAAGAAGATATGTCCAGAAAATTTGAGAAGATTATAGGGAAAACACAATCCACATAGTCTTGAGTGATTCTTAAAATAGGAAAAAAGTCAAATCTAATCCAAAAATACCATCTCATTATAACATTAATCATTGCAATCCCTTACTACAATAGAGATAAAAAAAATGACCCAGGATTAGTGGCCATGTTAGCCCACATAAGGAAACAGATTCAGTCATAACAAATAATATGTCTGAAGCACCCTATGTATGGCAAATCACAATTTTGGAAACAGGGAAAAAGAGGAGATCAACGAACAACCAGTCACATCGGCAAAGTTGCCTTGCCATTATTTTTAAAATATAAACAAAAAATTGGGAAAGTAACAAGGACAATGCAATCCACATAACCTTCATTGAAACTTAAAATAAATAAAATGTAAAGAGTAATTTACAAACAAATAAAATCCGATAGATACTGTTTGACAAAAACATTTTGTCATTACAATCCCCTATCAGAGTGTTGGGAAAATCGGGTATATTTTCCATATTCTAAGTAGTTACTATTCACTTATGATTTAAATGAATAGAACTCAAACTAACCCGACAAAGTAATGCTATTGGAAATATAGTCTTTAAAATAATAAAGCATGAGATATTGAAACGAAATATTAAAGCGGAAAAATAATAACAGAGAAATTTAACTTGAGATCGGTATAAATGTTCTTTAAGTCATAGGGCGTCGTTGACCTTCCACTTATCTCCAAATGAATGAACTTCAAAATTACAACTAATTGGGCAAAATTGAGCTAATCAATTACCCTTACAAAAGAGGAAAGATTTACAAATTTTGGGATGTTTACAAATGGTGAAGGAGAGCTTTATTTATAGCCAAATCCAACATGTCTTCATTCCTAACCAATGTGGGGCTTTTCTAATTTTCTCACTAAGGAGCAATATATAACAAATCTCCACCTTAGGGACTTAGTGGTTTTAAATGATTTCTTCAATTCTTTAGATCAGCAGCGCCAACACCAATTGATTTGTAGGATGTTAATCAAGTCAGGACAATGTTTGAACTTGATTGATGTCTCGCCTTAGTCATATCTGCGGGATTCTCTGTCGTGCTAATCTTTCCGAACTAGTACTCCACCTTCTTGATAATCTCGCACGAAATGATAACGAATGTGTATGCGCTTTGTACGTGCGTGGTAGACTTGATTCTTTGCTAAATGAATAGCCTTCGACTATCACAAAACACCTTGATATGTTTTGACCAAGCTCCCAGTCTTCGAAGCAAACCTCGTAACCAAATAGCTTTCCTCTCATGTGCCATACTCTGCCTGCTGTAGTAGACAAAGCAAGCGTGACCGCAAAGGTAGACTTCCAACCGACCGGTGCTCTAGCAAGTAAACACATGTCTTAGGTAGTTGACCGAGCGACTTATCTAAATCTCTGCATAGTCGGAGATCACAATATCATTGCACTTTGACCAATGGTATTATCCCGCCGAAATACTAAACCAACATTTACGGTGTTATAATATACCGTAGAATCCATTTCCATGACCAACCGTGTCCTTTAACGGGATCGTGCATGTACTGCCTACAACACCAACCGCGTGTGAAATGTCGGGTCTTACTGACACCATTGCATACATCAAGCTACCAACCGCATTTGCATATGGTACTTTTGCCATATATTCTCGTTACGCATCATTCTCGAGGAGATAATTGGTAATAGCTTAAATTGAGGAACTAGCGAGTACTTACGGGTTTTGTCCGTTCATTTCATACCCAACGTTGTAGTATCAAACGGCTTCAAATATTGACTACGGGTCAAACTAAGCTTCCCTTCTTCCTGTCTCATCTCCATACTGAGAATCTTCGCTTCTCCCAAATCTTTCATCTCGAACTCACGACTTAGTTGAGCCTTCAACTTTTCAATTCTGCTTGGCTCTTCGATGCAATCAACATATCATCGACGTCTGATAGGAGATAGGCGAAAGACTCGTTTGTAACTGTGAAAATACCTGATGATCGTGTGTGCCACGGTATACTTTTGTTGCAACATAAGCCGGTCAAATCGTTTGTACCCTAATGCCCAGGAGATGGCTTCAATCCATACAATGATTTGTTCGACTATAAACCCGAATTCTCTTTACCAATGACAATAAACCGCCCTTTGGGCGAGACATATAGATTTCTCCTTCTAAGTCAGTGTAAAAATGGGTTTCACATCAAGTTGAACTAGTTCCAAAATCAAATTGTGCTACCAAGGCCAACAAAATTCTAATAGAAGAATGTTTTACGACTAGAGAAAATACCTCGTTATAATCGATTCCCTCACGGCGTAGAAATTCTACCACCAACCTTGCGCCTTGTAGCGAATACCATCTTTGTTAGGAAATCCATCTTTCTTTGCATACACGTTTGCATCCAATTGCCTTCTTGCGCTTTAGGTAGTTGTGTCAACTTCCATGTTTTATTCTTGAAGGGACAAAAGTTCTTCATCGTAGCTTCCTTCCATCTTTTCAACTTCGGGGCACGATTGCTTCTTTATATATGGAAGGAACATCATCATGCACCTGTTGAAAGTGCACAGGGCAGCCGTATTCTTAAAAGCGAGCGGTAGGTGGCAGTCTTCAAAATCCTTGTATCGGCGGTACCTTGACATTTTGTCGTCGTGGCCTATCAGCAATTTCTTCTTTGTTCTTGTGGAGGTTTCTTGGGTTAAAACCTCTTCATCTCGATTCATCTTACGTGATGGAGGATCAACTTACGTCTTATCTTGTGCTTGGATTAACAATTTTGCTGTCAAACTCAGCTTGTTTCGGAGTTTGCTTCCACTGGCTTCTAAAGTTGCCATCAATCTTCTTAGTTACCTTTCTCGACAACGCAGATTCATCAAAGGTAACATCTCTGCTAAAGATTATCTTTTTTCGTTTCAAGGCACCATAGTCGATATCCGCAGAACCATGAAGGATCCCAAAAAAATGGCTTTAACGCTCTTGGGTCCAACTGTTGATTAATTACGTGGTAGTATGCAATTGAACCAAACACATGTAAGAAATCGTAATCTAGCAGGTTTTCCAGACCGTACCTCCGATGGCGTTTTGCCTTGAAGCGACGATGGTAGACGGTTGACGAGATGACGTGTATGTCACGACCTGACCAATACGCTTGCCTAAACCCGGCATTTGACAACATACATGCAGAACCTTTTCAAGAAAGTCAGGTTCATACGTTCTAGCAACTAGTTTTGTTGTGGTGTTTTCGAATAGTGAAGTGTCGCACTATCCGCTTCTTCTTCCAAAACTTTCATAAATGGATCATTTGTGTACTTCGGTGCCATTATCGGACCTCGGACACTTGATCTTTTACCGCCTCCGAGTCTCGATCATCTTCTTCCACTGAGAAAAATACCTAACACTTCATCCTTTTTCTTGCCTGAGATGCACCAAAAACTCTTGGAGAAGTCATCAACGAAAGTGACATAATAATGTTTGCAACTCGTGGATAGAGTTCTTGTTGGCCCCATACATCGATATGGATGTAATCAAATACCGCTTTGTATTATGAAGAAGCGATTACCAAAGCTTACTCTTTTCTACTTCCACGATACCACAATGCTCACTGAAATTCTAACTCTGGTTCTCGGCACCTTTATCAGGCCTTGCTACTTAGAATACGTAAAGCTTTTTCTGGCGTGTCCCAAACGCATATGCCACTGACTTGGTAGTTTCTAAATCTCTTTCTTCATCTGGCCCGATGTTGATGCTGTCCAAATAACCGTACTACCAAGGTAGTAGTACGATTATTCTTAGAACACCTTTCATCGCCCAAAGTGCTCGAGAAGTAACCTTGATGCCCCATTTGTATGGTCACGGTGAAGCCTTTTGATTCTAAGACTCCATAACAATGAGATTCTTCTTCATATCCCGAACGTAATGAACATCTGTCGAATCACGGTTGAACCATCTTGATTCTTCAAACGAATGTCTGTACCGATTCCCAAAACTTTGCATGGATAATCATTACCCATGAAAACAACTCCACCGTCTTGTTCTTCAAAGTTAAAGAACCAACTCTCGTTGTTGAGAACATATGGAAAGTACATCTTTGAATCAAAAATCCAATCACCAGGATGAGATGATGTTGACGAATCCGAACCAATGCAAAAATCTGACAATTGCTGCGTACCACACATGCATCGATTACGACTTTTCCTTTCTTTTTGCAACTTGAGGACAATTTTTCTTCCAATGGCACTACCATGACAAAGAGCACATTCATCTTTACCAAAGTCTTCCTTTTGATAGAATCTACCTCTCGCTTCCTTTATGTTGTGTTTGCGGACGTCCTCTTACAGGCAATGCCTCTATACCATTCATTTCTCTTTTATCTTTCTTTCTAATTTCATAACTATACAAAGCGGTCTGAGCTTCCTCAAAAAGACACTTTATCCTTCCCAACGAGTAAGCTCGTAATAAGATGATCAAACTCATCCAGGAAGGGAGGCTAACAACTTGTCGAGGCTAAATCTTCATCTTTAAAAGTTTCATCCATATTTAACAAATCTGCTACTAATTGATTAAAAGTAGTAATGTGGTCGTTTATTGTAGTACTTGGAAGGTATTGGCAAGAACAACTTCTTCAAATAAATGATTTTGTCCACTGCTTCTTGTGAACTTGTTCTTCAACGCCTTCCACAACTTACTTGCGGATGTCTCCTTCATGAACGTGTACTTTTGTTCTCTTAAGAACACGAACGGATTGTACTGCATCTTACGTCGGTTGATATTTTTCCACTCTACTTCATCTGTTCCCATCTGGTTTCTCTTCAACGGCGATGTCTAGACCTTGTTGAAGCAGAGCATCAGAACTTCGCGTCTTGTAGAAATAGCCAGGTTCGTCAAACTTCTCCCACCTCGAACCTTGCGTTCATCACCGTAGTTACGCTTGGCGTGGATGATTGGCCTTTGTTTGAAAGAAATTTTTCTTCCGCCATTTCTTCAAATTCTGACAACTAGCAACTATATTCCAATAGCAAACAAACGGAATACAAACAAATGCCTGGGTAGAAAACCTTCGGCTCGATACCAATTGTTGGGGAAAATCGGGTTATATTTTCCCTATTCACAAGTAATTCTACTATTCAACATGATTTAAATGAATGTAAACTCAAACTTGAACAACAGTAATCTATTGGAAATATAATGCTAAAATAAACTAAAACAGAGATATTGAAACGAGAAATATTAAAACAGAAAAATAATAACACTTGAGAAATTTAACGAGGTTCGGTATAAATATTACCTGAGTCCTCGAGGCGTCGTTGACCACTTCCACTATCTCCAAATGAATGAACTTCAAAATTACAACTAATTGGGCAAAATTGAGCTAATCAATTACCATTACAAAAGAGAGGAAGATTTACAAATTTTTGGGATGTTTACAAATGGTGAAGGAGGGCTTTATTTATAGCCCCAAATCCAACACCCATCTTCATTCCTAACCAATGTGGGACTTTTCTAATTTTCTCACTAAGGAGCAATATATAACATTTGGATGCAAATCCATCGCTTAATAAAACTGTTCATCATTGGGGAATTCGTTAAAGGTTGAAATAATAAAATCATTTCAAGTTAAGTGGCAAGCAAAGAGGATATGAAAACCTGTAATCAATCCATTCAACCTACAACTTCGTGAACTATAAAAATTGTCTGCCTCACACTAGAAGTTTCCTACTGCAAATAACATCAATGTAAGAACAAGTAGATTTGCTTTAGAAGAATAAATTTATTTTCTCGACTCAAATGGGTAAATACTTATCAACAACAACAACAAAAATAGTAAATGTAAAAATAAGGATAAAAGGCGTGCATCTTCAACATATCACCTTCTTCTAACAATGTCTCATCACTTGCAAGCGGAGAAAAATGACACGGTGTTGTTAACAGAAATGCCAGTTGGGAACGCAACAACTCTTTCAATTTTTCTCAGCATTTTTATACATCTTACCAGTTGACCTGCATAACATGAAAGCAAAAAAATATTTCAGTATCATATCCTAGACGGGATATGAAGACGACTAATGACATTAACTGTAAATTAAAAATGATATATACACCGATATATTAAGGTAATTGGGAGAAAGAAGCTAAATCTCAAATGGAAGAGTCGCCCTTCTCGTAAATATCTACAATATTTGCTTTAGGTTTGCATTCTGATAGTAGTTACTAATGACAAAGCCTCTGCAAAATGAAAATTTATATTTAACCAGGCTCTGAAATTATTGTAGATAATTTCATAGTTCGTTTCCGAACTATGAAATTACACCGACTCTGAAAACCAGTAAAGCAAAACTCTATAATGAAAAACGAATCAAAATCATTGATAAAATTAATTTCATGTTCCACACGACCGAGATCTAATTCAAATAAATGCAGATTGCAATCAATCCAGAACAAAATCAGATTTACAAAAATTCCAGAACTCAAAGTATAAAATACTCGAACGGCAAAGGAGACAAGCTTATATTGACAACTAGGGCTTTTGCAGAGTATAATATTTCGAGGAAAGAAACTGAACCAAATGAAAGGAGGCTGTGGCTCACTAGAGCTAGGGTTTAGACACTCTGTTGCGTACTTGCGTTTCTCTTAAATAGGAATTCTGGTTTAAAAACTTGTTTTTTTCCGCGCCAGTACGTACGAATTTACGCCGTAATTTAACTTATCACGATCATCTTCCTCTAATATTTATAATATTTTATAACATAAAAGTATATGTTTTAAAAAATTAAAATAAATTATATAAAAATTAAAATATTTTCTTTTTCTTACCCTTAAATCTTCATATTTGCACTTAGATTTTTATAAGTAATCTATTTTTATATTATTTAATTATTATTTTTATGATATAAAAAAATTTATATATAATATTTATAAAATATAAATTATATGTTATGAGAAAAATATACATGTAAATGTAATACATGAATAATAAATATAAATAATTTTTATTATAAAAAAGATTATGTTGTTAAATTAAATCAAAAGAAAATAAAAATAAAAATAATGAGAAAAATAGATAAACTGTTATCATAATAGAGTGATTAGATATAGATATTTTATAATTATTTATAAAAATTAGATTATTTTTATTAAAAATAATTAAATAATTAAAATCTAAGGGTTATTATAATAATATAAAGATTAAGCATATATTTATATTATTTTTTAAATATATATTAAAATATATTTTTAATAATAAAATATATAATATTTTAAATAAATAAAATAAATAAATTTTATTTTTATTTTTATTTTATTTTACTTTAAAATGTGTTCTAAATAGTTAAAAGATTAAAATTATTATAAATTTTTTAAAAATATATTTAAAAAAATTAAATGATAAGAGGGTTCTAAATAATTAAAATATATATGTATAATATTTTAAAATTAGAATTAATTTTTTTAATATAAGGACTAATTAATATAAGATAAAAATGTAAGTATTATTAACTTTTGGAGTTGAAAGATTTTACTATTTATAATTTAATGATGATATGAAATATTTTTTTTATTTTAAAGTCAAATTATTTTTTAAAATGTAATATTTAAAATATTAAAATATGAAATATATATAGCATTTAATTTACGACCTCATTTTCTATAAAAAAAGTTATTTCATCAATTTTTTTCTTTTTTATAATATTATAATTTAATTAAATGATTTTTTTAATAGATTAATAATTTAATTTTATTAATATTGTATTATTTTTTATTTCTTTTAAACAAATAAATACTTGTATATATATAGAGACACACACTCATATAACTCAAACAAATAAATTATAAATTATACTACAAAATTATAAGTTATGTTGTATTATGTATGTGTGTGTTAGCTTCTCGTACATGAAATATGATGTCTATTTATTTTTACTCGGTATCTTGTTTTCTTTATATAAGGTTGGTTACTACAGATCAACAATATATACACATATATAATTAGATACATTTTGTATGTGATTATGTTTACACATGTCACATGTTATGATTTTTGGCAAGTGAACATGCGAGTGAACTTAGGTTGTCACTTATATTTTTGTTTTGTTTCATATGCGGGTATTTGTATAATTTAATCAGTAATTTTTTATGCGAAAAAATGTATTTTTAACACATCGCCACCATCATTGGCAAAGTAGTTGGTGAGGTTTAAAGTAAGGTGGTCGTTTGAATTCTATAAATACCTCTTATTTTCTATTGTTTTGTCCTCCATGAAAATGGAGCAAAGTTCTATCAAATTGATACCTCATTTTTATGTTTTCATATCACTAGTAGCTTGAGTGTTATTTGGTATTAGTGATTCATGATTGTAAGGATTATAAGTATTGTCTATTTTCATGGACAAAATATCTTTATGTAAATTTATTTTTAGGCTTGCTATAAATCTATCAAGTAAAGTCGAAGAAATATAAAAATTTTAAATAGTCATACTTCAGGTATATTTGTTATAACTATAACACATAAAATTATACTCACGCATTTAATAGCACATATTAATAAATCAAAAATTATTTTTATTGCTAAAAATATAGAATAATATATATGCTAGAATATTAGATAATATATACTATAAATTAAAAGATAGCATAAAATATAATTTATTTTTTTTAAATAGGAATCTTCGTGATTAATGAGTCTATTTTAAAATAATTATTCTTTCAATAAGAGTATTCTTAATTAGTGAATATTACTAATCATATTTGTAATAGAAAATATATTTATCAATTATATAGGAATCTTATTAATTAATGAGTATTACTAATCATATTTGTAATAAAAAATATATTTATCAATTATATAATAGTCTTATTAATTAGCGAATATTATTAATTATATTTGTAATAGAAAATATATTTATTAATGATATAGGAGTCTTATTAATTAGTGAGTATTACTAATCATATTTATAATAGAAAATATATTTATCAATTATATATGAGTCTTATTAATTAGTGAGTATTATTAATTATATTTGTAATATAAAATATATTTATCAATTACATGGTATTAAATGTTTTAATTTTTTTTTATAAATAAAATTCATTGCTCATTGTTTCAATTAACCACACAAGAATTCTTTTCTTTTTAATTTCTCTCTCTTGTATTATAAATATAAGATCATAATCCTTTAGGATTATTTATTTAGTTAATCTATTAAATATTAGTGTCTATGTTTGATTGAGTAATAAGGCTAATTAGTTTATGATATTTTGATCATATATTCTTATAGTTTTTTCTTTATTTTTGTCATTAAATTGTTAAATCAAATAATTGTATTTGTTATTTCATAATTATTTGATTTGATTATTAATATTTAAATAAGTTATTTTTATTAAACTCGTGGTTAATCTTTATGCTCTAGGATTTACTAATTGATTTGATTTAAGTGACATGTGTTTTGAATAATCTAATTAGGATTATTCATTATTAAATATATTATAGAACACACAAGATCACTTGTATTTTTGTGCTAACCATTTTATAGTTAATTTAGGAACATATCTGATTGACAGGAAGTTTCTTGGTACATTGGTCTGGAAATCACTCATACTAATATTAAAAACTATAAAAACAAAGCAGGGGCTCGTAAGTAAGATACATTGGGGCAGTATCCTGGAGAGGGTAGCATAAGACCGAGTTTGTACTTGAATATTTGTTTTTCATAGTGGAAAGTCAAGTGGTCTGGTGGATCAGTGGTTTTTCTTTTAGGTCATGGTTGTGGCTTAGGTTGTTTCTACCTAAACATATCATGTGTTATTCTTTTATTTCCTCACTTTATTCTTACACGCGACTACATGTCTGACCGTCTATTTTGTTTATTAAATTATAAATTAATAAAATTAAAAATAACTTATTCACCCATCTAGATTAATTAGGTCCGTAATTTATAAATTTTCAATGATTGTGTCTATGTTTATGATATGTGAAGCACTCAAGACGATGTTCGCTAGTTAAAGTAAAACAGTGTTCTTAAGTTACGAGTACTTAAGACTATTCTATTGATAATGTGATAACTTCTCTATGAAAGTGAGCTAAGTTAAATGCTTTAAGTTCTTATATCTCTTGATGTGTGCAATAAGCGATAAAGATATGGAATGTTTAAGTTTGAGAGTGGTCCTTAAAAGTGTGAGTTGTTACACTTTTGGTTATTTATATGTGGTTACTCATCACACCACATTGGGTGGTATGAGCTTTAGACGATAGCCAAATTCGTGAGGCAAATTAGGACATTGCAAAAGCAACAAACAAAAACAATAATATGCAGTTTAGACAAAGGTTCTGACTGATAGAGGTAATAATAGTTTTATTATTTTAGAGTTGTAATTGATTTATTGTTTAATGGATTGATTGTTCTTGAGTGTTTGACTTAAGAAATCCGAATATATTATCATATAAATAGATCTTTATATGGATTTACCTCGTTATATCTGGTGTTATACATGTTCTAATGTTTGGTTAGTACAATAAGAGTTTAAATTATGTATGTTTCTATATTCTAAAGTTTAAACTTTAATTATAAATATTTTATTATTTATTATGAGCTTTTTCACTATTGAATATTGCTTATGGTATATATTATATGTTTGTGTTTATTTTTACTACAATTGTGATTATTTGTTAGAAGTTTATGTCAGAAATTGTTTGTTCGTTTCGGTTAAGTTCTTAAAGAGTAAGTATATCCTTAACTTAATTGTATATCAAGTATTATACTCATTCTTTATAGTCATGCATAATTATATTACATGTTAAGGTAATATGTCTTTTTATCTACATTTATTTGATGTGAGTTTTTATTAGGGTTTGTTATGTATGTTTAATTGTATGTTATGAAAGTACAATAATTATTTATCGAATATGTTATCACATACAAAGTCTTAAGTGATTGAAATTTCTTTTAACTTGTTAGTATGTATGCATGTATCATAAATTGTGTATTATTTTCCATGTATGTATATCTCCTCACTCTTTAATTATACTAAGTGTTTGACTATTTATTAATATTTGTTATGTATGTTTAATCGTATGCTATAAAAGTATAATAATCATTTAACGAATATGTTTTCATATATAAAGTCTTGAAGTGATTGAAATTCTTTTTAATTTGACAGTATGTATGCATGTATCATAAAATGTGTATTGTTTTCCATACATATATGTTGTTAGTTTAGACATGAGCCATATTATCATTAATGTGTATTCTATAGAATATTATTTTTGTTTTGAATTGAGCATATTGTTTTGTATTTTCATTGGGTTAATTTATTAATTCATATTATAAGAATTACTTGAATGAATTGATATAAAACTCGTGAAAAGATTACATAATTTGATTCTTTCACTGTTCATCTAGATTCCGATTACCTATTTGTATCATAAATCTTCAAAAATAATTTGTAATATTATTTTAGATTTATAATTGTATTAATTATATAATTTTCATCGAATAAATATTTAAAAATATAAATTAAATTAAAAGATGACTAGTAGATATGTACGTACCTCCCTGGCTTGTCTTCTATATATAAAATAGACTATAATTTTGGTGGTTAGTTGCATGGCTATGAGAACGAAATTACACTCAGTAAGTTTTTTCTTTTTTCATTTTTAGCTTTTTACTCTTTTTGTTGGTCGTGCATTTTCCTTTTTTTATTGTTTTTACAACAATAAATACTAAAATGCTTTTATAATAAATATATCTATATATTAAAAATCCACTATAAATTTGGTTAGTCTTACGTCTATGAGAAAAAAATTACATTTTTTTTACTTTGTTTCTCGGTGCATTTTTCTATTTTATTGTTTTTCCAATAATAAATATTAAAATATCTTTATAATAAATATATTTTATGAATAATTATTTTTATAATTTTATTATGTATTACTCTAAGTATTAGTTTTAATCCCATTAAATGGGATAATTCACTATATTTGTACTTACGTTTTTAATATACCGTTTGAGTTTGATTAATTTATTTATGATTGAATCATATTTTTATTGAACTAATCGTTTTTATTTTCATATCTCATATCAATTAATAAATTCTAAATAAAATTTATTATTTTTATGCAAACAAATGCTTATTAAGTTCAATTATGTTATGTCTATGTGTTCGTTTTATATCATTTTCTTAAATAATAATAAAAATATTAATTAAATAAGTTATATATGTTATATTTTTTTAATTTAATTATATAAATTTTATCAATATTATATCAAAACAATCATGTTTATATCATGTGTTGAATTGTAAATCAATGTCATAAATTATAGAAAATATTATTTACAAAATAAAAAAATGTTAATGCATAGTGTTTTATATGCAATAAGTGATATGTTAATGTTGAATTTATTGTTAAATTAGGACATGAGAATCTTATTAACATGGATGGATTATATTACAACTTATGAATTTATGCAGGCATCAATTTGTGACAAAATTAATTTTCAAAATAGTTAATATTATAATTTTTTTCCTAAAGTAACGAATTAATTATTTATTTATTTATTTTAAGAGCATTGTAATTTTTATACAAAACTGTTTAATTAATTTTAAATAATAATAGTAATAATAATTAATTAATTTTGGAAAAGATAGATTTAAAATAAACTTAATTTTTTTATCTATTTAAATTGGTGTAATCAAAATTTAATTTAATTCGTATTTTATTCAATTAAAAATTGTCACCACCATTAGATACCAATTAATAACACTTAGTCTATTAAGAATATTTGATATATCTTTTGTTAAGAATAAGAGTAAAAAAAAATCAAAATAATAATGTGAATATTCCAAATTATGGATAAGATTATTGCCGCAGCTTATTTTATTGTTTTCACATTAATTATTTAATGTTAATATTTTAAGTTGATAAAAATATTATTTTATCTAAATTTAATTAATTTTAAAGATATTTTTATTAATTTTTAAAACTTAAACGAATGACCTGAATTGCTACAACAACTCTACTCTAGAATTATTTCAAAATAATTTCAACGCGGAAAAATGACGCCTGTCAACGTAGTACCTCGATAGACCATATATATTGACTAAGCAAAGAAAAATACCTGTCGCAAAGGCAAAGCTTCATTGCTCAACTTTCGACTCGTCTACACTAGTACGTGTCAATTTTTCCTCACTTGGCTACTTCTAAATCACCTTCTTTCTTTACCTCTATATAACCAGCTTGCTTCCCACACATCATTTCACCATCTAACAAATTTACGTATTTCCTTATCACAAAACAAAAAAAAGTTGCAAGCAAAACGAGTAGTTTTAGAAAATGACATCGCAACAGTATAGAGCCGACCTCGACGCCAAGGCGAAGCAGGGTGAGACTGTTGTCCCCGGTGGAACTGGTGGTAAGAGCCTTGAAGCTCAGGAACACCTTGCTCAAGGTATACATAATATATATATATATATATATATATATATATATATATATATATATATATATATATATATATATATATATATTTACATGTTATAGATCATTTGTGTTGATGTTATATATTTTAGTAATTTTTTATTAAAATATTGTTATTTTAATTAATTTTTAAGGTCGAAGCCGAGGAGGACAGACAAGGAGGGAGCAACTGGGGCATGAAGGGTACCAGGAAATGGGAAGCAGAGGAGGTCAGACTAGGAAAGAGCAGTTGGGGCATGAAGGGTATCAAGAGATGGGTCGCAAAGGTGGACTCAGCACCACTGATAAGTCTGGAGAAGAGCGAGCTGCTCAGGAAGGCATTGATATTGATGAGTCCAAATTTAGAACTAGGAATAACTGACTCTTCTGTTGAACCTACAACTGAACTACCCAATGCTTATTTTGTGTGTTAGTTTGTATTATTAGTGTTTGATCTATGACTCTATGTAAATCTTGCTTATGTTTTGGTAATTAGGATCGTGCTTGGAAGTGGCTTGCTTTACGTGTAACTCTGTGATGTGTAGTTGTATGTTTGGCTTTGTGATCTCTGTTTTCATTAGGTCTAGCTAGGACATAATTAATAGTAGTGCTGTGTTTGGTGTCAAGGTTTATGTACTTGGAGTTCCGTTTAAGTAAAAAGTTTAAAAGTTTTCGTGTAATTGTATGTTTTAACTTATTTTCAACTTTTATTTATCTAAATTGAAAAAAGTAATTAAAAAATTAATAATAATCTAATAATACTCAAATTATACTAACTTTATTCCAAATATTAAGAACTTTATTATCTAAATTTACAAAAGAATAATAATCTAATAATACTCAAAATCATACTAACTTTATTCCAAATATTAAAAACTTAAAATTTAAAGAAACATTTTATTAAAAATTAATAATATAATCATATTCAATTATATTAGCCTTATTCAAAAAATTACTAATCTAATAATATTTTATTTAACTTTTATTCAAAAAAATTAATATTCTAATCATATTCAATAATCTATTATATTAACCTTATTCAAAAAATTACTAATCTAATCATATTTGATTTAACTTTTATTCAAAAAATTAATATTCTAATCATATTCAATAATCTAATATACTAACCTTATTCAAAATATTATGTTAAAAAATAATTTTTTCCTTAATCATACTCGATTATATTAATCTTATCTAAAATATTAAAGTTAATTTCTTTTATCCCTTAAAAATTAATAATCTAATAATTCTTAATCATCCTATCTTATTAAAGTTAAACAAAAACAAAATTTTATTCCTTAAAAATAACTAAAAATAAGTTCAGAATTGAAAACTTTGAAAAGTAATATTTAATATAGAAAAATATTGTAAATGTTCTTTACATTATCACAAGGCATCATTTAATAAAAAAAATTGTATTATTTGGTATTTTTGTAAAAATACGAAGAAGGATAAAAAGTATACAATTTAGAAAAGTACTGTCCTTTACATTTATCACAAAGGGATAATTTAATAAAAAAAATGCATTATTTGACATTTTTGTAAAAAATGTCAAATAAGGATAAAATCCTCTAATATTTTATTTTATAGGTAAATAAAAAAGTTAAAAATGATAAGGAGGATAAAAATGACTTTCTTGTGGTACTTTTGTAAAATTTATAAAAAATTATCCTTATTTAATACTATTTATAAAATATAAGAAATTAAATGATACATTTTATAATGTATAATGTAAGAGACTAATTGTTATAAGTTAATTTAAATTTTTAATGGTTAGGAACACTTTAATTTTTCTAAAAAAATTTAAAGTTAAAATTCATTTCCAAAACTACAAATTAAAAAAGGTAAACCTGACTTTATTCTTCTAGAAATCAGTTTACTGTTTTACAGAGCTACAAAAAGGAAAGGGGAAAATGGTTTCACGTTCTTTGTGGAAAAATGAACAAAACGGCGAAACTATGGTACAACTTAAAACGTCATGTCAAATGGAAAATGTAACTGCTCCAATCAGGGGATTTTTGCCAGCTTCAATGAACTTTCCACACAATAATTTCCGACTTTTCTCCAAGCTCCGCATTTTAGGTCAGCTAGAATCATCAATGGCTAGTGGCCAAAGCAGTTACCAAAAGACCTATCACAAGAAACGGCTGTGCACTTGCCTGAAATGTTGTAGATTTTAGATTTTAGTTTCTCCTCCACAAAATGGCTATATACTAAAAGCTATGTAATTGCGCAAAGTGATCATTTGAATAACAAATAGAAGAAAGCTTTAACATAGATCAAAGATACTATTCAGATCAGATCTTGCTCTTCTTTGAAGATGATTTTGGGAAATTACATAAACTAATGTCAGGAAAGTCACATATCAAACATATGTTTAATGTTTGATATGTTTATTATAAAAATAACATTCTAATAATATTAAACTAAAATTGAAATTGAAATTTGTTCAACATAGAACAGAATCCAAATTAAACAATGTTTAATGTGAAGAATGTTACTTTTCTTTTTTCTCTTTTGCGTGTCTTGGGAAGTCACATATCAAACATATGTTGCTGTTTCTCCGAATGCATATCAAAGTATTAAGTTCATTAAAATCACCGTCACTAATCGTTGTTTCTACTTAAGACTTGAAAATTCATTTATTCAGTAGTCAGGAAAATACCTGGTATTTAACATCGTACTTTACAGGGTCTTTGAGAAAGTACTTGAACTGCAAAGGACAAATGCATGAGGTATAAGTAATAAACAAAGGGTAACAAGACTAATACAGCAGGATCCAACTAATAAGACTGAAGTGCATATTAATCATTATGTTTAGCTACTACTATTTATCATACGTCAAACACCTGTGGACAAGAATAAATAAGCATCCACATCAATGAATTCATGAACAGTCCAAAGGAATTTACCTGAAAAAATACTTGAGGACAAATCAAGGCAAGGAGAGCCAAGGCATAGAATGGCTTGCCAGCCCCTAACAGATAACCTGCACCAATAGATGTTTTGCTAGAACTGAGCTAACTTGTGAAATACTCTTTTTATCAAACTCATGAGTATAGATATAAAGTAGGTTGTATCATCTCATCTTATGTTTTATTTAGTATCTTTAATGGGTTCATGGTGCAATTCATTTCATTTAAATACCATTTACATCTCAATTCATTAAATTAGATTGTAACTTTAATGAAAATAACTTTAAATATATGTTGTATTTTTTTTTATTAAACTTATATTATAAATTATCATTTATCATATTTTCTATTGTTTTTATATTCGTACTTGTCTCATTTATGTCCATTATAGACAGATGAGATATCTCAATTAGTACTATTTCATTATCATCTCGTCTCATTAAAAATTAAGCGAGACAAAATGAGATGAGTTTTGAAAATTAATAGATTGTCTCATGAATCTCGTTAACGTCTCATCTCAATTTACATCTCTACTCATGAACAAGAATAAGGTAACATAAAGAAACAAGTATCTAGTGCTCCAATGCTCAAATCATAGTAACTATTATCCACATCCCTAACCTTCTTAACCAACTTCATACTCGCAAATACATCATTGAATCACTACAACAGCTTGTTGGGTTCTAAAAGCAGGATACTTCCCATCTTAAAAAAAATGCAAACTTATTTTTTTAGTGCACATCCATCGATCATCAGAAGCACAATATGAGATTTATTGGTCTATCACATTTGATTCCAAAGGGAAAGTTCATCCCAAATGAGGCAAATATGTACTACAAAATATTTTATACATGGATTCAACTTGGACAAAAAATATGCTGTCCATGTTTTTCTTATGCATGTGACTGAGCTAAGATGTTTTTTCAGTACCAAAATAAAACCATTTTCCGTCCAAGCACAAAGGATATAATAATATACAAGTAGTGTATCTCATTTAGATGCCTCGGTTAATTCAGAAAAAAGAACTACTCTCAAAGAGGTCTTCGGAATGCAAAAGCAAAACGGTATTTTAGCTGATCAGGTCAAGTCAGACCCAATTTATGGAAAACGCATTTATTTGACAATGGTACATCTGCCTGGTATGTATGACAACCGCCACTGAAATTGCAAAGGATGACTTAACTTTTTACGTGTAAGCAATGAAAAGGTAACAGCACAGAACACTTTGATTAGTTGCTACCTTGACTTCAGTGTAACTTCAGCAATATATACATGTTTGAAGAAACATCAAGTAATGGCAATTTAAGAAACATACCAGCCACAGATAGCTGAGTTATGTCAATAGCCCCCACGCAGATCCACTTAGCAGTTTCAGAGCCAAAAGCTACTGGAAGTGACTGAAAACAGCATCACCACAAAATGAGTAAGATAGCCAACCATATTAAGTGTCAGAAAAAAAATAAATTACATTAAATTTGTAGACCTGAAGTCCCAGAGCTCTATCTCCTTCAACACTTTTGAAGTCATTGACAATAGCAATACCCAACTGGAAAAAAAATGTTAAATAACATGATAAAGACGAACATATCAAGTTACATCTCCGTAAAACATACCCCAGCTATGCTGTACAATAGTGTGAGAACAATAATGTCAGGTGTGAGAGTCCCAAATAAAGCCTGACCAGCCCACCTGTCAACAAGGGTTTAATCTTATTATTGTACAATAAATAGATTTCCAAGACAGGTCCTAGCAGTTGACAAATAATGTATAAATGAAGACTTGTTCCCCTTGATTAGGCTGATGCTCATTTGTGGCTTACATAGTGTTAATAATCTTAATTCATAACATTTAGCTAAAAATCCAACAGGTTTCAGTTAAAAGCATCCAACAAAAAGAGCAAGGATTTCATGTTAGAAAAAAAAAATATAAAATTTGCAATTGCTGAGAAAATCTTCCTATTATTACTCTCGTAATTCTGCCATGTCTACATTTGGAATTTGGATAATAAATCAGTGGTGAGAACCAAGAGAGGTTGCAAGTCCTTTTCATCTTGCATGTCTAACACTTGTTCCTATAATCATCTTATGGGAAATGAGAGAGCAAGTTAACTACAAAATACATGATTCATAATTACATAACGTAGCATTCAGTTATAAAAATCAAGAGAATCAAGAAGATATAGCACCATGGCAAACTGATATAACTAGCACCAAGGGCAAAATTTCCTATCCATCCATTTTGTTTGAGCTGCAACAACACAAAGAGCATAAGCAGTATGTGAACTTCTTGTAAGTAAAGATAATTCTTAGCGTTGGCAACAGGGGAAAATGTAAAATACTTTTAAAGGTGGAGCAGAGTATATGTATGACAGAAGGGATCCACCCAACGCTAGGTAAAAAAGTGTAGGGAAGTTATGCCCTGCCTGCAGAGTAAAAAAAATGAATGAACATTTATCCATATGTTTAACTTGGAAAAGGAAGCACCCATCCTTTAAGCCACTCACCCACACATCTAATATACCAGCCAAGCTGAGTCCTCCAAGAAGCAGCACCCATATTTGGGTGATAACCTGAGGCTCAAAATACAATAAATAATCAAGATGTAATATATAAAACACTTTTTCACTTATAGCACATTAGCGACTTTGATACCTCATTTTCAGATATTGCCCCTGAAGGAATTGGACGATAAGGTTCATTGATGGCATCTATCTCTCGGTCATACCAATCATTAAGCGTCTAAGAAAAAGGAATATATGAGACAAACCATATAGTTACTTGGTGGTATAACAATACCATTCATTACCAAAAAATCTACTGTTTCACTTCACACAAAAATACCTGTGTATAACCGGTAAGAAATGGGCCAGACATCAACATGCAAACAATTGATTTACCAACATCCTCAAATGTCCACTGAAAATTTCCTTCAATGTGAAAAGAATGCATCAGATGCACTTCATATGGTTACAAGGATGTTCCTGTATACATTCAATACTATATATGGCAAATTGATTCAAGAAAACAAACAGATTTCACCAATAGTCAGCTTGTTAA
The DNA here is from genome assembly GCA_033030585.1 of Hippophae rhamnoides. Classification (NCBI taxonomy): domain Eukaryota; kingdom Viridiplantae; phylum Streptophyta; class Magnoliopsida; order Rosales; family Elaeagnaceae; genus Hippophae; species Hippophae rhamnoides. Next base: position 55,050,528 of record CM065433.1, on the reverse strand, counting down.
AAGCACCTAGCTGGTCCTACTTGATAACAAAGTCCGTGATTCAAGTTTCAGCAAGGACTTTGCACAGCTCTATTATATGGGATAATAGATAAAGTTTGGAAATTTTTCATAATATGAAGAAAACAGAACTATGGAGACTTGGAGTGTAGCATACATAAATTGACATTTGACAACAGCAGAATAAGCGCAGTAAATTTTTATCCAGTTATGCTTAAAGTGCAACGTCGTAGGGGACGAATTCAAAGGGTTATGGTTGACACTCTTATAGTTTATAATAGACTTGCAGAGTCACATGCATAATCTCATATATAACTAACTGCAAGAAAATAAGAAACTTCGAAATCTCAAAATGAAGGATTTTAACAGAATCCAAATGAGTACCAGAAGCAGCAGCTCCACAAACTACACCCCAAATCAATGGTGGCCATGTTACGGGTTTCGTCAGCTGAAGACGAATCTTCCATTTATTCTGCACATGTATCATTTCAGAGTCAACTATACCATATTTACTAAGACCCAACTAAATGATAAAATTTCACTCCATAAGGTAAAGGAAACGAACTTAGTTTCATTCTGAAGTTAAAAAAGATATATACATATGTATATGTATCATCCAATGAAAACCAAAAACAGTCGACGGAGTATTGGAATTAAGATTTCAAGAAATCGATTTCTAAAATTACGTAAACGAATCTGACTTGACTTAATCAGCAGAAGCTGGAAATACTATACATCTCATCTTCTAGCATAAAACCTATGTAAAATGGAATTCGATCCACAATTTATGACTTACAGTTACTTGAGAAGCTCCTTTAATGCCAAGAAGCTGATTGAAACTCGAACCATTACTAGCTGGTGCTTTATCCGGTGCATGGGGTTTAACTGCTAAAGGATTAAGAATAAACACAAAGTCAAAAGAGAATGAGAAATTACAAAACAAAAGCTCTAATTATAACTAATCTCATAATAGAACTAAAAATACGAAGTTTAGAAGCTCGCACGACCTTCGTTCGTATCCGTCTCATATGCCCTAATTGAAAGCCTTCGTCCTAAAAAAAATATCAGCGCAGGTGAAAGTAAATAATTGGAAGCTCAAAATGAGAACTAATAAAAGGCCTATAGCTGCTGGAAGAACAAACGACATCATTTGGAGTTTGCATAGCAATTAACGAAAAAATAGCGTGTCAAATAACTCATTTTCTACTTTAGCTGTTGAATTCTTTGAGAAAGTTGAGTGACTTGTGGATAAAAATGGAACATAAGTGAGGGAGTCAGTGAACTCACTAGTGAATGCAACATTAATCGGCGTTGGAACAGAACCAGTTCGTACTCTACTGGTGTTAGCCTTTGATAATATTATGGAAGGAACTGTGTTGAAAAGCGACGCCATTGAAGCTATTTAGAGCTTTCTGAACAAACAGAGGGCGGAGAGACAAAGAGGACGCTTAGCGGCTTGGTCGTGAGCCTCATTACTCATTGAAGTCGATAATACCTGTGAAAAAAAAAGAGCGCGCGTGTGGTGTATCAAATACACACGATTGACTTTGTACTCGATAAATGAGCACCGTGGTTTTCGTTTCCAAATCTAATCAGACTAGATTAAGGCTAGACTCTAGAGTTTGTCATGTATGACTGTGCAGGGTGTAAACTCGAGCGCAACACATAACAAAACCCTAAATCAGCATAACATGATTAATTTTTTTACTTAAAATTAACTACTTATTCTTTTTATATACTTTAAAAACAAAAAGCTTGTTTATATTAAATTATTACTTAGCAACCGGCAGTAGCCTGTAATAATTGTTAGAAAAATACGTGTCTAATTATATTGTTTAAATTTTACATGCCACATTTTTTAGGTAACAATTTCATAAAATAGAAATATTCTGATTTGTTTTATTATTATAAATAAATAAATTATTTAAAAATATTTATTTTTTTCATAATCAATACTATATATAAAACTCTAAATTATTTATATTTTAAACAAAATTATTTATATTTTTTAAAGTAATAAATACTGTTATCTTTAATTAATGTTAATATTTTTTATTAATTACATATAAGTTATTAATAATTACAATATTTATAACTATATATATTTAGATTATTTATGTTAAGTAACAATAATTATCATTTTTTATTCATTTTATTAATTTTTATATTTTTATATTTTTATAAATTTAATATAATATAAGTAATAAATTATTAATAACTAAAATATTGATAAATTTTTATCTATAATTACTTTTTTTATATACCAGGTTAATTATATTAAGTACAATAAATAATTATTTTTTAAGTTAATTAATTTAAATCTTTTTATCAAGTAATATAATTCAAGTAGTAAATATTAATCGTTAAAATATTGATAATTATTTAAATTAAAATTATTTTTTATAAAATATTATTTATCTTAAATAACATAAATATTTATTATTTTTTGTTTAATTATCTCAAATATATTTTTTACCGATATAGTAATATAAAATAAATAATAAATTATAAATAACTAAAATATTAATAATTTTTATATTATAATTACTTAAGTTTTTGTCTACAATGTTATTTATCTTAAATAACATAAATAATTATAGTTTTTTGATTAATTATATTGATTTTTATTTTTTATCAATTAAGTAATAAATTATAAATAATTAAAATATTAAAAATTATCTATATTAAAATTATTTATCTTTTATATATAAGGATATTTATCTTGAGTAAAATAAATAATCAGTATTATTTATTAATTAAGTAATAAATTGTTAATAATTAAAATATTGATAATTTTATATATTATAATTACTTATTTTTTATACATATTATTTATCTTAGATCATATAAATAATATTTTATGAATTTATTATTTTAAATCTTATTTTTTTATCAATTAAATTGATTAATATTTAAAAATGTGTGAATTTAGGTGTAATAACATGAACATGAATACTCGTAACACAAATAAATACGCATAAATTACATATATTATCACCCCGTGATGTTGTGTGTGCCTTAACATCTGCATTAATGATTTTATTTATTATTAGTTTATATTTTTTTTCTTTTATACAGAAACAACTCATATTTAAAAATTTAAGATGAATTTTATATGATTTCCTATAATAATATATATTCAAACTTATATAATTATATTTAATAAAAAATATCATATCAATTATTACAGATAATAATGTTATTTTCATACAAAATCTTCATTAATACTTTAAAATGTGATTTTATTTTTTAATAAATATTTTAACACGTATTTGATCATAATTATAAATATAAATTTATATTTAAAAATTTAAGATGAATTTTAATTATATGATTTATTATAATATATATTCAAATTTATATAATTATATTTAATAAAAAATATCATAATAATTATGATTATGATATATTAGTAACAGATAATAATGTTATTTTCATACAAAATCTTGATTAGTATTTTAAAATGTGATTTTATTTTTTAATAAATATTTTAACACGTATTTGATCATAATTATAAATACAATACGATAACATAATATGATAATAATTTAAATTAAATTGAGTCAACCCAATATAAGTTTATATTTATTTAACATGTTTGTTAGAGAGATTAAACATCAATTCAAATAGATTGGTTAAATCAATATTTTTTTATCTATTAAACTTGATATATTAAAATAATATATTTTTAGTTAAATTAATATTAAACTCGATATGTTAAAATAAATTTTTTAACGCATATATATAAGATTAAAAAATATAAAAATAAATATAAATAACACTCAATTTAATTATTTTAAATATTATGTATTTTATTATTAAAAGTTTACATTTATGTAATTATATGTATGTAAAAATGATATTAATATATATTCAATTTCGATTAACTATAATTTAAATATTACAATAATCATCTCATTTCATATCGTATTGACTAGGATTATATTCTATATTACCTATTTAATGACATGGTTTCTTTTTAAACCTTCTTAAAATATATATAAAATATATATGAGTAGCTATAAAATATATATATATATATAATTTTTATGAAAAATACTTTTTTTACATTTTATAAAAACAAACTATGTTTTTTGGATTAAAATAAAATTTTATATGAACAAATTAATTATATCTCAAAAGATAGATAGTAAATACTTTGATCAATTTAATTTTATAAATTTAAAATACTATTCATATTTTAAAAAAATGGTACATTTTAATCACATTATTATTATATATTATTATTATATTTTTGAATAGTTTAATTATTTTGTATGGATTCTAATTTTTTTGGATTTTTTTTTAAAAAACTTAAATTAAATTGGATTTAACTTTATTAACAAGAGAGATTGTTGAAAAAAAAAACCTCAAAAAATTTATTTTTTAAAATTGATCTAAAATGATTATAATGTTTATAATATAATAGTAAGGTAATTAAAATACATTAATTAAAATAAAATGATTAATGTGTTTATTTTGTGAAAATAAAGATATAATTAAATGTTGTGAGTAGATAAACATTTGCTATAAATTTATTATCTATTCCAAATGTTAGAAACATAAAACACATTTAAACACATTTAAACCTATTTATTATTGGATTGTTTTGTGTTTTGTACATCGGGCTTTAAGTTTAGATTATGCATTAACCGCATAGTTAATGCAAAAAATTGTGAGTAAAAGTAATTTATTTGAAGTAAAAATTATTAAATTCATTCAATTTACTCAAATAACAAATAAAATAATAATAAATTTTCAATTTAAAAGATCATTTTGTATTTATTCATTTTCATATTTGATTAATCTAACAAGTAAATTTTGTGTAGAGTATGTTATGTCATATCATGTTTTTTTTTTTTACTTTCAAAATAACAACCATTTTGTCGATATTAGGATAATGTTAACATGTTAACTGCTAAAAGTTATTAAGAAATTAGTTATTCTACAGACATAAGCAATTAGAATAAATTAGATTAAAAATAAATAATATTTTTATACATTTTATTATAAATAATATTTTTATACATTTTGTTATCTATTTATAAATGTTTGCTATATACATTATGAATAACAAACACTTTAAAATTAATAATTTAAATTAATGGATTTTAAATATATGATTTTAAATTTTGATATCATATGAAAATTCGTCAAAAAATCGTCAATTTTAAAAATTTAAATTAAAATACTAAGTTATTAGGATAAAAAATATTTTATCAATAGCTTGTAAGTGATACGAGTAATCTCTACTTTATTTTATACATTAAATTTTTTAAAAAATATAAAAAAAGTCAATAATAAAATAAAATTTATACGTATTATTTATAAATAATAAAAAATAAGTGTTTTATTGATTTAGTTGTAAAAAAATTCATAACTTAAGGGTTGTAATCGGACTGAATTTAAAAAAGTTCTCCATCTACATAGGAGGGATAAGTGATCGAGATTCAAGAACATCACCCAAAAAGTTGTTTCATTATCATTTGATTATTTTTTTTTACTAATTCTTTTAGCATAATAATTAAATATTTCTATTAATGATAAAAAGAAATATTCTTAATAGAATTATAGGATTATAAATAAGAAAGCTACAAATAAATCCTATTAATTAAGAGAAGTACATATAATCAATGGGGTGGGCTGAAAGATCAATACAATGACAGTAATATAATCATAGAGTTGCAACCAATCCAATATCTTATTTGTTGACCCTATAACATATATATATATATATATTACTTGTATATTTTGAAAGTCGGATGAACCTCTCATGTGACACCACTTTGCAAATTAAACTAATGCCTTCATGATTTCTTCCTACAAGGTTATAATTCCAACATCACCTCTCGTAAATCTTGCACTTCGAGTTCCATCAATATTGATGGCACTATAGATATATATTTCGAGATAATTACAATCATGTTAGGAAATAACACAAATTCTCGATAAGTTAGATTTATGAGAAAATAAGAATAGAAAAATAACACATAAATTTGATAACAGAGTTCGGCCAATCTTGCTTACGTCTCTGAACCTACTGCAGATCTTTTTACTGAAAAGGGAGAAATTACACAAGGTGTTTACAACACTCACAACTCACAACCTAATAACACCCAAGAAAATGACTCTCAATTTTTTCTCACAAAAGCTTTTCTCTCTAAGCTTTTCTCTCTAAGCTTTTCTCTCTAAGCTTTTCTCTCAATTGGAATGAACACTTTGGATGATTAATTCATTACAATTACACATCTATTTATAGGAAAATTCACTCATTGAATTACTCCTAAAATTAATGGTTCCTTAAATTGCTCATTGAATTAAGCTCCTTGTTTTGTTCCATGAATTACTCCTTGTTTTGTTCCATGAATTACTCCTTGTTTTGCTCCATGTTTTACTCCGTGTTTTGCTCCATATTTTGCTCCTTAATTTGCTCATTAAATTAAGGAGCTTTATAACAATCTCCAACAATCTTCCACTTGAAGACTGATTTCAATCTGTCTTCACACCTTGATCAATGTAGCAGCTTTTATAGTCTTTGTTACTCTAGCAGACCAACTGAAGTTGAGCACAACTTTAGTTTGTCAATAGCCACCACCTTTGTTAACATATCTGCTGGATTTTTGCTTCCTTGAATCTTCTCCAATATTAACACATCATCTTCCAATAGAGATATGATGAAGTGATAACGAAGACCAATATGCTTTGTTCTAGAATGAAATGCTGAATTCTTCGCCAAGTGTATTACACTTTGACTATCACTATGCAGAACATTCTTCTTTTGTTTGAATCCCAACTCAATTAACAAACCTTGAAGCCATATCATCTCTTTACTAGCTTCATTTACTACTACATACTCAGCCTCTGTAGTGGATAGAGTGACAATTTTCTATATTTGTGACATCCAACTAACAATTGTAGTTCCAACAGTAAATTATAACCGGTAGTGCTTCTTCGGTGATTAACTTCACCTCCAAAGTCTGCTACGTACCCTTGTACTTTTTACTCTCCTTTACTAAAGTACAAGCACTTTTCTGTGGTGCGTGGTAGATACCCCAAAATCCACTTAACTGCTTCCCAATGAGTTTTCCCTGGATTTGACATAAATCTGCTAACAACTCCCACTGCATGGCCAATGTCTGGTCTCGTACAGACCATTGCCTACATCAAACTTCCAATGGCTGAGGCATAAGGAACCTTAGTCATTAATTCTCTCCCTTCCTCTGTTTGAGGGGACTGATCCTTGGATAGGTGAAAATGACTGGCCAAGGGTGTGCTAACTGGTTTGGCATCGCCCATGTTGAATCTTTGCAAAACACGATTGATGTACTCTGCCTGAGATAACTACAAGGATCCTTTCTTCTTACTTCTTGTGATTTGCATTCCAAGAATCTTCTTTGCTCGACCCAAGTCTTTCATGTCAAATTCCTTTAACAATTGCTGCTTTAACATAATATCATCCATATCTGAACCTGCTACTAACATATCATCAACATAAAGTAGTAAAATGATATAATTGGACCTATATCTCTTGAAGTAGCAACAATGATCAGCATTGCACTTCTGGAAACCTTCCTTATGCATGATGCTGTCAAACTTTCTGTACCATTGTCTCGGGACTTGTTTCAGGCCATACAAACTCTTCTTAAGTCTGCACACCATGTTCTTCTTCCCTCTTTCTGAGAAACCTTTTGGCTGGTACATGTATATCTCTTCATCTAAATCTCCATGAAGTAATGCATTCTTCACATCCAACTGTTCAAGATGAAGATTTTTGATGGCTACAATACTCAATACTGATATGATAGTATTAAGCTTCACAATGGGAGAAAAAATGTCAGTGTAGTCAACTCCTTCCTTCTATTGAAACCCTTTGACAACTAGGCGGGCTTTGTATCTCTTGGAACCATCATGCTCATATTTCACCCGGTACACCCATTTGTTGTGAAGTGTCTTCTTTCCCATAGGTAACTCAGCTAGTTCCAATGTCTGGTTGGAGATGATAGATTTCATTTCTTCTTTCATAGCAAGCTCCCACTTGTTGGAATCTCGAGTCTGACAAGCTTTATTATAGCATTCAGGCTCCCCTCTATCAGTCAGCAAGATATAGTTCATGTATCTCCTGTTAGGCACATGAGGTCGAGAAGACTTTCTAAATACAGGAGCTGGAGTAAGAGGTTGTGGTGTGTCGGAATGCTGTGTACTGCTTTTTCCAACAAGTTCCTCTAGCCGAGGACTTGTTACAATTGGTTCTGTTGCGGAAATGTCTGGGACATCATCTGCATCTGCAAATACTGACTCATTCTACTCTGAGTCATTGGCGTCTATTTTATACATGTCCTTATACATCACATTTTCGTTGAAAATCACATATTTGCTACGGATAACTTTCTTCTTTTCGCCATCCCAAATGCGGTAGCTAAACTCATCTTCACCATAGCCAATGAATGTGCATTTCTTGGATTTGGGATCAAGCTTATTCCTGCCTTGATCATTGATATGCACAAATGCTATACAGCCGAAAACTTTTAGATGTGATAGTTTCACCTCTTTTCCGCTCCATACCTCTTCTGGTATTCTATGCTCCAATGGAACAGATGGGCCTCGATTGATCAAGTAAGCTGCCGTGTTGACTACTTCTACCCAGAACTGCTTCGGTAGACCTAACTGTATACGAATGCTTCTGGCTCTTTTTGTCAACGTTGGGTTCATACGCTCAACTACACAATTGTGTTGAGGCGTGCCTAGAACAGTTCTTTCCATTCTAATCCCGTGCTCATAGTAGAAATTTTTGAATATGGTGTCTTCATATTCATCACCATTATCGGTTCTAAGCTTTTTAATCTTTAAACCCGTCTCATTTTCCACCATAGTTTTCCATCTTCTGAAAGCCTTAAATACTTCATACTTATGCTTTAGAAAGTAAACCCATACCTTCCGAGAGTGATCATCGATGAAAGTCACGAAGTAGTGTTTCCCACCAATAGATGAGATGGTCGTTGGTCCCCAAACATCAGAGTGAATAAGCTCTAGCCTTTCCTTCTTTGGGATTCTGCAACTTGTCTGAAAGCTGACTCTCTTTTGCTTTCCAAGTATGCAATCTTCGCACATGTCTATCTCCGTAGACTGTAGACCTGGAAGTTTTCCCTTTGAGTGCATAATCTTCATCCCCTTCTCACTCATATGGCCTAGTCTCTGGTGCCATAGATTTGGTGTTTCATTGCTTGCTGCAACTGTAATTGAACAACGTGCCTCTACTATAATGTAAAGAGTGCCACTTTTATTGTCTTGAGCAACTGCCATTGCACTTTTTGAAATCTTCCAATCATTACCATGGAATATCATTGTGTAGCCTTCACTGGCCAACTGCCCCACTGAGATTAAGTTCCTTCTGAGATCGGGAATATGCCTGACATCCTTCAGTTCCCAAATAGATCCGTTCAACTTAATCTTCACTACACCTTTTCCAATAATAGCACATGGTTGATCATCACCAAGATATACCTTTCCAAGGTTTCCGGGGACATATTTCTCGAAGAATTCTTTTTGTGAAGTAGCATGGAACGATGCTCCAAAGTCTAACACCCAAGATTCTTCCTTGCTCTCCAAAGAGCATATCAATGCATCGTCTCCTCCTGAGGTGGAAGTAACATTTGCCTCTGCCTTCACTTGTTTGTCCTTCGGTGCACTCTTGCACTGATTTTTGTAGTGCCCGGTTCTTCCACAATTCTAACACTCGATAGTCTTCGAGCTATGGGAATTATTAGGATTCCTGGATTTGGACCTCCTGTCCTTTGATCTACATCGGCAGTCTGTTCTGCCACGTCCATTCCCTTTGGTTGAATTTCTTCCTCTTGACTCTGTATGCAAAACTGAAGAAGTTGAGGATTCATCTGACTCTCTACGTCGGATCTCTTCACTGAGAACCAGATCACGAACATCGTCAAATTTCAACTTATTACTTCCTGACGAGCTACTCACAGCCGTGACAGTAGCATTCCAACTTTCTAGTAAAGAAGATAAAAGTATTAATGCTCGTACTTCTTCATCGAATTCAATTTCCACTGAACTCAATTGGGTTGTGACTGTGTTGAGTTCATTGAGATGTTGAGCTACCGATGCGCCTTCATTCATCCGCAAATTGAACAAACGCCTCATCAAGTGCACTTTGTTTGAGGCTGATGACTTCTCATACATATTGGATAGAGCTGCTATAAGACCCGCCGTGGTCTTTTCCTTTGCTATGTTGAAGGCAACATTACGGGATAGCATCAATCGAATAACTCCGAGGACTTGTCTGTCTAGAAGATTCCAATCTTCTTCCTTCATAGCTTCTGGTTTCTTTCCTGAGAGAGGTTGATATAGATTTCTTTGATACAGATAATCCTCTATCTGCATTTTTCAAAACCCAAAATCTGTGCTATCAAATTTCTCGAGTTTCACCCTTCCTTCATCTGCAACCATTGCTCCCACTAAAATCTGGCTTCCTCTGGATCGCTTCTGACTATTTCTGTAAATCACCATGTATTAGAAACCCTCCGTCAACGAACAAATATCGTCAACAAAATTTCACTATTCACATAATTCACTATTTACGTAAATAGTAATCTTGCAGAAAATTGACAGAAATCACCACCAATAGCTCTGATACCAGTTGTTGGAAAATAACGCAAATTCCCGATAAGCCAGATTTATGAGAAAGCAAGAATAGAAAAATAACACACAAATTTGATAACGGAGTTCGGCCAATCTTGCTTACGTCTCCGGACATGCTGCAGATCTTTTTACTGAAAGGGGAGAAATTACACAAGGTGTTTACAACACTCACAACTCACAATCCAATAACACCCAAGAAAATTACTCTCAATTTTCTCTCACAAAAGCTTTTCTCTCTAAGTTTTTCTCTCAATTGGAACGAATACTTTGGATGATTAATTCATTACAATTACACATCTATTTATAGAAAAATTCACTTCTTGAATTACTCATTAAATTAATAGTTCCTTAAATTGTTTTATTACATGAATTGATCCATATTTTGCTCCATGTTTTGCTCCTTAAATTAAGTAGCTTTATAATAATCTATACAAATCCTAGATAGCATTAATTCTTCTCACAATACAGGTGTGGATGAAATTGAGATTATACATAGGTCATACAACGTGGAGACAGATGAAATATAACCGGCCGTTACAAAAATAATTAGAGATCAAGACAAAAACTTGCTTGCTTTGGGAGAAAGAATGCTATGAAAAAAGTGCCAAGAACTGCTTAGACATGGAATTCATAAAAATAATGGCCATTCCTGCATTGAAATTCACTGAGTTTTTTTTTTCATTGTTAGAAAAGAGTTTATTTTAAAGTAGTTAGATACCAATGAATTTGAAAAGATTTTTTTTATAAAATGTTTAATTCTGATTTTATATACAAATAAATATAAATAAACATATGTTAGTTAATAAATTTAAAAGCAGTGGTTAAAATTATAGTGGTAATCAATTTAAAGGCAGTTAATAAACATTTGAATATGCTAGGTAGGCTTTGATAATAAAACGATTATTTTAAAAAAGAAAAGCATAAAAAAAAAGGTACTTGTGAAAGTGAAGTGCAAGAAAATATAGGATTTAAAAATAAAAAATTAAAGTAAAATAGAGTCATTTATTAGGATGCAGTTTTTTTTAAATAAAGATATTATGAAATAGAGTAATTTATCATACAAATTTAAATTTAAAATTTAAAATAATAGTCAGTAAATTTAAATAGCCCAAAAAAAAAAGAAATTGGAAGTTGCTAAATTTGTTCCATCTTTAATTTACATTTCAAAAAGTCAGTTAGACAATTTAATTCTTCTTTTTTGAGGCAATTAGAAATAGCAGTTAAATAAAAAGAAGAAGTGAAAGAAAGGAAAAAAAATTATTGCCATTAAATTAAAGAGAGAATATTATATGTCTATGCAACTAAACAAGCAGTTGCCATGACCAGTGATATGGAATTTTTTTTAATAATTATCATGATAAAATTAACATTGTTTTTGAAACACACACAAAAGAATAATTTTGACAAAAAAATATATATGCAATATGTAGTAGAAAAAATTAGAGAATTTAAAAATAAATAAATAAATAAATAAAAATATAACATTTTTTTTTTGAAGTAAGGAAATAATGTAGTTATTGAAAACCAAGGAAGGTTTCCATTTTCAAAAAATTGAAGGAAAAAAATGGAACTCATGAATCCCAAATTTGATAGAAGAACAGGAATTAAAAAACACAAAGACAATGATAAAGAATTTATGAAGAATAGCGTAAGATACGTTTATTAATCCAATCATATGCATGAAAATTTCTTAAAAATTATTAGTATACTCAAAATTTTAAATATAATTAATAATGATGACGAGAAATAATTGAATAAGCAAAGTATGTACTTACAGCATGTGTTATCTGACAAATACATACATTTGAATCTGAGAGTGAAAATTGTCCTTTACTGATTTCAACAATGATTTTTGACGCTCTAAATCAAACCACTTTTTTTTTTCTTTTAGTTAAAAAAAGATATAACAATTCAAAAAAAAAAAAATCTCAAAGTAGATAGCCATATATTCTAAAACGTAGACTTACCTAGAAAAGAAATATGATATTAAGATTTTATATGAATCTGAACAATAAGTTATAAAATCATATGATAATATATCTATAAATAATGAAATACAAAAACAGAAGAATAGGAATTTGATCATTAAATATATGGAAGGATTTTCCTTAAATATAACATATTTTGTTAAATATTTGAAAATGTCTTATACCATATAAATATTTTAATGGTTATAATTAAAAATATTTTTATTTATAAAAATTTAATATTATTTTTTTAAAAATAACTAAAATTAATAAGATGTAAGACGATAATAATTGTTATAATAATTAATGTTGATCTAAAGCTATCATTTTCGATACTAATTTATTATTTCTAAAAAATGTCATAAAGTTCACTGCTCCTAATCACTTAATATAATATATATTGGGGTATATTACATAATATTTTGCACTTTTATATATAAGAGTTGAGATTTATGAAAAATATCAGATAGAAAATAATTTGATTAAGTTTCGACGCTTGTACATAATAAAATAAAAATATTAGGTTATACATTATAACCATTGATAATAATATATTTATATATATATGAGCCTAGAGAAAATGTAAACGATCAATTGTTTTGAAAAATTGTGCATATACCAAAGAAAACTCCCGCGGTTTACAATCTTTCATGCGGTGATTATTATCTATTCGAATCCCACGATTTCAAAGAAGTTGAAAACTAAGTATAAATTTATAATTTATTTATTTATATTAAGATAAAATGAGTTTTAAATTATAAAAAAAATATTTATTTTTAAATATAATACTATAATTTTAGGTACACGTATAACTTTTTTTTTTAATAATTTGATTCTATTGTATATATTATTTTCTCAATATATTAAATATTTATGAATATTATTGGTATGATTTCCCGCTGAATAGTAATCATGCTAATTGACAACAGCATTTGGCAATAGTTGCAACTTGCAACTCGTAATTTTTGAGAAAGAGAATCAAGAACAATAAAAACTTTAAACTATTGTTAAAACAATAGTTGAAGTTATGAAATTTAAAATTTTCTCACACACAGGGGATGTGGGACTAATACTTACAACTTGTAACTGCGTGCTAGTTTTAAACGAAAGCAAGTAAGGAATAAGCATATATATATATATATATATATATATATATATATATATATATATATATATATATATGTTCCCTAGCAATCAAAGGAGAATACATAATATGCAACTATAGTTTTATTGCAGTACTGTTTTTAATTATCCCCTTTCCGTGGGAAAATTACAAAAAATATTATTTTCATATTTTTTTTAAAACATCAATCCAAATATAAGCTAATTAATATTGTACAAATAATATTTGAATTTAACAATAAATATTAATTTAAATTAAAATAATCATCTTAAACATTAGAATAATTTTCAAATCATATACTTTATTTTAAAATATTATTTTTTGAGTGTACTTTTGTTGCAATTTTGATTTTGAGAAATTTTAGATATGATCTATGTTTATATTTATATTATATATAAAATTTTAAATTACGTCTTATAAATTTTTATATAAAATTATCTTTTAACATCTCAAAAACTATATATAATCTTAGCATAATGTATGCTCATTCTTAATATTAACGATATTATAATTTTAATTAAAATAAAAAAATTATAATTACTTTTAACATTTTAATAAATAACGTGGAAGACACAAAGACACAATTTTATGACTAGTTATATATAAAAGTTTAGATTATGCCTTGAAGTTTTTGGGGAAAAAATACTTAATTTTTAAGATAATTACATTTATTTTCCTTTAATTAATTTAAAAAAAGTTATAGACTTTAAATTATCCTGTTATTAATAGCATCATATATAAAGTGAAACTTCCATAAGATATAGATATATTTTATATTATTACATGTATTTTAATGCATAATAAATACATTTTATATGAACATATTAAATGAATTAAATTTATAGATAATTTATGTGTCATTTTTTATTTCCTAACCGTTAGAAACATGTTTAAGACAACTATAAATTTTAATTTCTTGTATATAATACATGCTTATGCATATGCTCATAACTACTGGCATAAAATTAAGCTAAAAAAATAGTGAAAAGTGTAGTAATTTTTTTACATATAAATTGCTTGATTCGATTTGTGAGCATATTGGCCATTAAGATTGCGCAAGTGTCACAAGCTCATAAGCATATCTCTTGAAAGAGAGAAAGGTGGGCGAGCATATATATATTGTAATTTTTATTTTAAAGTCATGGACACTTGAATTATTATTATCTTATAAGAGAAAAGGATATTCTTAGTCATATGCGATCAACATTTTTCTCTTCAAAATTTGTAACAGTTTTATCCAACATAACGACTATGAAAATTTTGACGAAGAAACAAGTTATTACGAGGGTGAAGGATTTAGGAGATATTGCAATTTGTATAAAAGCAACATTTTACCTCTTTTTGTTTTTAATTAAAGTATTTTAATCATATAATTTTAAAAATATATATACTTTAATTTTAATAATATAAAATTATAGAATTTATATGCATCATATTTAAAATTAAATTGTACATTTTTTAAAAATCATAATACTAAAATGTTACGATTGAAAACTATAAATAATGTTTTTTTGTTATTTAAAACTTAATTAATGTTAATACTATTGATGTTATTATTGATTAAAAATAATATTAGGTTTGTTAGTCAAAATAGGAGGTGCCTAATTTAGAAGAAAATTCATGGAATGTGGCTTACCATATTGTCAAAGATGGAGGTGCCTAACCTTGTTTGAATAAAGAATAAGAAAATTAGGTAGCCTAATTTTGTTGAATGAAGAAATGTTTGGCATATGAAATGAGAACTTGAAGGCTATAAATATGGTTTCATTTCTTCATTGATAATCATCCCAAAATAGAGAAAAGCTTGTATGAGAAGTTCTTAAGTGAGAAAATTTTGTGGGAAAATTCTCTTGGGCTTGTAATTGCTCTTGTCTTTTGGGTGTGTGAGAAAATTACTGAGAGTGTGGTTGTAACAATTTTTCACATAATGAATTTTTCTCTGATAGTCTTTTGACAACGAAATTGATTTTTCTCTAATTTAGAGTTTCCACTATAATTCTTGTTTTGTGTATTATCTATTTCTTTGTTATTTGATATTCTTCAAAGGAAGATCTTAGGAGGCAGAATTTGTGATTATACCATTTTATCCAAATTTCCTAACAACTGGTATCAGAGCCAATTTCAAAGAAAGAAGGAGAAATGTCAGGAGTCAAGATTGACATTGAGAAATTTGATGGGAGAATCAATTTTGGCTTGTGGCAAGTACAAGTCAAAGATTTGTTGATCCAATATGGGTTACACAAGGTGTTAGAGGGGAAACCAACCCTTGTTACTGGTATTGAGTCTAGTAAAACCAATATAAGTGATAAAGATTGGGAAGATCTTGATCTAAGAGCTGCAAGTGCAATTCGGCTTTGTTTGGCCAAAAATATTCTTGCAAATGTGCATGGAATATCTATGGCCAAAGAACTCTGGGAAAAGCTTGAAGAATTGTATCAGGCAAAAGGCGTTTCAAATCGGGTGTATTTGAAAGAGCAGTTTCATACTTTGCGTATGAATGAAGGAACTATTATGTCTGAACATCTAAGTGCTCTCAATGGTATTGTCTCTGAACTGGAAACTATTGGAGTTAAACTTGATGATGAAGATATAGCTTTAAGGCTCATTTGGTCTCTTCCATCTTCTTATGATCACATGGAACCTATCTTGATTCATGGAAAGGAGAAAATAATTTTTCCAAAAGTTACTAGCAAGTTGTTTTCTGAAGAAAAAAGGCTGAGTGGTGAAAGAAATGTTTCGCCTGAAAACTCAGCATTGGTAGCTGACAACCGAAAGAAAAACAATTTCATGAAAAAGAAGATAGTGTGCTGGGGTGTGGACAATCTGGGCACCTCAAAAGAAATTGTCCAAAGGGTGGAGTTGATCCTACAAGAAGCTCAAATACCGACGGTGACGCTAATAGTATGTCTGTTTTCAAAGACTATAGTGATGTTCTTTGAAAAGAGCGTGTACATCCCCATGGCATGCCGCTAGTCTCTAAATATTGCCATGAAAGAGGGTGTGTTACTGGTAGCAGGTCCATAAGTTTGCACACGGGCATTGGCTTGGTATAGATGCAAGGTGTGTGGTGGAAAGGATGTCGATGGCTGATGAACTTTCGGGAAAACCAAGTGTGAGAGTTGCACCATAAATTTCAGCAAGTTTTTTTTTCGACATGAGCCGATGTGAAATTCTTAAAATTGGTGATTAATTCTAAGTGGGTGTACTCTTTATGGTAGAGTATGATAATTCTCGGTGTAGAGAATTATAATTGTTGGAATAGACAGTGTTGTAGTGGTAACCATGTTTATTTTTTAATCAAGGTGGAGATTGTTATTATTGATTAAAAATAATATTAGGTTTGTTAGTCAAAATAGGAGGTGCCTAATTTAGAAGAAAATTCATGGAAGGTGGTTTACCATATTGTCAAAGATGGAGGTGATTAGCTTTGTTTGAATAAAGAATAGGAAAATTAGGTAGCCTAATTTTGTTGAATGAAGAAATGTTTGGCATATGAAATGAGAACGTGAAGGCTATAAATATGGCTTCATTTCTTCATTGATAATCATCCCAAAAATAGAGAAAAGCTTGTATGATAAGTTCTTGAGTGAGAGAATTTTGTGGGAAAATTCTCTTGGGCTTGTAATTGCTCTTGTCTTTTGGGTGTGTGAGAAAATTACTGAGAGTGTGGTTGTAACAATTTTCCATATAGTGAATTTTTCTGTGGTTGTCTTTTGACAACGAAAGTGGTTTTTCTCTACTTTGGAGTTTTCACTATAATTCTTGTGTTGTGTATTATCTATTTCTCTGTTATTTGATATTCTTTAAAGAAAGATCTTGGGAGGGAGAATTTGTGATTATACCATTTTATCCAAATTTTCTAACAATTGAAAGGTGAATTTTGTTAAAATATTAATAAAAGATGAATTAACAATTGTCTTTTAGAAAATTTTATATGATTTTCTTAATACACGTACGTATTGAGTAAATGTTAGCTAAAACATGCTAATAAATGTGATGGTGTTCGTGAACGAGTAATTATTATTTAAAAGAAATTATGTAAATTGTTTATATATACATGTATAAATTTATATTTATATTTATTTTTTCAATTAGATTAATTTCCTACCAAATTAATGCACATGTCACACATTTATTATGTATTATTGTGTTAGAGTGCAGTCCGCAAGCTAAGTCCACACCTTGTCATAATTAGGCAAGCTCGTGGTACGTGTGCCATAGACACGAATTTGATTTATGACTGAGTCGTTAGTAACATCTATACAAGTCTTTTTTTTTTTTGGTATTTCGGAGAACGCACTCCATTAAAGAAAATTAGGAATAAATCAAAAATATATACGAGTGAGAAGAAGGTAGGTGCGAATATATAGGTGAGTAAGAATTATACATCTTTTAAATCATGTGTCGTTTTTGTACTCTACATGAGAATATTTAAAACAAATTCTATTTACGCTAGTATTTAAAAAATAAGAAGATAAATACTATTATAAGAATTAAAGGAAAAAATAACAATACTAGACTAGGATTCAAGCAAAGAAAATACTTGTCTAGAAATTAATTAAAGAAAGAAAGAAAACTAACATAGGGACCATAAGGTCCATAAGGCATGTTCTGAAACTAGCATCTTTCTACTTATATTTTTACAATATTATTTTTATATTACAATCATAAATAAAATTAATTTATTAAATAAACTTTTATATTTTACAAATTAAATATTGCATATCATATTTTAGTGTTGACTGTAATAGCATACAAAAGGCATAAGCCAAGCATCAAAAGCCGTTATACTATGGACCTTTTAGAACGAATAAGCTTCTAATTAAATTGTGTTAGAATTGATAATTTAGTATGTGTGTGGAATATACTTGAGCAATTGTTCCATTAGATGCTTTTACTAAGATATTCTTTATTTCACTATTTTCTTTCTAAATTAAAATGTTTATTTTAAAATTACAGTAGTAACTCGTGTGGTTAAAACCATTACGGTAAAAATAATAATAATCTAAATAGTGTATTTAGAAGGTTATAGGGGGATTATTTTTACGTGTGTTTCCCAGACGTGGATCGGAAATAATGTTTATAAAATAAGTAATTTCATAATAAATATTTTTGAGTTTGATGTAAAGATTAGAAGTAATAATTATAAAAAAGAGAATGCCACAATATATATTAAGAAGTATAGTAATTAACAAACAAGAATTTAATTATGTATATAAATTGAAATGAAACAAAATATAATATTAATATAAATTATAAATACATAAATCTATAAGATAGATAAAAAATAAATTTAAAGAAAATATCAAACCTTTTGTTACACGATTTTTTTTAAATACATCTTAAAATAAAGCAGTCAACTAGTTGAATTTATATACTAAATACGTAATCACTTGTATTTAAAGTTTTGTTCGTTTAAATATTTATAGGTTAGCTTAAGTTAACAATGATGTGTCTCAATACCACTAGCTCACAATTTAACCTCGATTATGCTATCTATAAAATCAAGGGAGAATTCATTTATTTTATTTTTTAAATGTAACAATGAATAATAAATATCCAGATAAAAATATATAATCAATTTTATTTATATATTTATGATATAAATATAATAATAATAAAAAAGAAATTTACTCTAAAATCAAAAGTATTATATTGGTATTTATATATATTTTAAAAAGAAAATCACAATTCATAATAGTAGAAATGGGTAGGAAATGTTGAAAATAATTTTTGATAACATTTAAATATGTACTCAAAATTGTTTAAAAATTATTATAGTACGAAAACGAATTTTATCTATAGGTAACGGGGTGAGACAAGTAATAAATAATACCTGAAATTAAAAATGTCTTTTCCAAACTCATTAAAATTTTTATATTTAACCCGATACAACCAACACATAATTAAAGATAAATAATTTTATTTATAATTTAATAGAATAAATTTAAAATGAAATTGTACATAAACATATAAATGAACAACATACAATGAAAGTAAAACATTCCAAACTCATATAAATTTTGAAAACTAACTACATAAATGTAAGAAAAATTAACTACAATACAATATAAAAATTATCTTTTAATTATTTTTTAACAATATTGTATTCTTTAAAAATGAAACATATAAAATTACTTTTATAAACCAAAATAGGAAATTAATTAATCAATAATGTAAAAACTTTACCTCTACATCATCTTTTGCAATTATAATAATATACGCAGATGAACTAAGAACTAATATGTATGAATAAATTATAAATTATTTGAATATACAACTACATAATTAATATATAATATCAAAGACAAAAATTAATATATAATATCAAAGACAAATGTTAATAGAACAAAACATATATAAATAATAAATATATAAATTTATATATTGTTAACGTATATTAACCCATAATAAATCTTGTGTATATATCACAACTTTCAAGTTTTTAACGTGTTTTCTTTTAAGTTTATTACAATGTTTTTTTAATCACTCTAACACTTGTAATAAATACAAGTTTTAAAGCAAATATGAACCCTAAAATAATTAATATATTTATAATCATGCGATGCATTTTCTTGGGATATTTATATTTGTTGCATTTCCAAAAACATAATATATCAAA
This sequence comes from Hippophae rhamnoides, assembly GCA_033030585.1. Lineage (NCBI taxonomy): Eukaryota > Viridiplantae > Streptophyta > Magnoliopsida > Rosales > Elaeagnaceae > Hippophae > Hippophae rhamnoides. The sequence continues at coordinate 55,030,166 of CM065433.1, read as the reverse complement.
TTATTTATACAAAATTTTCATAGCTTATTTTAAGTAAGACTATACACATTAACAGACATTTCATTCACAGAGTCAAATACTAATTAGATTAGTTTCACACAATTAATTCGCGGGCATAATATTAACATAATTTAATAAATTCATTACTTTCTTTCAGTAGACCTACGACGATGATTCTTTAACCGAACTGAATGCACGAGGCTGCGACCTGCAACTGCGAAGCTGCGCGAGTAGTTATTCCAAGGGCTTTGGATAACAAATCAAAACAGAGAAGGAAGTAGTGAAAATCAGAAAAATGAATAAAATAGGGAGAAAAGGGAATAAATATAAATACCTGCAACTACGACCGACCTACGACGGCGATCGATCTGCGACTGCCAGGCTACACGTGCATCGAGCCGTCGAGTGACCTGTTTGAGGGTCGAGGCTTTCAAGTTTCAAATGGGCTGATGGGCAGTTGGGCAAGCACACAGAATGCATATAATAAGAATAATAATATTGTATTTTAATTTTATATTTTTATTACTCTTTTGTAATTTTAAATACTTAAAAATTTAATATAAAATTAATTAAAAAAATAGATAAATTAATTACATTGAGTATTTATAAATGAATAATACATTCAAAGTAATATTTTTTTGATTTAATAAATATATAAATTAATAAAATAAATAAACACGAATATCAATGTATCTGTTGATATTATATTTATTTCTAAAATTAATCAGATAAAAATCTACAAATAATTATAAGTAACCAAAATTATTGTTAAAATATTCATTTAAATTTGATAACAATATATTTTTCTTTGATCAAACTAGAGATCAATGGAGATTTAAGTCATGCAATAAAAATAGAATTCCAATTTTGTTTTCGCAACATCGTTAACTCTATCATGCAACATATATCAATACATTTAAATAATTTAGATATATTTCAATTATGAAACTTAACATATTATAAGAATTCAATTAAAAAAACATATGATTATGATTAAAAAGTTTGAATATTTGTACTAAAAAGGTTTGAGTTTAAGAGAATGAGTAATATAGTAATTTAAAAAAAATATTTAATTTTTAAATAAAAAATTTAATTAAATTTAAGATTGATTTTATTGGGTAAATTTTAGATCGATTGTACTGTCTTTCCTATCCTCGTAATTTTCTTTTACCACGTGTTCGCCAAAATGTTTCCTTGTGGATTCGTCGTAGGTGTATGGATAAAGAAAATGACACTATCCATAGCACAACCGTACGATCTCTTTATGAACCTCCTCTCACTATCTATTCCAATCCCACCATTCTCTTTCGAACCTCCTCTTAATTAATTAATTAATCTCACTAATTATAAGTGCAAATCCCAATCATAACATCGTTAATTTAATCGAACAATTATTAATTTGGTAAATATATCACCAATACTCGCACTGAAGAAATTACCCACCACCAAAAAGTGAAAAAAGAAATAAATTTTAAATTAATTTAACATCAATCTTTTTACTCTCTCTCTCTATATATATATAATTGAAGGTCTGAACCCAATTACCAAATTATTAATGCAGTCCTTTGGGGAAAAAAAAAAACAGTAGCAGATGCCTCATAGGGAGGGTAGACTATATATACTGCTAAGCTTCAATTTCTATACATATCGAATCAAACCCACACTTGTTCCGAGTAAAACAGAGCATTTTCTGTTTCTCTCTTTGTGTTGGACTGTTCAGTAGGGTTTTCTCTCTCTGATACGTATCGAGACTGAGAGAGAGATAGCGAATAAAAGTGATATTTATGGATGCGTATGCGATACATTTGGCCATGGCGGCTCTGGTCGGAGCTTCATTTGTGGCAGTATCCGCTTATTATATGCATCAGAAAACCCTATCACAGCTGCTCGAGTTCGCAAAGACGGTTGAACGAGAGAGGGAGGACAACTCCGATGCTTCCGATCATCCGCAGCATTTGAAGAAACGTCGGAGCAACTCGCGCCTTAGAGGAAATAGATATTACCGGCGGGTATCGGCCTCGTTGCCGGACGTTGTGGCGATTTCCGGCTGTATTAATACAGAAGAGAGGCGGAATGGTCTTGTTCAAGTGGCTGATATTCCGCCTGGTTTGCCGAGGCTGCACACGCTTCCTGAAGGTATGGCTATGTCGGACTTCTCACCATTGATCAATTTGGCCTTTTCGCTTTGAACTTTTAGATTTGATTCAGTTTGGAACGTCGGGTGAATGAGTTTGGTCGTAACTTTGCGCTTTAAACCTTTGGTTTTAGGATTAACGCTGAGCCCATGTATGTTAGGTTCATCTATTGTTGTAGTGATATGAAAAGAAAGAAATATGGAAAGTTGGACTATAAATTGAAGATAAAGATATTTAACCATCTGATTCTGGATTATTTTTTTATTTCTTTGAGTCAAATTGCACATACATGCACATGTATAGATAGATAAATATATTTGCATAAGTGATCAATAATCTGGTACTTTGCTGAACTGAAATTTAATGGAAAGTTCTCAATGCCTTTTGCATTTGCGATGGAGAAGACTTTTGAAATTGTTGTTAGATTTTATACTACTCGCCAGTCTTCCCTTAGCTCTCTATTATGCGAATTTCTAAGAGCTCTTGTTAAGATCACATTACTTAGATACAGCTTTCTTGGTAATCATTTTGTTTCTCTGCTTCTGGATTCTCTGTTTTTTATAAATTAAAGGAAGTACTTGCTCTGTGCAAGTTTTTACTTGTTTGATTGTTAAATATGCTGTATGTAAGTCTACATTTGGTGGACCTGATTATGGAGATAAAAGAATTCTGTGAATCTATTAAGCATCTCTAGAGTTGCTGTATTTCAGGGAAATCTGCAACTCCAACCAAGAGAACGAGTAGTCATGCTAGACCAACTTCTCCCAAGTCTCCTGTAGCAAGTGCTAGTGCCTTTGAAAGTGTAGAAGATTCGGACAATGAGGATAACGTGACAGAAAACACTAAACTGGGCACTTCATATCTGCATACTAATGGAAGTGCTGTGAGTTGTCTTTTTATTAGTGATGCTACCCTTCCACAATCTCTCACGTTTTCTGAAATAACAGTGTCTTGTTGTTCTTGTATACTTTTGTGATTATGCACAAGCATATGTATGTGTACACTATTTTCATCCAAGCTAGTTGAACTTGGTTTCGTTATGCAAGAAAAATCTTTCTGGATCTATATTTTATAGAACTTGAATCTCACATATACAGGAATCAAAATCTAAAAGCTTACATGAGAACTTACCTGGCAATGCAAATGGAGAACAAATGCCTATAGCTGCTTCAAGTATGATAAGGTCCCATAGTGTATCTGGTGACCTGCATGGCGTTCAGCCTGATCCAATTGCAGCTGATATTCTTAGGAAAGAACCAGAGCAAGAAACTTTTGCTCGTCTTAAAATTACGCCCACCGGTATGCGCTGCCTTTCCTTTGAATGCATAATTTGGCTATTATATTTTCTAGAATTGTTATTGAAATTTGCGTTTGTTTTCTAATTTGTGATTTAACCAGAGGTACCATCACCTGATGAAGTGGAAGTATACGTGGCTCTTCAAGAATGCTTAGAATTGAGAAAAAGATATGTCTTCAAGGAAGCAGTTGCTTCATGGGAGAAAGAAGTTATATCTGACCCCAACACCCCAAAGCCCAATCCAAATCCATTTTTTTATGCTTCGGAGGGAAAGTCTAATGTGGGTTTTAAGTTGTGATTCTGATATTCCAATTCAGAATGAAGGATTTTTCTGTTTCTGTTTACTGAATAAATCTATTGTATTCTGCAGCATTATTTTGAGATGCAAGATGGGGTAATTCATGTTTATGCAAATAAAGATAGTAAGATCCAAATCCTGTTATTTTGTGCCTCTTACAGTTGAAGAACTTTATAGTTTGTTAGAATAATGTAGTCCTCTCTTGTATGGATGTTTGTGTATATCTTTCTTTCTTTCCCTTTTTCTTGGCAGCTAATGAAGAACTTTTTCCTATTGCTGACGCAACAACTTTCTTCACTGACCTGCATCACATACTTAGAGTTATAGCCGCAGGAAATACCAGAACTTTATGCCACCATCGACTTAATCTTCTGGAGCAGGTAAACAATTAATAATTTGCCACTCATATGCATGCTAGCCTTGTGTATCTTTTCTGTGACGATATGCTTATCTGGTGCCTATTCAGAAATTCAATCTTCACTTGATGCTTAATGCGGATAGGGAATTTCTGGCTCAGAAAAGTGCTCCACATCGTGACTTTTATAATGTACGGAAAGTTGATACTCATGTGCATCACTCAGCGTGCATGAATCAGAAACATCTTTTGAGGTTTATAAAGTCAAAGTTGAGGAAGGAGCCTGATGAGGTAATGATCATAATTTTCTTCTTTTGAAAATTTTGGTTGTGCTTAACATTTGCTAGATTTATGTTATCCAAGTGGGCAGTGGAAGTATCTGCTTGATAATTTGTGGTTATGAGGTTTCTCATCTTATCCCCAAACAAATGTAGTATTATCCAATATGTATACAATGAAACCCTCATTTTGATGTATTTCTTTAGGTGGTAATATTTCGAGATGGAACATATTTAACCTTGAAAGAGGTTTTTGAGAGCTTGGATTTGACTGGGTATTGAAACTCTTCCGCTACACTTTTGGAAGTTTTTTCTTATTGCCATTTGTGCATGGCTTTGTTTTACGGAATTTATGTACATCATATAATATTCGTCAAATTTGTTTGTACAGGTATGACCTGAATGTTGACCTTTTGGATGTTCATGCAGACAAGAGCACATTCCATCGTTTTGATAAGTTCAATCTTAAGTATAACCCCTGCGGTCAAAGTAGGCTGAGGGAAATATTCCTCAAGCAGGATAATCTTATTCAAGGTATCATCTATTCATTTTCTAATTGATGATGATAAATCCAAGCCTTTGATTGTCAAGTTACAGCTATAATAAGTTATTCCTTTCTACTGTAGACGGGTAGAGGACTTTGTTTTCATTTGATGTGGTTTGCTGCATCTTATCATTTTTCACACATGATTGTAATAAATAACGTGGAAGCCTTTTTTATTTTACATTATGGATCCTAATGAAACTATCAGATATAAAGAGATGAGGAGCTTTGTGTTGGTTTCTTTTTTTTAATTGGATACTACCTGCTTGCAAAATTTAGTGAGATTGACTTGAATGTCTAATGATATATAGATGATTGCTTCAATTTTTGGTAACTGCAAGCTATACTCATACCGAACAGAATTTTTGAGGGAATTATTGATTTTTGTTTACTTCAAAACTTGGTATAATTATGTTGAACAATATAAATGACTGTTAATCCTACCTCCCACAAATTTGAGTTTTTGGGAGAATTGGTGTCTTACACTTCTAATATGGTATCAGAGTAGTAAGGTTTTTGGATTGAATTCCTATGACAATGTTACGAGCAAAAATGTTCGAGCTACTTGGCGCAGCATCTATGGCGCCCAAGCATGCAGAAAAAGATACCAACAGTATAAGGAGCCGCACAACACTTTGTGTCCACCAATGTTACGAGCAAAAACGTTCGAGCTACTTGGCGCAACATCTATGGCGCCCAAGCATGCAGAAAAAGATGCCAACAGTATAAGGAGCCGCACAATACTTTGTGTCCACCAATGTTACGAGCAAAAACGTTCGAGCTACTTGGCGCAGCATCTATGGCGCCCAAGCATGCAGAAAAAGATACCAACAGTATAAGGAGCCGCACAACACTTGTGGAAACAGGTGGACACAAAGTCACGAGCAAAGGAGGGGACCCTTAATGGAAAAGAACATTGGCTTGGAGTATGAGCAGGGAGATTATTGATTCTGTTAGATAAATGTCAGAATCAGTTAGCCTTGTATAATCCTATAAATATGGTTAAAGTAATTAGGAAAAGATGATCAAAAATTATATGAAACAACTCTCCTTACCTCTGTCTTCCTCTTCCCTCAACCTCTGAGAAATTCTACACCTAACAATGGTATCAAAGCCGGTTCCAGCCATGGACAACCGGAACCGATCCAACACAGAGACCTCGGATGAGGAATCTGATACCCTCGAGCGAATAAACGCCATCTTACAACTGGTGTTAATTGAGCTGCGAGCTCTTCGCGCCACCCATAGCTCACCATCGGCTCCTGTTGGAAGTCCCGCATCGCCTGGTTATAAGTCTGTGACAGCCCCTTCCTGATAAGCGCATTTTGAGGGAAAAATCATAGCTGTGCAGACTTTAACAGGGTATCAGAGCAGGTATCTGGGGGTCACGATGTGCCCAACGGGTCAAACCCCAATCATCCACACGGTCACCCCCGATAGAAGGTACTCTGGCCGATGTGAGGGGGAGTGTTGGAAGTCTCACATCGCCCAGGTAAACCAGCTAAGAGCTGGTTATAAGTCTGCCACAGCCCCTTTCTGATAAGCGCGTTTTGAGGGAAAAATCATGGCTGTGCAGACTTTAACATCTTGGCAATTAGAGGAGTAAATCGTCTGAAACCTTCGAGTTGAGAGCTCTTCGTACCTCCCTTAACACACCTTTGAATCCAAAACTCATACCCAGATCTGTATTAAATCCATACCCCTCAATAATCGCTCAAGCTGATAATTCTAACTTCAAAAACGCAGTTCAAATGTTCACTGCATCTTCAGAAAATTTCGAACACTAATCATCACCTTCACTTAAAACCCACCCTCGTGTCTCACCTGAGATCGACGAGAAATTTGTAACTCAACCCACTAGTTCCCTCGCGATGAGAGAACCCCAACCCATAGAAATCAAAGGTAGTAAGAACTGCGTTTCTAGGTTACAAGAAGAGAAAACGAGGACTTATACAAAACCCAAGGCGAGACTTGGTGGATTGCCAACGCCTGGGCTTCTAGTAATGGTCCATAAGCCAACCCAAGAAACCAGCTTATCTCTTAAGCGTATTTCCTCTCTCTCAGATGAACGGCTTCACAATGGGCTTGGATTTGGCCCATCAGTTGGCCCTATAGCCCTTACACCAGCAGAGACCCAGAATCCCTTTTCTTCTTCGTCCAAATCTTTGATAAAAATCAAAGCAATGGTTCATTTGGTCAATCGAGAGGCACTCAAGCAGAGAAGAAGGAAATTATATCACTATAATGATCGGGGAATCGTTGACAGCCAGCGTTGCACGCAACCAAAGCCACGACACGAGGAGGAAGGCTTAATCAAAGAGCCTGGAGACGGTCATATGAGGAAGCTTCATCGGACTAATTGACGCTACAAAGGCATTTCTCTACCAATTCTTAACGAACAGAAGAGCACATCCAGGAAAGAGGGTCCCTCAACCACTCTGAATAGAGAGACGAATCTTCGAAGCTTGAGGTTAGAAATTCTAATACTTACCAATAATGTAAGAATTGTGTTTGAGTCGTACCTCTGGCATCGATGGTACCATAAAGGTATTATTATCCAAAAACGATATGCCCGAGCACTGGTTATAGCTTCTATGTTTTCCTTAATATACTCTGTGATCAGAGTAATAAGATGGCTAGGGTTAATTCATGATGTTGGATACACTGATCACTATATTTTGAATTGTTATTCATTCTCAAATAACAAATCAGTTGATTCAACAAATAGAAAGGATATACCTAGTAGGAGACAAATTCTAGGTTTAACCCATTATGCAGAAAAGCCATTGAGAGCAATTAAAAGGTGTGTAGGACAGGCATTGCAAGACTCCACACTATCCATCAACAGGGAATATGGGGATAACGATGAAGCACACAAAATGGATGGAAAATTGATTAAGAGAATTCAAGACTCGTGTGATTCATTGGTTACAACCTTATGTAAAGTTGTGAGATGGAAAATGGCTTTACATGGGTTCCAGCTCACGATATCTGAGAAGGTGGAGTCTAACATTTCTATCCAACAACCCCAAATTCTTACCATTGGTGAGTGGTTTTTGATTAATAATCTAGGGACTAACTGGAGGAGAAAATTGGGGGAGTACCAAGGAAGAGTATTCTGCCTACTATAAGAATCTCACCAACAACTGGGAAAAACACCTCGTTGTGAAGCTCTTCTCATTGGAAGAACAATTGGAGTGTAGGACTGTCTTTTTTGTTCCAAAAAGGGATCCCTATGATATCTTTGACGCAAAAGAAAAACCCCACAACATCAAGTTGTATGATCACCATGCTTCCATCATGGATAACTGTGAGGAACTTGTTCCTGAATATCTTAGCTATGTGAATAGTATTGTGGGCTCTGATGACCTTTCCCTCAGCACTTCAAGAGTGACACTACAGTAGAACTTGATATTGAAGGTTAGTCACAGGAACTGGGCCCAGAAGAGCATTGAGTTTTTCTTTAAGAAAACAGACAACAGGGGAGATCGACTCGCTTGTCGAGCTCGCTTGTTAATGCTCATCGCTATCCTTAGAAATATAGTGAGTTGGTTTAAATTGGATGAGAATAAGACAGGCTCATTGACACCTATTTTAGCGGCAAATGCAACGCTAGTTCAAAGTGTTGTCATTGATTATTTATCTACGATTGTACAAGACATAGCTCTTGTGGTGGCTGCTTTCATGATTGCCTTCATATTAAGGAGGCATACTGCAATGGTGGTTGTTGCTTCCCTTTCCTTACTTATTGGAGCTAACATTACTGAGCAATTATTTCTTAAAGGATTTGGAGAAGACTACCACAATGCGTACTCAAAAGAAAACCCTTTGGCATCAGAGGCGATCACAAAAATATGTATTGTCGCTGTTTTTGGTGCAGAAGACAAACACTCCATTCAAATTGCCTCTCAACTAGACCAACCAAAAGGGAAGGCATTCATAAGCAACGTACTTATTTTTGTCACATTCCAACTTCATCCTCGAGGACAAGGATTCTTAAAGGGGGATGGAATGTTACGAGCAAAAATGTTCGAGCTACTTGGTGCAACATCTATGGCGCCCAAGCATGTAGAAAAAAGATACCAACAGTATAAGGAGCCGCACAACACTTGTTGAAACAGGTGGACACAAAGTCATGAGCATAGGAGGGGACCCTTAATGGAAAAGAACATTGGCTTGGAGTATGAGCAGGGAGATTATTGATTCTGTTAGATAAATGTCAGAATAAGTTAACCTTGTGTAATCTTATAAATATGGTTAAAGTAATTAGGAAAAGATGATCAAAAATTATATGAAACAACTCTCCTTACCTCTGTCTTCCTCTTTCCTCAACTTAAATTCTACACCTAACAGACAACTCCCAAAATCAATTAAAATTCTTTCAAAAAGGCAAGGAAATTCATTCTTGAAGAAAGTTCAAGTGATGGGCCTTTGTAAAGACAAAATAACCCACTCAAATGATTTTGAAGAGTATAAATGATTGTTAGGCGCACCTCCCACAAGCTTGAGCTTTTGAGTGAATTGGTGCCCTACATTTCTAATAAATTACTTGTTTCTTTTTGCTCAGAAATTGAAAATGTTCATCTAATAGGTCTTTACACTTTGGTAACTCATGTAATAGTTCTTTATATTCTGAGAATCATTTTCATTGTATTGTATTGGTGTACTATATTATGATGGTCTTTTTGCTTCCCTTAAATACACTGATGATACTTGTACTCAAGACGTCTGCTTGCTTTTATTATTTCTTTAAGAATACCATTATATGACTCGTGGTTGACTCTTATATCTTGCTTAACAGGTCGTTTCTTTGCTGAGCTAACAAAGCAAGTATTTTCTGACCTTTCTGCAAGCAAATATCAGGTACTTTGTGCATGACTTTCATTACACTTTTGTTTTTCTTTCTCAAATTTCACTTTCCGTACACGATATGTTGTTTCCCCCCTGGTTTATGAGTGACTAGCTTTAATTATCTGCTAATGACTAATGAGGAGGATCTAATTGGTACATGATGCTCTGTTATTTTGTGCTCTATTTTCAAGTGTGACGAATGAGGAAGGTAATTCAAGTAGCTTGTTACTGCAATATTTTTGTAAATGTAAATATTGTCCTAACTATTTTTGACTGCACAAGTGCATTGGGATTAAAAAGTGAAATTTGAACCATATATTCTAGAAATAATATTGTTCAATTTGTTGGCTTCTCCTAACAAGTACAGGAGAGGCTCTTCCTACTTTTGGAATGATGAAAATAATATCTCCTAGATGCCAGTCTGCAGTGTATAAATAATGTTTCTCCATCTAATGACCGTTCAGCATACAGCATGATACCACGAAATTAAAGACGTGATGAGAGAAGTTTTTCAAATCACTTTTAGAATTTTCTTTTGCTATTTTCATTGCCTTCTGGGATTGCTCCCAATGACTGATGCAATATTCCTCTTACTTCGTCCCTTTTCTGTAGCATGTCTTGATATGTTCATATTGCACCAATGTCTCACGTTCCATTTTGTTGATGCAGATGGCTGAATATAGAATATCAATATATGGTAGGAAGCAAAGTGAGTGGGACCAACTAGCTAGCTGGATTGTGAATAATGAATTGTACTCGGAGAATGCTGTTTGGTTGATTCAGGTATTCTCAAACTACTCTTTGAAAACCAATTAGCAAGCTTCTGTTGAATGATTGTTGTACAATTCATTGCATGGGTTCTTGCAAAATGTTGCTTTCCTTCTGTTCTTTCATGACATGTTTACATAAAAAGATGCACTTTACCTTTTCAAATTTTTAAATGGATACTGTGCAAGTACAATTGCTTGGTCATCCAAATTGTTTTGACCTTTCTGAGTCATATTCTGATTCTCTGCATTATTGTTGCTCCAGCTTGGTTATTGTTGCTTTTGGTCTTCTGAGTTATTATCCCCCCACGTGCTGCGAATAGACTTAGAAATTAATTTTGCTTGAAATATTCTGAAATACTACTTCTGTTGCATTTCTCCACAAGGATATGGCAAATTCCACATTTTGATGTTTGTTTTCCTGCGGTTTCTTGGATGTGGTTAAGAATCAATATTATTTGGTTTTTGAGAAATCTAATTTACTTCGGGTTTTCATTATTCATTAAAGCAGTGTCGATCCTCATAAATTTTTTCTTTCAGCTTCCACGACTTTACAATATCTACAAGGAAATGGGAATAGTGACGTCTTTCCAGAGCCTTCTTGACAACATCTTTATTCCACTTTTTGAGGTCACTGTTGATCCAGATTCACATCCTCAGTTGCATATTTTCCTCAAACAGGTTTGTCATTTGTTGTATGTAATATACCTAACTCCTGCGCTGTGCAAAGAACTCAATCAGTTTACTTCTTTAATAGCCGAAGAAGGCCAGATGGATGGAAATGTTACTACAAATATTAAAATCTCTACTTTTCTCATTTAAAAAATTCATTAAAGGTTTGCAAGTTTTGATAGATCTTGCTGGGTCTCTGCTCTCTTTCTCATCCACAGCCACACATACACACCTTTACTGGCATTATGTTCTATAATAAAATAAAGAAATAATAATTGCTCAAGTTTTGATTGAATCATTACGAATTTTGCTTGTGATTGTTTTGTCCTCTGATCTCTTATCCCTTTGGTATAGCTGCTATATCTGTCATGTTATTGATGTGGGACTTTCAGGTCGTTGGTTTGGATTTGGTGGATGATGAGAGCAAGCCTGAAAGGAGACCAACAAAACACATGCCCACTCCAGCACAGTGGACAAATGCATTCAATCCTGCTTATTCATATTATGTGTACTACTGTTATGCTAATCTCTATACGTTGAACAAGGTGTGTATTCTCTCCCAGATTTATACTTCACATACATATGCACCCTGTTTTGGGGATTAAAGAAACTCTCTACCTTCTTTGTTGGAGAACTTAACCATGGCTTTGTACGTCTATCTCGTTCTTCAATTTATTGCCTTATCATAATCATTTGATCTGTTGATCTTGATTCTCGGCCCTTAGTAATTGTTAGATTTACTAATAAACAAGTTGAGGCATTTCTGTTTTGTAACTTGGAAGGATATTTCACCATCAAAGATAGTTCCAATGGCTTTTCACTTCTAGCAATCTTCTAGTGTCTTGAGCTATTTCAATGCATCTTAAATTTCTTATCAACTTCTTTGCTGACACGATCCAATGTTTCTCTTCGATGTTTTAGCACTACCTTTCTTGTCTGTTTTAGCAATGCTTATATTTGGTGCTTTGAATGCTAACATGTTAGATTTTGTTTTGTAGCTTCGCGAACTGAAGGGGATGACAACCATAAAATTCCGTCCTCATTCCGGAGAGGTATTGACTTTTAAGTTTTCTATTGAAAAAGAAAACGAAGTTATTAGATTGCAGTTTTTACCTAACAAAATATTTTCTCAGGCTGGCGACATAGACCACCTAGCTGCTACCTTTCTTACAGCTCACAATATAGCACATGGAATCAATCTGAGGAAATCACCTGTTCTTCAATATTTGTATTATCTAGCACAGGTTAGTTTAAACGTTACACATTTCATTATATTGTTTTCAATTTCTCACTGACTGCAATAATTTATTGGTGCTTTAGATTGGTCTGGCCATGTCACCATTGAGCAACAACTCTCTATTCTTGGACTATCATCGGAACCCTTTCCCTATGTTTTTCTTACGAGGCTTGAATGTCTCACTTTCAACTGATGATCCTCTTCAAATCCACTTGACAAAAGAACCTTTGGTTGAAGAATATAGTATAGCTGCTTCTGTGAGCTCTCTCTCTTCTCTCATACATGTTGATAGAAGCTAGAAGATTTAAATCACAATAGTAATAAAGTTCTTGCATCCAGGTGTGGAAGTTGAGTTCATGTGATCTGTGTGAGATTGCTCGCAATTCAGTCTACCAGTCAGGATTCTCACATATTCTCAAGGTAAGTGTATTTACTTCCTTAAATACAGCTATAAACTGATATTTTGAAGATGAAAGCTTGTTCACATGTGGACTGATGTAGATGCATTTTCATAAATGATTCATATTATGAGCTGAAAAATGTTGCTATTAAGCACGGCCTAAGTTCTGCAAGAATGAAGCATAATTTATTTTTCCAAAACGACCAAATGATACAGTTTTACCAGAGTTACTTTTATTTTAGTTGTATCAGCAGTTATATTTTAGTCTGACTTAAGTTGAGCTGGTTCATTCAGTCACACTGGATTGGTAAAAATTATTACCAACGAGGACCTGATGGAAATGATATCCACAAGACAAATGTGCCTCATATCAGACTGGAGTTCCGAGATACGGTATGTCCTTTAATGGAAAAAATACCCTAGCAGTCCCTATTTACAGTAGTCTTAACTACTAGAAACTCTTCATACCAACTTTGTCAAATAGGTTCTGAATAGTCCTTTTAACTTTCAACAAATTAGGCAACCTTGGATTATCTTTTTAAAAAAATTAAGTAGATTCAAGTGTACATTTTCCCAAATTAGACTAAGGTGTGCTAAAATATGAATGGAGGGCTGAAGTATTCTTTTTAAGAAAGAAGACTTGTTCTGATCTATCTTATTTTGTTTCTTTTTGGCACTCTGTGTTAATGGTAACACTAACAGTCTGAATCTTTGTTATGGTTTGTGGTGGCTAATGGTTATAGTATGGCTTGAATCTCTTATGTTTTTGTACCTAATTCTGTGTCGCTGGTTCATTCATATATAAGTTCTCACTGTGCACGGTTAGAATGAGCATAGGATTCAGAGATGCACAAATTCTTTAGCATAAATGATAATTATTCGCTAAATTGTGTTTTGATGGAACATTAAGACTGAGGGTCGAGATAAGTGACTTAAATTTGGCCCTGGCGCCAAGCCGCCAACTAATTGATTGCTGATTACAATACTTGCAGATTTGGAGAGAGGAGATGCATCAAGTTTATCTTAGCAAGGCCAATGTCCCTGGTGAAATTGATTAGTTACAAAGCAAGGCAGTTGAAATGTTTAATCCATTGTTCAGAGGTCATGTAAGCTTTAGGCCCAAGGTTAACTCTCATTTCTGAAAATAGTGCGTAACACAAAACATAATTTTATTGGGATGACTTTCGGTTGAACTCGTTTTGATAATGTAAGTTTCTTCTTTCACTGCAGCAAGTGAAGATCTTGCACTGCATGCTGTTTATCTCACGTTCTATATACAAAAATTCCGAACTTGAGCTGAGCTGAGTTCCCTGGTTGGAAAGCTTCAAATTAGGGATTGATGTATATGATAAATTTAGAATAAGAGATGTCGCGAGTGCTCTAGTGAGGGAGGTTACTGAGTATAATACAGCCGATGGCCCGAAGAAATGGGTTATCTGAGCAAATATTTCCCCCATCCTTTGTATTAAATCTTGTCTGCTTAAGAAAATGTAATATGCAAAACAATGTAAAGAATAATAAGGGAAAATGTGTCCGTCAAATTTTGACTCATTATGTTGTCATTTCCTTGGATTGTGGTTATTCGTGACTTCATATACTGTATCTTTTATAATGAGACGTTATCTAAGAGAGACGTTCTCTAATAGCATGTTGAGTATCATCCTTTCTTATTTTTCATTCCTAGAAATTGTAGTTTTTTCTGGAACAGAAATTGTAGTTTTTTCTTCAATTGAGCTGGAATATCCATACAATTGGTTAACTTATGGGGTGATACTTGATCAGATATAGTCCCCAAAAAGGTTAAAGTCTATCTATAATAAATAATACGCAATTTTGAACTGCATGCTTATTTGTGTATATTAAAAATTTCTGACGTGTTGTGCTAAAAATAATGTAGGTACTGATGACAGGAAGAAACAGAAATAGGTCATGATTAGGGAAAAATAATGCAGCTCTTCCTTTATTTTTTACAATTGTAGTTTGATAATTTGAATAACTGACGTGTAAATTTCATTGAAATTGTGATGTTAAAATTTTCTACTTATTCCTCTTTCAATTGGATTTCATGATCCTCCTTTTCATTACTTATTCCATTATTCCTCTTTCAATTGGATTTTATGATCCTCCTCTTTTCATTGCTTATTTTACTCTTTTTGGAAAAAAGAAAAAAACCCATGATTTTCTGTTATTTTGAACTCCTTACTAACACAGTCGGAAAGTGCATTTCAATCCCTCGAGGTAAAACCAAAATTTATCCTATTCAAAATAAAATCAAGAACACATCAGAAAACAGCCGTTCTATAATATATATGATATAATTGTGTTTTAATGAAAACATAAGAAAATTGCAGATGATGATGTTTTTGCAAATTTTTCTTAGTAGCCAAACACGAGTAGCGGTAACAATTGAAAGGAATAACTGTTTTAGTAATAAAACAAACCCTTGGAAGGAGGCGGTGATGATAGTCATATTGAATAACCTCAACAGACGACGACACGAATCCAGAACAAAGAGGGAGCACTATCCAACGACGACAAACGTAAAGGAGCTTTTCATGGGCCAAGTTTAGGAACCAAAAGCAACAGTTAATGTTTCATTATTACTTTATAAATTCTCGGTGCAAAATCACTAATTTATACAAGTAACAAAAAGGTATGTGAAACCCGCAACAAGCTATAACCAAACGATGTAAAGTCCAATTACTAACTGCTGCCAAAGTAGTGTAGTTATTTTTGAAGAAAAAAAATTAATGTGAACACAATTTCTTTACATGCCAAAAACATTATAGCACCTATAACACTAGCTACATACAAGTGGGATGTGCTAACAATGCTACAAAATAATTTGTTTTCTTCTGTGGCGCTGAATAACTTCTATGAAGAGCACATAACATTATACTTTCATAAATAAGACAAAGTGAATATACAGTCGCTTCAATATCATTAGCTCTTCCGCCAAAGCATTACTGGTTCTTACGAGACTACAAAACAGAACCGAAAATATATATGGGTTAATGACACTTCCAGAATGTAGAAGCAAATGAGTTAATAAGAAAGTTAACCTCAAAGTTTTTTGACAGATCCTTCATCTGCTCTGCAAGTTCTTGTCTTTTCTTTACAGCTGTGCACAATTTATTCGTTTCAAAGTAAGAAATAGATCGTATGCAAACAAAATCACAGTAAAATCGACAGTATGAATGTGATCTCTGCCATACCAATCTCTGAAAGATCCTCTATCCTCTTTGATGTCCTCACTGCAAACCTCTGGAAGGCTCGACTGAAAAGACAACGGTTACTTTTATCACAATTTGAAAGCATTAAAATATTTTACATCTCAACACACTTTAATCAAGTTGGAATCTTTATTCCTGAAATTTAAGTTGGTTAAAAAAACCAAGCACACTATTTGACTATAAGCAATTTTCATCAACCACACCATTACCTCTCAATTTTTAAAGATGTCTTGTGTTCTTATCCAATCAGTTATTATCAACTTAAACAAATGGTTGAAAAGTGATTTAATGAATAAACTAAAATTTTGACTATGTTTATTAACAAAAAAAAGTATGAATGTCAATGGAATGAAACAGGATGAGAGGGCATTTTACCAGAAACTGAAACGAAAATATTATATAATATCCGAAACAAAAACAGATGGGTGTAAATACGGAAAATCACATATGGTAATGGTTGCAACTTTGTCTGTGCAATGATACAACTCTATGAAATAAAAAGTAAGTAGCCTCAGCCTCTTAGATGATAAATTAGCATTCATCCTTGCACATTGCAATCATTACAAGCCTACGAAGAGTCATCATTGGCAAGCGCATCAATTAGAGAATGGGAAAAATCCATGACATTATGTTTCAAGAGTAAACTAATATAAAAAATATGACACATTTAACAGTCCATTATCTCAAATATCGGACTTTAAATATTGAAGTAAAATATGCAAGAGTGGAATACAAGTTGAACGGTAAAAAGCAATTACTAATTTACTACAAGTGCATTATATGACTTTGTAAATTACAACTGCATCAAACCCGAGATAAAAATGTTAAGAAACTGCAACAAATACAACAACATCACACGAATTTTCATCTTCTCTTTATTAATTCTTCTTTAATATGAGCAAAATACTCAATTTTCATAGAAAGGAAACAGAGTTGATAGTTTATACTGTTTTGCGCCCATTGGCCAAAAAAACATCCAGGTCCAGAAAATAATTTTATGACAACTTAAATAATTACCCTTTGAATCAAATACCTTTTTGTTTCCCTAGGAAAATTAATAGAGGACGTTTGTGGCCACTGGAATTATTAAATTTGATAGTAAATTATAATTTGGGCATAAAAAGTAAACGCAAAATCCCAAAAAAAATTAATCTTGTTGACTGCTTCGCACAAAATATGCACAGCAGAAGAAATGAAAAGAGAAGCTACAAGATATTAAAGTGCATTTATATTGGCTAAAACTTAGGGTTTAGGGAATAGCATCACTGAAAATGACAAAACATGAAGCTTCAGCAATAATAAGGTACAAAAGACGAAACTCCGAACACAGGATAAATAGCCAAAACTCTGAAACATGGTATTGAAATGTATCTATATTGACTAATGTCCACATTCAACATCCGATTCTCATTATCAGAGATCCAGTCTGAAATCAGATTTAAAACAACAAATTTCGAAAAAGAATAATTAAAAAAATGATCTTTTCATAAAAATATGTTCCAGAATACGAAAACCGAAGCGCAACGATACACCGCGGTCAACCTTGAATCTGGTGGTTACATTTATTATTGCTTCAAAGAACGAGCCAATCAGGAACAGGGTTTTCCTGGTGGCTAGAGAACGAAGCACGGAATAACTTAAGAACAAGCGTAAAGAAGATTAAACAATGATAAAACCAATTAGGGCCAAATAGATACCTGTTAGCGAGGCTGTTAACAAAGAGCTCGTTCACAAGGTATGAAACAACTCTGTGCATGAAATTTCCACACGCCATGATCTTATATTTTCGCTATCTAATTAACAAACAGATAGAAACCTGAGTATGGTTAGGGTGAAAGATGCGAAATTAAACGAAACCTAACCCTATAGTGAAGCAAGAGATCCATGCTATCGAGATATATTTATTAAATAAAATGATTTAAGCGTACCGGTGCGGCTATGATTCTATAAATCAAAACCCTAGAGAAGCATGTGAAGGACCCTAATTTATAGTATTTGTACCAGAGTAACGTTGGAACCTAAACATGTGATAGGAAGTGAGGACGGCATTGAGTTTGACATCCCATTATCACGTTAATTATTTTGAAGGATGAGATGTATATTCTTTATCAAAGTTTTTTAAGAATTTGTGGGGATCGAAGAGTTATAATAATAATAATACATGTTTATTATATATAATGTTATAAATTAATAAAAAAAATTGCTTAAAGTTAAAATAAATTTTAAAATTATGCTTATTAAATACTAGATGTAATATATAAATTATAAATATAATTAAAACATTTATTTTGATAATTGTTAAACAATTAAAGTAAAATATATTTTTAATTATAATGTTATATTTTATTTAATAAATATATAAAAAGTTATATAAAATAATAAGAAATTATGGAATGTGATTCCTTAAGCCAACCTACAAAAGTATTTACTCAATTCGTTAAAAAATCAGATTTTATCTTAAGGTTATTTATGTTCATGGAAAAAATTGACAACATTACTAAGACTGGGGAGAATAGAGTTGCGAGTCTGACAATATTTTGTGTTTTAGAACGAAAAATGTTTTGGGAAATTAAAAAAATATCTTTAATATTTATAATAAAAAAATAATAACTTAATTATATTGAATTAGATTTAATTTAACGATGTTTAATATTTAATATTAAATAATCGTAGTTAAATTTAAACAACGTTTAAATAAATGTTGTTAAAATAAAACGATGTACAAAATTTTTTTAATAGTTAAAATATATTAAATGAACTTAAAATATATTATTTTTTATAAATAATTTTTAATAACAATTTTTTTTCTTATCATAACTCACAAGTTTATTAACTCGGATAGGTAACTGTTTGGTTTTAATACCTATACGATTCTATATTATTATATTTTAAGAAAATAATTTAATATGATTCTTTGTTATTATTTTTATTTTAAAGTAGATTTTAATTTGTAATTTTAATAAAAATGTTTTTAATAAAACATATAATTAAATATATGTTTAATTACGTACAAAAGAATTAGGATATAAAACTAATTACTTTATTTTTGGAATCTGAATAAATAATAAAATTGAATAATTGTTAAACCAAGTATATTAATAAAGGTAGAAAAAATATGTGTGATCATTCATTCAAATATATATTAATTGATGATTGGGGTTATATGTTAATTAAAATTCAATCAATATACAATTTAGTTATAGTAAATATGATCAACATCTAATTAAAATTTTACTAGTTGAATAAATATCTAGTTTAATTAGACATGTGTCCAAATCTATTTCGATAAGAATGGTTGTTGATTGATTAAATTTCAACATGTTAAACAACAATCAATTTAATAGGATACATGTCCAATTTATTTATGATTAATATAGTTATCAATCAGTTAAATTTTCACTAATTTAATAATTGTTTAATTCAAATGGACATATATCCAACTTGATTTTGATAATTGAGGTCACGATCGATCACACTCTAATTAATTAGATGTTATATAATTTTGACCAGATAAATTAAATAAATATCTAATTAAAATTAAATGATAATTGGTCACTAAAAACTAAGATAATTTTTGTTAATTTATGTTAAAAATTAAGTGGAAATAAGTTGTATATGATTTTTGATTAATATAAGGTCATCGTATCATAACATTTTATGTTTTATTTTAGTATTTTATTTTAAGTATTAATATATTTTTAATTATTTTAAATAATATTTTTTTATCAAAATTAGTCATATGTGTTTCATGTAAATTTTTTTTACGAGGAAATTGCGAGAATTTAAGAAAGCAAAAACCCAAAATGATACGACTTTGAGAACTATTTCCTAAAAAAAATTCATATAAGAGAGAATAGAAATTGAATTATTATAAAAAGAATTAACCTTTGACCAGTCAAATTAATTTACTTATGACAAACATAGAAATAGTGATCAAATTTGTGCTTTTGATTGTAACAAAATGTCCAAAATTAAGCCCAAAATTCGTGAAAAATTAGGTGATTATCAATCCTAATGTCAATGAAAAATGAAATGTTTTAGACAAATAGTTAGAGATTAAAACGTTGACTCTGATAATCATAATTATAATATTAAATTGTTTCTTTCTTAATTTCTACAATATCCTTGTAAAATTTGTTACATGTTTCATACTTTGATCAGAAAAAGAAAATATTATACAAAATAAATAAAATGGACACCAACTTAAATTTGGTTATTAAAACATAATTTTTTTAATAACATAAAACATAAAAAATCCCAATGCAAATACCTCAAAAATAACAAGCATGTTCTCACCAATATTTTTACATTTTATTTATTAATTTTATTAAATTTTACAAAAAATTAATAATATTATTATAATTAATTTTATTATTCCCACAATAAAATATATAAAAAACATCTATTTTTTCATATTATTAATTGCATCTTGATATATTAAATAAAATTATTATTAATAAATTATTTTATGATAATAACAATTTTAGTTATAATGTATCTGTGAAATTACTAAAGTTTAATAAAAACAAGTGAAAATGAACAGATATTTTCCTAAATATAATTTTAATAAAAAAATCAATCAAAATAATCAAAAATATAAAAATTATTAAGTTTCAAAAATATTTTAAAATTATGACACTAAATATAAAATACGAATAGAATTTTTTTTATAACTAAAATCCTAATTGAATGGTTGTTGCACGAGATCATCTTGGGCATTTGGTTTTTGCCAGAGCCATACTATGCCAATTTGTTGATTCAGTGTTAACAATTGAATTACCGACACTAAGTAAAACATTAAAAATTGCTTTTGAGAAGAGACTTTTCTGTGTGATCATTGGGAGCGACTCTCTTGTAGCTTCATTAAGTCTCGAACCGACCAAATTAATGTATCTCAAGTCTTAACAAGGTCTTATAGCTCGGAATGTCAAAAAATATTTAAGAAATGTACATTCAACTGTGATTTGTTTTTGCTTTAAGAGTGTGTATAGTACTTCAAATTGGGTTAAATTTAATTCTCCAAATCAATTTGTAACTTTCAACGAGTGCCCTTGTGTTAAACAAAGTTTTGGATATGGACTTATTATCTTTATAAATAAAGGTTCAGCTTGTTCTTTATTTATTACAAAAAAAGCTTGTTATAAGTATTCCACTATAACACCTTACAACTTATTTAATGAATCCAATCCATCTCTAAGTGAGTTTATGATCATCCTACATTATCACTAAACCATTATTTGAGAACGCCTAAATTTCTCCTGAAAATGAAGGTCCAGAAATTATATGGACCTTTACAAGCGGCTTCGCTGGCTTGAAGCAGCAGGCTTGAAGCTGGCCAACCCAGTGACTTCTCGTCCTGTAACCAAGCTGTTGACTTCATAAGTGCCCTCATAAGTATAAATGGGCTCCAAATCACAAAATGCCTGCAAGTAATCCACAAAAAGAGAGAAAAATTCTCATATACAAGACTCTAATTGATCTAAATGTAATATCCGCAAATTTAAGAGATAAGATTGCAAACCTTTGCAACCAGAAAATCAGCTATGATTCCATTTCCACCGAGTAACTCCCGTCCCAAAGCAACAGTTTCCCTTGCCCTCAAGGTGATCCAACTCTGAAAGAGAGCAAATACTAAGCATACAGTGACAGGCATAATGCACTAATTTCAATTAACATGTTAAACTTTTAGTGTCATTATATGCATCACCAATCAAATTATAACACATTTACCATTTTAATTCTCTTGCCCACTTTTTATGCAACTTGTTTACATATTGTTTTGTCACGTGTTTATCAATTATTGATAATACATGTAATTAGTGACAGATCTATGTAAGGGCTATGAGGAACACCAACCCTCTCATATATAAAGAAACTTTTAAGTGTAACACCTATGATATTATTTACAAATTACATTTATCAAATGAACATGTTTATTACTCAATAACTCACTACAAATTTAATCATTTGAAAAAACCTTCAAATAAGATACATATAGCATCTTTTTTCAATGAAAAGAAAATAATAATTAAGAAACAACTAAGATTAAATTTTTACTGTTGTTGATATGGGGTGACTACAAATCCTAGAGCCGTCACTACATGCAATGACAATTGGACTCATAATGCACCACAGATGCATCGACCCGTGAACTGATTTAGTCTTACCTTTGCCAAGCTTGCATGACCAGGAGTCATCTTTCCATTCTCGTACAACTTGCAGAGGCGCCAACCTACTAAGATCATTGCTTGAACATTGCCCAACATACGAATAAGCTTCTCTTGATTGATTTGGAATGCTGCCAATGGAGCTCCAAATTGCTTTCTTTCCTTCAAATACCTAACGACCACTTAAACATTTGTAAAAGATTCGACCAGAAACTTGATAGTACATTCAATAAAGGCACCAAAGTATGATTACCTGTGACACATATCATAGACACCCATTGATATACCAATAGGCTGCCAAGAAACCATAACCCGTGAAACAGCAAGAACCTAACATGAGAACATAAGTATTAGAATGAAATATTCAGTTTAAATATACAAAAGAACATCATTCACCAAGTTGATACAGATCAGAAATGACAAAGCAGCATGTACACTGTTTTCACAATCACAGACAAATAGGAACCTGGAATAAAGCAATTATTATACATAGCAAACGGAGCAAGAACCTACTCTGATTCTCCCACAAAATGTTTCCAAGGTTTTACGATTATAATGAAATTTTAATGTTTCATATTTAGGTTCATATGGTGTTCTTATATTATTATGCTTTCAATCCCAGAGGGGGAAACAAACAGCAAAATAATCTGCAAAGTACAATATAGAACATAAAATATGCCCGTATTTACTATGTTGCAACTCACAAGGTTGAGTCAGAACTAAAAAAAAATTCTATCCTTTGCTTTCTATATTTACATCTGAAATTACACTGGAAAATAACACAATTATTTTCCTCAACTAAAAAGTGAATTTTATTATCATCTACGAGAGCATTCACACTCGTGCAAGTATGCATTCACATGCATCTAACATTAACTCATGAACATCAAAAGAATGTTAGAACATGCAGCAGCATGGGTATACTAGGGACAATTCATAAAACAACAGACACCTGACCTTGTTTGTGTCCTGAAAGGAATTGACACCAGGCAACCTATCCTCATCTGGAACAAACACTTTTTTCAAGAGAATATCTCCATTTTGAACCATTCGCAGACCAATTTTATTTTCTATCTTTGTAGCCGTTAGTCCAGGAGCATTCTTCTTGATTATGTATCTGAAACAGGAAAGAAGAACGCTCAATTCGTAAAAAAGAAAAAAGAGAAAGCAGATCATCTCATTCTTTCATGCACAAATCGACTATCAATATGCCAGTTTTGGTAGCAGATATGATGAAAGACTAAATTATCAAATTCCACGCTCCAATTTAAATAACAACAGAAAAAATAACCTGAATTCAGGTGGCAAAGTAACAGTACAATAGACATGGTTAACCATTTCAATATTTCGTTAGAAGGCCAGCTTCATTGTGAAAAATGGATTCAGTAGTTAATGCCCATTATGTTATAATTGGTAGTAAATTGTAACAAGAGAATAAATATCCTTGGTATAATTGCCAGCAGAAATAAAAGAAAAGTTATTTAGGAAGGTATAGTGCTTAATATTTTTGCAGATAACTAAATAACTTCATTATCATCCTCTGCTCCTAGTCCTTCAATTTATATCCAAGATGAAGCTATAATCATAATATGCGCTCTATCATGTTGTATATCATATCTAAGACCTTTTTATGCTTGTAGAATTGAAAGTATAGCAAGTGCCTCTTCTCTGATGAGGAGTGAAGCCTAATATTGACCATGGTCATCGCATGGGATCGGAAAAAACAATACATACTGACATATTATCACAGCAAAATGTATCACTAGGTAAAGTTGTGCATATCTTTGAACCCTATTTGAAAACCATAAAATTTCAGGTACACATCACAAAGAAACAAATATTTTGCATACCCATTTATCTGATTTGTTGTTGTATTCCGAGCAAAAATAACCAATACATCTGCAAAAGTACTGTTTCCTATCCAGCGCTTTTGGCCATCCAATACCCATCCTCCTTCCACCTAGTTGTGATCACCAAAAGAGCTTTGTAAAGAATGAGATGAAGGCCTAAACTAAAAGAGTGGAGGGAGGTAACAAAGAGAAGTCTGCAGCCTCAAACCTTTGTTGCTGTTGTTCTCAGAGCACTTGCATCACTTCCATAGTCAGGTTCAGTCAAACCCTTAACATGTTTGAAAACAGACATAATTAGCTACGATTATTTAGCAGAAAGAGTAATTGAAATGCATTTATTAAAGTACGTTGAATGCCAAAAAAAGATCATATTAATATCTCACCCAGCAAGCTATGGTCTTTAACTGTGCTAAAGATGGCAAATATTTCTGCTTTTGCACCTCCGATCCACATAGTGCTATTCTAGTAAAAAAATGATTAAATGAAACTGTCACTTCTAAACAGAACCATACGCTCACAAAAAGAAATAGAAGGTTATTTGAAATCTAACCAATAGTGAGCATTGCAAGTGAAGAATGAACTAGGATGAAGGTACTACAGCTTGCATCAACTCTAGCAAGTTCAGCAATTGCAACGGCACTTCCTGTAAGAGAAAGACCAGGACACCCATAACCCTTAATTGTGCCACCAGAAATGCGCAACGAACCAAGCTTTGGAATAACCTCGAATGGAAATTCTGCTTTCTCCCAGTACTGAAAAAACAGCCACCCTTGAATCTCTGAGGTTATGAAAGCATAACCACTAATACGAGCAAATGAAATAACCACAATCCACACATTGACCACCATTTAGACAACAAATTTGAAGTTTCGTCTCCAAATTTCAACAACAACAACAAAAAATCTACCTCTGCCATAATAGGGGCAACTTCTTTTTCTACGCATTGTCTAACTTTCATCCTAAGAGCTATCTCCTCAGGAGTCAATAGATCATCAAGTTGATAGTAATCTGAATCTGTAAAATTTAAAGGCCATCTTATAAACTAAATACAAATCGTGTAGTACAAAATTAAACAGAAAACAATACAAAATTTTGCAACAAAAAGAAAAAAATAATATGCCTTACTGCAAGGAGGAAAATCAGATGCTGGAGTTGCTAGAGGAAAAGCAACAGACACATCCAGAGCTGGCAAATCAAAATAAGCGCTCCTCCTGTTCTTGTTAGTATCATCTGTTAAGCATCAATATTATATAAGTAAATAACATCAAGGTAATTCGAGATTCAATTGGCAATTAATTAAATACCAAATGAAATATCAAGTCACTTGAAACTTTTTTTTTTTTCAAATTATATGTACTTCACGACCACGAGCTTCGGTACAGATTCAGGATTAGGCATAATTTTTTATTGGAAATGAGAAATTCAAAGCCAATTCGCGTAAAAATTAATTAGCTAGCAAGCTGATTGTTTCTTCACGACATAATTATACCACACACAAATAGAACGAATAGAAGGCAACGAAGTTAAAAAAAAATTAAGTGGACAAGTGAAATGAAATAAGTTAAGATCGTAGATGATTAATCACCTTGATCCATATCAGAGCGAATTGCCTTGGTGAGAAAATAATGTAGTAGCAGAAGAAAACCAGTTCTTCGAGGTAAATATGCAGATTAGCGAGACTTAACAAAAGCTTCTGCTTTTGGGGAAAGAAAACTTGTCTTTTCGGTTCTTTAGAGGGTTGCTATTAGAATGATGTTAGTAATGCTACGTGTCTCGATATAATTTCGGTCAACATTTCATTATTTAATGTTTAGTATATTGATAATGTGGAAAATTTTATTTGTAAGGTCCTATAAAATTAATTTACGGGGAATATTCTTTTAAAAAAAATACGAAATTTTTTAATGATATATAAATTTTTATTTTTATTTTTGATATTGTATAACATATTAATATTATTTATAAATAATTTTTTTAAATAATTTGATATAAAATATGTGAGTAGGGTTCAAATTTATATTAGAAATAAGAAAATAATATTTTAAAACTTATAATTATAAAATAATATTATTTATAATTAATTTATATATTTTATTATTATAATATTATTTTTATTATTATAAATTTTAAATAAATTATATTTTTAATTTCCCAATATCACTTTTGTAAGAATTCAGAAGATAAGATTTCAGCTTGGCACTTAAATCTATGATATTAATATGTATGGGCGCCATGTCTATTATGGGGAAGGTGAAATGTCAATTTCGAGTTTGCAGATAAGTACCATACTTGCAGACCTTCTTTTATCGATAAATTTATACTAATAACAATTATAATATTTCATACAATATAATTTAAAAAACAAACAGTTTTACGATTTTAAAGTATTTTCACATGTAATACATTAAAATTATTATAAGTAGCATGTGTTTCTATCATTTTATTTTATCAATACATTAATTAATATATTATAATATAAATATTTTGTTATTAAAAATAAATAAACTTTTTATTATGATAACGATTATTACAAAAATATTACAAATTTTTAATTAAAATAAAATTATTATTAAATGTTAAGAATTATTATATAAGTGTCATGTACATTAAATATTTCAAAAAATTAAATGAAAAGTTTTAATGATAATTATATATTATTATATTTTTTAATTAATTTTTAGTTATAGTAATTATGTAACAATAGTTAAAATTTAATGATAATTTTATAATATTTAAAAATTTAGTAATAAAAATATTTTTTTTATTTTAATAAATAATTATATAATTATTTAAAATTATCATATTTTTAAATTTATAATGAAAGTAATACTAACTGTGTTACTTAATATAATTAAATAAAGTATATAATTTATTGTGAGTTTGGTGGATGTTAGTATGGAATGAAATATTTTACTTATAAGAACTAATTAAAGTAAATATTTTTTGTTGTGTTTGGTTGGAGTAAATAAAAAAAATTATAATTGATTTTTTTTATTTTGTGTATTTAATTAAGTTGAAAAATGAGTCAAAAATCATAATTATTTTTACTTTTTATGAATCATGATGATATTCTTGTTTAAATTTTGTTTTATTTTATCATATTTTAAATATAACCTTAAATTTAATCTAAACCCAAAATCTCAAATCCCAAAATACTAAATCCAAAACCCAAAATTTTAAATCCTAAACTCTAAATACAAAAACCTTAAATCTTAAATCCTTAAACCATAAATCTCAAATCTTAAAACCTTAAATCCTAAATTTTAAATCTTAAATCATAAAATGTTAAACTCTATTTAGGAAAATAATAATTTTAACCCTAAATCTTAACTCAACCCTAAATTTCAAATCTCAAACTTCAAAATCCTAAACCCTATTTAGAAAAATAATAATTTTAATAATATATTTTCTTTTTAAGTAATAATTATTTAAAAAATATTTAAAAATAATAATTATTTCAATAATATATTTTGTTTGATGGAAAAGTAACAATTAAATGATATTATTTAAACTTTAATGAATATAGGAGTATTAAGGTAATTTACAATTTTTTTCATTTCATTACATTCCAGTGACAAACCAAACATTATAATACTGATTTATTCTTTGATTCCAGTAGTCAAACCAAAAACATCATTTTTATTATATTTCATTCCATTCCGATTCTAATTTCATTATGTAAATCAAACAACACTTTTAGTTGTTTCATTTTACTAATTAATTAGTTTATATCAATATTTAAAAACAAAAATTAAAATCACAAGTCTTTTACTTTTTTATAATTAAATATGAGTATCCATTGTAATATAAATTATCGTTGTTATGATATTATTTTATTAATGATAATTTTAGTAACAATGAAATTAATATAATATTAGAGATAAAATATATATTTTATATTTTAATTATAACAAAATTTATTATAATAATATTATTAAATTTATATTTATATTATTTACTTCGATACAATATAAGATTAATAATTATTATTTTAAGTCGTATTTTCAGGATAAGATTTATTCTTTATATTTCCAAATCACAAATTTAAGTTAAAAAAACTGACTTTTCATTGCTTTTAAGTTATTGGATAATTGCTCTGTTTTACTCTATCTAAGTGTATACAATGTTTTAAATTTTTTATAAGTAAAAGTAAATAATTCGTATATAAATGAAATAGTAACGAAAATATAGATCTATAAAGGCATGAGTTATCTTCAGATTAAACTTTTTGAACGATAATTCATTGTCCTATAATATGACAGTTATTGGATCTACTTGTTTCCATGTGTTCTTCACATGAATTACAACACTGTCGTCAATAACAAGACCCTAAAGGAGATATTTCGGACGTATATATAAGATAAATTTCATCAATCCAAATATTGTTTTGCCTGCTGTGAAATGTCTTGATTGACTATTGTCATGTAATCAGTAATGTTTTCGCAATCCCCTTCAATATTAATACTTCTAAATTACATCTCTTATACGTACCCACGCACTGTTAAAGACATTGTTCTTGCTTCTGCTACTTCTGGAGAATCGATCAGCTGCTAATAACTTTCCATATATATATATATATATATACCTACTGCATTGCCTTTGTGGTCTCTAGTTAGCATGCAACAACCCCTAGTGAAGCTTTATTGTCCTTGAAACCAGTATCATTGTTAAAAGAGAAGTAAGTAATCCACAGGAGGTGGCATCAAGGAAGTTTGTATAATTAATTAAGTTGCTATTCACGTGAAAATCCATGGATCTCTCATTTTGTTTCCTTTGTTGAAATATTGCAAAATGAACATTTTCATTTTCCTTTGCTGATTCAATTACTCATAGAGATGTTTCATGCACCCACTTAGATATTCTAACAAAATTAGGGGGAGTATCTTTAAAAATAAGTTCATTCCTCTTTCTTCAAATATCAACCATGTTTAAAGTCACAGCAAGAGTAAACTCATATTTCTGCAAGTTACCTCTTATGACTCTATAATCCAATATTATTAGGTAGATCTAATATAATTTTAAAATAGGATGAGATGAGATTTTCTGTAAATCTTGTCAATATAATTCCTCTTCTCCGTAATGTCATAATGCACGAAAGAAATCACATTTAAAAAAAATACTTTAATTTGACTGTTTTTTGTTTTTTGATTATACATGATACACGTTACATTTAAAAAAACTCGAGATTCACTTGGTGCCAATCAACACACTAATTGAAAACAACCATCAACAGATTGATAAATAATAGGTTGTACAAGAACATGTATCTTCATAATTATTTTTATTTTTAATTATTACAATTTTACTTTTATTTTGTATTAATTAGATTGTAAACGTTCGTTTATACACACAAGTATGCAAACTACACAAATCTTTGTATAGACTCAAACAAGTCTCACGGCAATGGTTCATCAAGTTATCAACAACACTTAAACTAGCTAGTTTTAACCAATCCAATTATGATTACTCACTATTCGTCCGAACTTGTGGTAATTCATTCTCTACTCTTCTTGTCTATGTAGATGATATAATCATAACATGAAACAATGTACAAGATATTGAAGAAAATAAGAATCATCTCATGCGACAATTCAAGCTAAAAGATTTCGATGAATTAAAGTATTTTTTGAGCATAGAAGTTTCACGTTCCAAGAAGAGAATTGTTCTGTCACAACGCACGTACGCACTTGAAATATTGGAGGACATGGGTTATCTTAGTGTCAAATCTGCCAATTCACCTATGTAACATAATTTATCCCTCAACAAGGTTGAAAGGGAATTCATCAGTGACCCCACATCTTATCGAAAGCTTGTTGGGAGATTAATATACTTGACCATCACACAACCCGACTTAAATGTATGTTGTGCACATTCTTAATCAATATATGGATAAACCACGTTAATCACATTTGGAAGCAGCTTAACGAGTGCTACGATATATCGATAACACACTAGGGAAATGTCTTTTTTTCTCAACAACTAGTTCATTACAATTAAATGTTTTTTGTGATGCAGATTGGGCTAAATGAAAAAACACACGACGATCTACCACATGATATTGTATGTTTCTTGAAAACTCGCTAATTTCTTGGAAGACTAAGAAACAAAATACGGTATCGCGATCAAATGCAGAAGCAGAATACCACTCTATGACAGCAGCTTGTTGCGAAGTAACCTGATTACGATACATTTTGGATGATTTGGGTATCAAACACTCCCAACCAACCAAGTTATATTGTGATAACCAAGCAGCCCTTTACATTGCATCAAATCCATTGTTTCATGAACGAATCAAACACATATAGATCGATTGTCATCTAGTGAGAGAAAAATATTCAAGCTGAAATGATCAAGACTTATCATATCTCTACATTAGAGCAACCAACAGATATATTTACCAAATTCTTGAGTTTTTTACAGTTTTCAAGCTTACTTAACAAGTTGGGAATAATTAACATATATTCAAACTTGAAGAAAATGTAAAAAAACTCGAGATCAAGTTGGTGATAACCAACACACTAGTTGAAAACAACCACCAACAGATTGGTGGGGAGTAACAAATTGTCCAATGTCTATAATTGTGTTTATTTTTAATTATTATAATTTTATTGTTTTTGTATAAATTAAATCGTAAACGTTCGTTTATACACCCAATAAAATCATTTCTTAAGTATACCTTAAATAAATCGTTTGATTTTTTATCAAAAAGTTAAAGAGTTTGCACATTATCTTTCAAATTAATATTTGTTGTATTTCATGTATTTTGAATCGAATTCCATAACAATGTCCATATAGGATCCTCCATTACTTACTCATTCTCTAAAACTGCCAACTTGTAATCCGACTTGACTGAGAATTAACCAGACTTGGAAGGTATATCCAAATTAGCTTATCATGTAAGTTACAATTAGGACTTCTTAATCTACTAATAACGTAAATAAGTATTTTCAAGTTGAATATCTCTGTATAATTAATATGCCAGTTTCACTGATCTCCATTTGGTGTAACAAACTCACGAACTTAAGTCAACTTAGTTACGTACCTCATTCATGTTGATTATGCAAATTAGAGGGACATCTTTTCACGTATGGAATCCAAGGCCCAGTCTAAAGGTTGGTATTGTCATCAAAATTAATTTGAAAACATAAATCCTTTTTTAGTAGTTATTTTGTATTTCATGCATATACCCTTTCAAATGAATGAATCTCCTTATCTCGAGGTAATATTATTCATGAACTTATGATTTTAATTGATTTTTTTATTTATTATTATATATAACTATTTTTTCTATTACATTTTCTTGTACTTTTTAATCTATAATTTATAAATAATTTGAATACACAAATTGTCATTTATAGTATAAAAATATCTGTTATTTTTTCCGTGGCTCAATGATGTATATAATTGTAAAAAAAATTTAATAAATTTTGAAATCGTGTAGATAAGATATTAAAATATTTAAAATAAAAATAAAATAAGGTAAAAAATTCAAAGAATAAAAGAAAAAATAAAAATTGAAAAATTGCGAAGAAAAAATTGAAGAAAAGAGCTATAAATTATAATAAAATATAAAAATAAAAGAAAAAGTGGTTATAAAAAAGCCATTTTTTAATATATAAATATAAAGATCGTATTATTATCTTTCATTTTATATATTATATTATAAAATTAAAAAAAAATATATGTGTGTTGCACGTGAAATAAAAAATAGTAAATATAATTTTTTTAGAATATTTTTTTATAAATCATGCATTATAAATTTTTAAATAAATATATCTACATATTTTATATAATGATTATTGGCTTTAATTATTGTATATTTTACTTTACTTTTTATTCTATAACAATTAATTAATAAAGTATTAATAATTATTTTTAAAGTTTTAAAAAATATAGTAATAATATTATTATTTTAATTAAAATAAAATTTAATAATAAATTATTTTAAGAATGAATAGATGATGCAATTCAATCTTAATTTTTGGATAAACTATACAATACAATATTTTTAATTAGAATAAATTTAATGTAATATATTTTATTATTTTAATAGATCACGTGAAATGTTGGACTATGTATAACTTATAACAAAGCTGACATAACTTAGTGATATTTAATAAAGCTAGTAATTTTTTTTTAAGAAAATGAAGACATAATTTTACAAATAATAATTTTTTTTTGAAAACTAAATGTTGTTCTGAGTTTTTTTTTCTTATATTGAAATAGGTCAAATTATGGAAGTAACATTAAAAAAAAACATTTTACTTAGAGTAAATATATTTTTTATCATTAAATTTTAAAAGTTATTATAAAAATATTATTAAAATTTAATTTATTAGTTACATATTATTAAATTTTATAAATATTAAAAAAATATAATTAATTTTTATATAATTCAATTTTATAAATATAATAAAAATATTATCTATATAAACTTTCATATTAATTCTACAAAAAGATAATTAATTTTTTTTATTTTTATATAATTAAATTTTATAAATATTTTTTATATACACTTTGATAATATTAATGATATTTTTATAATATTTTATAAAATTTAACTGTACAAAATAATAAAAAATATTTGATAATTTTTTTAATAATTATAAAATTTAATATTAAGGAAATAAAAAATAAAATTTCGGTAATATTTACGGTAAATTTTACTCTTTAATTTATATTCTACGCAAAGACATAGCGTAGCTCTTAACTATCACCAATCTTCGAGCAACACCTGGTCTCTGTAATAGAGCGAGGGAGTTCCTTTGTACCTCGTACATCATAAACGGATGCAAGGAGTACAAACGCGACCGTAGATGAAAAGAACCTTGTAAAGAACGGCTGATGAGGAATCGCATTGACTTAGAGAGAATAGCTCTCAATTCTCGAACGTATAAATAATTTCATCGGTATGATCACTGAAACTAGAAATCAATAAAGGAAGTCTTCTAAACGAGAGATTTTCAGAAACCATTTTAAAATTTCTATGCTAGTTTGTCATGTTTGCTAAGCGGCTCTTGCAGAAAGCGGTATATCATTCTCAGGTTGTAGACTTCGATCAATGGTCTTCTTCATTCGTTTTTTTCTTCTTCTCATTTTCTCAATTTTTTTTAATGTTAGATTACACTGGCAATGGGGATGACCTAGGGTTTTATTTTGTTTTAATTCGTTCCTTTTTCCTTTTCCTTTTCTTTTTCATTAAATTATGTTGTCTTTTTATCTCTGCAAGTTTAATTTTGTAGTTGTTATCGCTAATTTGAGAAGAATGTATGGTCTGATTGAGATTGGCGATTGAGCTATGCGTAGTTTTAACCTAAATTATTGAACGTACATGACAAATTAAATGAGCTTCACATGGTCGGTTGCTAATGATCATTTGTGGATTTTAGCAGAATTTGCAAAGGGGCAGTTTGATGGAGACAGACTTGGACCTGCGAATTGCATTTCACTATGGTGTCCCGTCTACGGCCTCGCTTCTTGCTTTCGATCCTGTTCAGCGTCTTTTAGCAGTTGGGACTCTGTAAGTTAAAATTTCAGCTTGGAATTTGTCTTTTGCCTAGTTTTCGCTATAACTAAATTTTATGGTACTGTAGATTGTTGCCTTTGCTATTTCTTTTGTGGAAAATGGGGGAAAAATAGAAGGGCAACGAGGCAAGTTCGCCAGAGAACTTATGTGAATGCTGCTTTTGTATGATGACTAAATTTTGTAATTTAATCAATCTTTTACAGTTCTTTTTATTCTCTTTTCTTGGTACGGTGATAAGATCATAAGGAGAAAGAGGAATTTTAGTAATAACTAAGTAGAATGTTCTATCTCACCAAATTGATAATGTCCATATGGCGTGTTTAGTTTACCAGTGCACCTATTGATCTGCAAGCATCCAAGAGATGCTCCTGCTCCGTATGGACAGATTGGGAGCTAGGCATTAGAATGTCTCTTTATTACTTTGATTTTTTTTGCTTATAGGAAAAAAAAACTGTTTCTTTTTGCAGTGATGGAAGGATCAAGGTAATTGGTGGCGATGGTATTGAAGGACTTCTTATTTCACCAAAGCAGTTACCTTACAAAAACATTGAGGTAATGCATTTGTACCGCTGATAATATTGAGCTACTGTATCTGGACTTGAGTTACATGCCCTGAGGTGCTCTTTACTGTCTTTGATATTGATATTTCCTATCAAAAACTCTGAATAATTAGGGTCCGGTTATGAGATTTTATTTCCTTTTTTAATCTCTATAAGCTTTCAAGATGTCTCTTCTTCCCACTTTCCTTTGACATAAGCTGGAGAAATTTGATTTTTTCCTGCTTATATCTTTGCTCCAGTTTTTTCAAAATCAAGGACACTTAGTCAGCATACTTAATGACAATGATATTCAGGTAAGGCTCTTTAACAACTTTAACTTTTCAGCTTCTTTTTAAATATAAAGTTATTTTGTAATAGAAAGAGAGCTTTGCTGAACATCTGCCTCGTATATGTAAAGTTCATTGTAGTTGGTTATGAAAATAAAATTTTCGTTGCTAATTCTTGTTCATGGGAAGACTTCAATTTGATTGTTTTAAACCATTATTTTTTCCCTGATAATTACTATAATTTGATAGTTATAACGTAGCAAAGAAATGACATGAGTCGGATAGTGCCTGAAAGTAGGGTCTCTTGTCTTTGTAGCTACAAGGTTTTTTGAGTCTCAGGAATGATTCAATTTAAGTTTTTTTTATAGTGAGATTGATCCATTATCTCAACTTTTGTAGGTCTGGAATCTTGAGACGAGATGCCTAGCTTGTTGTTTGCAATGGGAAACAAATATAACTGCTTTTGCTGTTATCCATGGCTCCAACTTCATGTATATTTTTGAACAGAAAAAATAATAAATTTTCCTTCATGTGAACGTAATGCTGATTGACCAATAACAGGATTAGGCAACTTGCAGGTATATTGGTGATGAGTATGGTTTAATGTCGGTGATGAAGTACAATGTTGAAGATGGAAAGCTTTTGCAGTTGCCTTATCACGTTTCTGCAAATTCTATAAATGGTTACTGCTTTGTTATTTTTTTAGGGGTTAATAACTAAGCATTTCTCTGTTAGCTCACAAACTTTCCAATATAATTAATCTCAACTAGTAGATAGTAGGTACTATTTTTCAGGTTTCCAAAAAGATGAATATGTTCAAGTGCAATTTTTTGTGCTCGATTCATGATTAAGGCAAACAAATTCAATTAGGATGATAGCAAACCATGAATTTCTAGTTCTGTAATGCTTAATGTTATTTGACTAAAATCTATGGCGACACACCATTTTTCTGATGCTTTCATGTGAACATGTGTCATGTGCCTTAATTTTGTCATAGCTAACTCTCTGAATCAATAAAATAATGATAACTCAATGAAGTTATGAAAGAACCTTGAGGTTGTGGCAGAAATACCCTTTTGATTAAAAAAAATATATTTTAGATTACTTTTTTTGTTATTAGCTGTAGGGCATTATGCAACTGTTTTCTTCAGTGCATTCAACTGCTTACTAAGTATGCTCTATGCAGTGCCTGGAAAGCAAATCCCATTTCGTCTTGCCGATTGGCCACTATTCTATATGTACTTGACCAATTTCAATTTTTTTTAGATTAAATTTTGAAAAATATTATAGTTGATTTAATATATCTGATATTTTGTACTTTCAAAAGTGTTTTTTTTCTGCCACTTATTCAAGGATTAAATCTTTGTAAGAACTTTATCACTTGTTTTTTCTTTTCAATAATTATTTGTGTCACTAAATTAATTGTGTAACATAGACTGACATCTGAAAAAAATTACGTAGAATCAATTGACACATTTCTATTTAGCTCAAGGCTGGTTGGAGATTGATGTCAGGTTGCTAGCAATCATTTGACTTCATAAGTTCAAATGATCAGCTTTATTACATTCATTATAAAAACAAGGATTGATCTCTATTATATAGTGTATTTCTAGTCACCATGGAGGGATGTATTTGCAAAAGAAAACAAGTATCAGGTTGCTAGCAGTTATTTTGACCTCATAAGTTAAAATGATCAGCTTTTATACATTATAAAAACAAGGGTTGATCTCTATATTATAGTCTATCTCTGGTCACCATGGAGGGATGTATTTGCAAAAGAAAATGTTTGAATATATAGGTGTCAGTCTAAAAAAAGCTTTTTGTCATTCTTTAAAGGTTATGATTATATTTAATGTTTTATAATTGATCGTATAAATGATGAAAGACACAATGGGTTTAGTATTTCGATCTTTATTTGATTGCAGTCATCTTTCCATTTTGCAGAGGCTATTGAGTGTACTTGTGACCAACCCATTGTTGGAGTACTTCCCCAACCACGTTCTTTCGGAAATAGGCAAGATATGTTGTCCTCATATCTATGGTTGAATATATTCAGTAACATGATTTGAAAGGCCAAACATGTGAAATCTTAAAAGGAAACATAACTGTTTATGGCCTTAAATTATCATTTTTTTCTTAAATATGCTTTTCTTGGACATTTGAATATGTTTTAAATTGAGAATTCCTATCATAGTAAAGTGTAATTGGTAATATTGACTATTAAATTAAAAATACATAACCTATTTCGATAGAATGCTGGTATTTGCGAAAGCTGGGATCGGTAACAACTGGGGTGTGATTATGTTACTCCTGGTTTAATTTCATAAAGTGGAGCCTATGAATCCCATTACACCAAGTATTATTGGCCATATGTTTTTGTGTTAAGCCTCTGTCGGTATTTGATCCTGACTTAGGAAGCACTAATCACTCCATTCACTGGATAATGATCTAAATGTTGAAGTGTTGATGGCCTGACTAAATAAATATATGTACAATGATAGTATGCCTTAAGACAACATAAATTTGATCCTTTTGCTCTTGAAGTAGTGCAAGTTGGTAGAGCTTGATCACATTGCATCTCATGAAAAAAAACTAATAGTGTGTTGTGGCTGTCAAGTTTTTCTCTCATTCTCCTTATTACTTGTGCACTAGACATCAAGACAAGGTGATGATATAGACTAAAAGAAATCACTTTGAATTCCTTCGTTGCACTTTATCCATTATGATTCTTTAGTGTTGTAGTTTATGCAGTATGCCTCTTTATCATGAGTGTTTTCTTTTTAGCAGAGTGCTGATTGCATATCAGAGTGGGCTGCTTGTTGTATGGGATGTTTCTGAAACTCGTATTATTTTTGCTGGAGGTGGTAAGGATCTACAATTGAGAGATGAAATTGTAGAATCTTCAAGTGAAATTGATAAAAACTCCGTAGAAGATACATCAGACCATCTCAGAGGAGAGAAAGAGATAAGTGCTCTTTGTTGGGCATCTTCTGATGGGTCCATTCTTGCTGTGGGTTACATAGATGGAGATATTTTGTTCTGGAACATGTCATCTGCTGCTTCTATTAGAGATCAATTACAATGGTCTAACAATGTTGTTAAGCTACGATTATCATCTGCTGAAAAGAGACTCCCAGTGATTGTATTACAGTGGTCTGCAACTAGCAAGTCCCGTAATGCTAATGATGGCCAGCTGTTTATATATGGCGGTGATGAAATAGGGTCTGAAGAAGTCCTCACAGTATGTTCAGTATCTTAGCTTCCTCCCTTCTAAATGTTGTTTCATGGTGGTTATAAATTTAGCTTCCTCTCCTCCAAATGTTGTTCCATGGTTGTTCTAATTTTAGCTTTTAACTCCTTGTATTGGGTAAGTTCCTATTACACAATAATGATGCA
Organism: Hippophae rhamnoides; assembly: GCA_033030585.1. Taxonomy (NCBI): domain Eukaryota; kingdom Viridiplantae; phylum Streptophyta; class Magnoliopsida; order Rosales; family Elaeagnaceae; genus Hippophae; species Hippophae rhamnoides. Next base: position 54,992,334 of record CM065433.1, on the reverse strand, counting down.
GATGCCTAAAGTTCGAACAGACTCCTAAAACAATTTCGTTGAGCTATTACTTTTAGTTTTATAGTCATAGTGTCATTGTTAATATTATGAAGATTTCTTCCTTTCCTATCTTCAATTCTTATCCTGTTTCGAGTTTTTTGTAGATTAGATGACTACTGCATCTGCTTCGTTACCATATTGAACTTTAAGTAGATAGAGTCCTTGTATCCATTGAATATTGAAGTAGTTGCTTGTCTTCTCTAAAGTATTCCTAGTACCTAACATCAATACTTCTCCTAACATTTACTATGTCTTACAGGTTTTAACTCTTGAATGGTCATCCGGAGTGGAGACTTTAAAATGTGTGGGTCGTGCAGATCTTACACTCTCTGGCTCTTTTGCAGACATGATTTTATTACCAAGTGATATGGCAGCAGGTCACAAAGCTGACATTTTTGTATTGACAAACCCTGGCCAACTGCAATTCTATGATGATGCTACTCTTTCTTCTTTGAGATCCCAGCAAGATGAAAAACCATTTTCCCCTGCTATGGAGTTTCCTGGCGTGATACCAATGACTGGGTCATCTTTGACTGTTGCAAAAATTTTTGATCTAACTGCTGGAGAAAACTCATTGAAGACTCTGTCAGAGGTATTTCCCTAATTACTTCCAGTCATATTTGTCACATTAACTCATTTCTTTGCATCCTTTTTTTTAGATAACCTCAGTTATGAAGTTTGAGTCAACCCCAACCCCATCTGGTGCTACAAACTGGCCCTTGACTGGAGGTGTTCCCAGCCAGTTTTCTACTACGCAAGATAATGTTGTCAAGAGATTGTTTGTAGCTGGCTATTCAAATGGGTCTGTTCGGATATGGGATGCCACATATCCAGTCTTGTCTTTTATTTATCTTTTAGAAGCCAAGGTAAAAATATTTTAACCTCAGATGCTATTATTTCCTCTCCTTATGATAAATAAGGGTGTATTCCATAAAATAATCCCATGTGACTAGCAGGTGCAAGGTATTAAAGTGGCTGGTTCAAGTGCTCCATTATCAGAAATGGATATCTGTTTCATCTCTTCAAGTTTAGTCGTGGGCAATGAATGTGGTCTGGTCCGATAAGTTCTTTTCCTCTATATTTTTTTAGACTTCTATTTTTCTTTTCTTTTCTTAATCTACTGACACAACATGTTATAGGTTCGAATTTACAATCTGAAAGGCTGTACAGACGGGACAAATTTTCACTTCGTCACAGAAACTAACCATGAAGGTAATTAATTGTTAACACAACTAGAACTCTTTTCTCTCCCCACCTAAATGGTGCAAATTTGAAAAGTTACCTATTGTTAAGAATTAAATTGTATTATAGGTTATATTCCCTGTTTTCTTTTCATATTAGTTTTCAAACTTCTTGTTTCTTGATCAATATTTGAGGTAGACTTTGGAATTTTGTACATGTGTCTATCGGGGCTGATTAGAAGGATAGTTCTATAGAAACTGAGTGGTCTTGGGCCTCTTGGCTATGTAAATTGTTTTAAGTTTTTCAAATTAGTAAGTTGTGCAGAATAAACTTATCTCTTGATACACAGTCTATGTTGAGTACTTCTTGTTGCGAGTGTGGATACAGATGTTAGTCAGATACATTATTATGCATGATATGACAATTCTTAAGAATTGTGCAACTGACATGTAAGCAAATAGATAAGTTTTTAATTGATATTAACCTTATATTTTACTGTAAAAAATTCCATAGCATATTCGAGAGTTTGATTGCTTGAATGTACCTATTTATTTTTTTACCTATATGCTTTTTGATTTTAAGTACTTTATAACCCTTGCGTGCATGGTTATTAGGAAGTATGATGAGCAATTTGTGCGGGATTGATTTGGATGTGGCTACTCTTTGCATTTCTATCTATAGATGCAAAATTGATATTTTCTCTCTTAAAAAAATAAATACAAAACAGAAAGAATCAATAATTGAATATGATGGGATTATGCATGAAGTGATATGAAAATAATTTTGAAATATAATTTCTCAACTCAGTGAATGAACCTTTACCAACAAGATCATTCCTTGCTCCTAAGCAAATTTCCAAACAATTATGATGCTTTTGACACTCCTTGATCTCTTGATTTCTCAGTCAACAACACTCTTGTAGAGTGCAAAAGGAAGCTTTTCTAATTGATTTCATGAGTTAAATTGGAAACTTGTACCTCTTGTTGACTGGAAACTTACACCTCTCAATGACTTCGTTGCAGTGAAACAAATTTTTTTTTTCATTCACTTAAAAGACAACTTATTGTTTCTACATTCTCACCTTATCATTAAATTCATTCTAATATAATGCCATTAGATATTTAGATCTTATTAGCAGTCCAAAACATTTCCATTATGTTATCTATAGCCAAACTCACTGGCTGACATTTCATGTACCAATGCCAAATGGTCATTCTTCCTACTCTGCTCCCTCCTTTTCTACATATGCAGTGATGGGGATCTGTGCTATTTTTCAAACATGAAGGGATGTGAATGATATTTTGACAAACCTCAGTGAGGGGCAGTGTAGTTTACACTGAATTTCTATGGCTAATGTAGATCACTCTTTCTGCAGTTCACAGTTTGAATCCAAGAAAAGGGCCTCAGTGCATTGCTATTTTTTGCCTCCTCAATTCCTCGGTTCAAGCATTGCGTTTTGTTTCTCATGGAACTAAACTTCTTGTGGGATTTAAATGCGGCCGTGTTAGTATACCCTATCTGCTTGTTTGATTTCATTTTTCTTTTATATTATATTTGTAAGCATGGACGTTTTCCTGTAACATAAGTTTCATTATTCAGAAGGCTTTTTAAATTCAATGATTCTTTTCAGGTTGCAGTAATCAACATCACTTCATTATCACTTTTATTTTTTACGGATGATGTATCTTGCTCTAACTCTCCAGTTATTTCTGTAAGTTGGAAAGAACTGAAAAATACTCGCAGCCTTGTGAAAAACCCAAAACACCCTGGAAAAAGTACTTTGGAGGAAGTAGTTTTCATCTTGACAAAGGATTCAAAAATTTGTATAATTGATGGTCTTACTGGTAACACGATTAACCCTTGTCCATGGAGCTTGAAAAAGGAAACAGTTGCAATTTCAATGTATGTTATAGGCAAGTACATTCCTATCTAGAGAATAAGATGTTTTTATTTCTTTTTTACTTATGAAGAACTAATTTTTTTGTTCTGTAGAATCTGGCAACACTTCTGCATCCATGGAATGCAATGAAAAGCTGCAAGAGGAAGATGCTGTCAGAAAGCATGAGGATATGTCTGACAAGCATGGGGACAGTTTGTTGGATTCGTTTGTTTTGCTCTGTTGTACGGACTCACTGCGCTTATACTCTGCAAAATCTGTGATTCAGGTGCATGTCATTGCCTTCTTGTTTGTTGTGATATTGTTTTAGTTATTATTCATGCCAAGGCATTTCGTTCTTTCTAGGGGAACAATAAACCCATACGAAAAGTGAAGCACACAAAACCCTGCAGTTGGACCACAACTTTTAAAAAAGATGAAAAACTTCAAGGATTAGTGTTGCTATTTCAGACAGGAGATATTGAAATCAGGTAATGCTCCTCTTCCAGTTTGTGCTTACTTTGAGAATGTTATAAATGAAAGAACACTTAAGACTGAAAGGCATTGCTCCCTTATCATTGCTGTCGTCTGGGTTCCAACACTTCTAATGTTTTTGATGTCTATGTAGTCTCCTGATTTTTAAATGGTACATCCATTTTCTTTATTATTTTTTAAATTATCAATGTTGGTGAATTGAACCCGTCAATGGCAGGTCTGTGCTAGATTTAGAATTGGTGAAAGAAAGCTCTTTAGTATCAATTTTGAGGTGGAATTTTAAGGCAAATATGGATAAGACTATGAGCTCATCTGATAACGGGCAGATTACACTGGTATTGTCTTGTAATTTTTAAGAGTCCTAGCTTCCATAGACATCTAGTAATTATTTTATTTATATGACATAAATTACAGGCAAATGGGTGTGAATTGGCATTCATCTCTGTATTAGCTAGTGAAAATGATTTAAGGTATCCTCTATATTTCCTCTAGCTATTATTTTGACGATCCAGGATACACGCATAATCAATTCTTAATATCAATTCCTATAGAAAGATAGAGGAAAAAAGGAGAACCTAAGGTACATTATGTTTAATTTTATTTATTCATCAAGAACAGTGCCTTTTTTTGAGCTACAGAATTCCAGAGTCTTTGCCTTGTCTTCATGATAAAGTTCTTGCAGCTGCTGCAGACGCTGCATTAAATGCCTCCCAAGTTCAGAGAAAAAAGGTTGAAAAAGTTACTATTAGCTGCAGTAGGTTTTACTTTATGAAAAATATTCTTTTGTGCATAAGTAGTGTAACTGTGTTTCAACAGGGTACTGCACCTGGAATTCTAGGTGGCATTGTTAAAGGCCTTAAGGGGGGAAAAGCAGTCAACCCTGTTGACTTGTACACAAAATCAGCTTTCGATCACTTGGAGGACATATTTTTGAAGTCTCCACACTCGGGCTTATCTACATCAATGGATCCTGAAAATGTTTTGGAGCTTGATATAGGTCCTCTGCAAAGTTAGCATTTCTCTTCATTTTTTTTAATTTATTTTTACTCACTGTATTATTGTCTTGCAGATGACATTGAAATAGATGAACCCCAACCTGCATCGTCTACTTCATCTCATGATTCTAAAAGCATAAACCAAGGTAAACCTAATTGTTAATTTTTAATTATGTTGTTTTATTTAAATTTGACTTTTATATGGAATACAAATGTGGCATAATGCAGAAAAGGAATCAGACAGGGAAAGACTATTTCAAGGTGGGACTGGTGATGTAAATCCCAGAGTTAGAACCCCTCAAGAAATTAGGGCTGCATATAGAAAAGCTGGGGTAATTTAAACTATGGTTTTAGTTTTAATGACCCAAGTATAGCTCTTTATATGGATTGTATGATGTAACATATGAACTGATTTCAGGATGCTTCCACGGTGGCTGCTCAAGCAAAAAATAAGCTCATGGAGAGGCAGGAGAAACTAGAGGTAATCTTTTATAATATTCCTATGGAATTAAATAAGCATAACATGTTTGAAATATGATAATGTTGGATACTCACCTTTGTTCCTTGACAAAGGAAAAGGCAGAAATGAGGTAATAAAAGAAAATAATGATGAAAAAAAAGCCAGAAAATTAGTTTGTTTCTGTTTCATGTCTTGAGAAGTGGGGACATGGAGAGGTTCAATAAGCTGATTGTGGTGATGTTTAGACCCCTTGTCCAATAGTTCTAATGTTTTGAACCAAGAGATGGTCCTTTCTTTTCATTGAGTGATGTTGAATGTAATTAGTAATCAATATCTTAAAACCAAGACATATTAATCAATTAGATGCAAATTGAATGTCACTCATCTGCAAGTAGATGTAAACTGAATATTAGACAAGAAAATTAGTGGCTTAAAATGTCCTCTTGTGTGAAATGCACACTGGTAGAGGGAGTAGAGGGTGCTGCAAGGTTGATTCCTCATAAACCTTCCAACTTAGCACAAATTATTGGAAGATCTAGGAATTTCCTCTAGTGAGAATAAAACTGACTGCAAGAAGAGCTATCAATCTCCCATTTGTTCCATTGACTCATTTCTTCCTCAGTAATCTGATGATCATACTCATGGTTATTACCAATGTTATGATTGTTGGTTGCTTGATGTATGCTACTTTCAATTGCCAGATTCTTGAAGCATCTCAAGAGTGACATAGTTATGGCCCCTGCATCAATGATTTTCATGTAGATCTTTTGCGTTACTGTAATTTATGAAAGTAACTTCCACAAGAAAGAACATGCTCTAATATCAGTTGGTACGTAAACTGAGTATCAATCAAGAAAATTAGTAGCTCAAACTGTCCCATCACACTAAACACAGTGGTGGAGGGAGTAAAAGGTGCCACAGGGTTGATTCCTCAAAACCCTAAACCTAACTCTTTAAACAATAGATTAACAGAAATTTTAGGTTGAAAGACAACACATTATGTGAAGATCTGGTAGATTCCACTAATGAGCAAGAAGCTGACTGCAATCCTAGTATTTATAGACTTCCACTTTCAAGTTCAACTGCCTGCTTAATTACTATTTAGACTTCCTAGGACGCTGAGTACTCTCAAGTGCATACTTAAATAACAAGTTCTAAAAACTCTAATAGACAACGGACCCATGTAAAACACATTTACTAGGGAACTAGAGACGTTTCTCATCAAATAATAAACTCTTAGTCGATAATGTGTGGGGTACATTAGACAAATACTATTGGTTTAAGATAAATGATATAGGGAAGACAAAGTTAAAGCTTTATTATATGTGGAGTTCATGATTGTAGTTTAACCTTTTCCTTCTTCTTTTGGCAAAGTTATGTTACATGGACTATTTTCTGTAAATTTTCACCAATGGAATACTCGATGCTCACTCCCACTTCCATATCATATCCATTGGACAGTATTTAATGAAAAATGAAATGTCTAAGTAACATAGTTTGAATGATGTGCATTTTGAGATGGAAATATGGAATAACTACGTGGATGTGGACGATATATGCAGATGCATATACAAAGAGTATCCTAGTCTATTGGTATCTTGTAAATGTGAATTGACTACTGCCAGTCTAATTGATTTGTTATTCCTATATATCATTGCTTTGGAAATGATACTCATGAACACTACGTTGCATCTTCACTTTTAGGATCCCAGCTATAAATAGATCAGAATGAATTGTACTTACCTTTTCTCTCTCTATCTCTCACAGAGAATCAGTAGGCGCACCGAAGAACTGCAAAGTGGAGCTGAGGACTTTGCATCATTGGCAAATGAGCTCGTGAAAACACTGGAAAATCGAAAATGGTGGCAAAGATGAATTATTAATTCAATTTGTACTATAAGAAGAAGAAAAAAGTTAGTTCTTACATGCTTTGCATATCGGAGTCTCCATTATTATAAAAATTATTTTTGTAGTAGTATAGCATCCTTTGTAATCACTCGGAAGTAGTCAGCATTACCTACAACTTCTTAGTCCATAGTATTGTGAAATTGGAGCCCCGAAGGTGTATAAAGGTCGAGTTTCCATCACCCTTGGTGCAAGTGTGTGAGTGTGAAATTCCAGCACATTATTTTTCACTTGTTTATAGGATATCATGTATTTATTATTTTACTTGCACATTGTTTTTGTGTATTATGACGAGAGTAAGTTTGGCATTGTTGTATCTTTACAGAAAATTAGAGTGATTCGTGTTTGCATGCTAAATAAGTAGTGATGAGAAGATTTAGATTTTTAGATCTACCTCTCCTTCTCTTTGCCTAATGATTAATTGTAAGAGTTAGCTTTTGGCAAATTACTGCTTAAAAAGTGATCTAACAGGAGAATAATTTGAGAATAATTGTACTACATATTATCTTGGAGAGACACGAGGGTGAATCTAAGGAGTAAGACAATTGAAAAAATACCTAACAATACAAGTGGGCCAAAGTGATCTCTTTTACGTGGGAGTAGTAACTTAATTATTATATTGGTATTTAAATAATTTATGTTAATACAAATTTTAGTTTTAATATTTTTGTATCATTTCCATCCTTTATTGAAATTAACTAGAGTTGAAAAATGATTTTTTTGTTGTTAAAAGTTAGGTTCAATATTTTCTACTAAAAGTTGAGGGAAAAATAAAAATTATTAAACTTTTACCTTTAAAAAACAAATAATATAAATAAGTATTTAAAATCATAATATTCTTAAAATTTCATTGGGCATGATGAAATTAATGTAAGAAAAAAAGAGCTTATGAAAATTAGCAAAATTTTGCACTTTTTTAACTCTCGTTAATTTTCAAGAAGGAAAAAAATAAATCCAAAAGAATATTTTGGGTAAAAGAATTTAGTTCTCTTCAAAAAGGATAAAAATTATACTAATATTTAAACTGTAGTATAAAAACGAAATTTTTTAATAACATTAAATATTTAGGATATCAATATATTAATTGAGATACACACGAGATACCAAACCTCTTTTTTATGTGATGTACTACCCTCTTTGTATTACATTAGTATACAAAGGTCAAAAAATGGCGAGATAAAGTGTTAGCACAAGCATGTTAAAGGAAAATATTGTTTTAATTACACCACTCAATACCAGTGTCAAATTTTTGTAACCCTTCCTCCTTATTGTGCTAACACTACCTTATATTTATGAACGTACCCTTAAGTGAGTTCTCATATAACAGTGCTATCGGATTAACGAAGGCTCAATGTTCTTAACTTGTTGAGTAAATAATGAATATCGCTTAGATTTCACGTCCCAAAATACCATGCCTGTATTTATATATTTAAAGTGTTGGGGAAAATAATGAGGAAATGAAAATGCTTGGCATTACCACCACACCACTCAAAACTATTTATATTTAGCGGGTACGTTAGGGATGTTGCTACCCACTACTAGGTTTATGTAGAATTACTCAAGGGTGAAACTTTATATAGTAGTGGGATGGCAATACCATTAAGTGATAAACTAATAGTTGTAGATAAGATTTAATTGAATTTGTGACGCATAGATGGTGATGAGTCTTAAAAGTGTACTAATGTGCTATGAAGTGTTATTAACCCTTTTCGCATGCTTTAGAACTTGATTTGAAAATAACGAAGTGGAAGGTATGAACTTCGGTATGCAATAGCCAACAGTCGACATAATCACTTGATAATTTCAAGGTTAAGAAAGAACAATGCATTCCCAGCTCCATGCTATTGAAACCTAGCCAATTTGAGTGTGTCTCTAAAAAACAATCTAATATTTGCACCAGAGTTGAAATTTTTGTCCAAAACATAGTCCCCATGTTCGGCGGACGAATAGTCTAGGACCAAACAGCTCCTCAAATTCGAAGGACATCAACAGTTCTTGAGATAGAGAGCCTTCTCCCAACAAGATCCTTTAATTCAATTTCACCTGGGAACCTATTCTCCTGAAGCTTAGAGAAGACCTGAAATATCCAACATTCACAATGCAGAGCGATATTGAGATTTAATTTCTTCTAATTATTTAACAAAATTCCATCACTTGAGAGTATGAGTCTTATGATTGTGTCACCGAGGAATGCTAACTGCACAGACTATTATTGCGTGCAAACCAATTGTTGTATGCCACATGTATCTAGAAGTCAAAGCTTGTCAATTTTCCTAGTTACAATGGCAAGTGGCATGCATTGAGTGCTATGAGTACAATAATGTGTGCAATTTTTTGTGCAATTAGCATTCCTCTTGTGCCACCACTAAATGAAGGACATTCGGAAATGCAAAAGGATTCAGACACTGGAATCTAGAAGAACAAGCAAACATGAGAATAAAAGCACTCACCAATTCACCATTACAGTATACTTCAAAAGCGCCAGTACTCTGAAGGAAATTCTGAAAGAAGTTTCCCAAAAGCCAAGTACTTGCCATACTTCCAAATCTATTGGAACGCAAAGAGTAGTACCAAGAAGGCGGTGTCGTTATCCCAAGTTTTGGGAAGATGTGTTCACCTGCCACTATGGTTGTGACAATTCCTACTTGAACAATCGGTACTGCTTTATTAAGTACACGTCTTGGTAATGAAGGAGGGTGGTTTGCAAGAATGACATTGATCCCAGGAAATGCTGCTTCCAGCATATTCTTCATTGTTACTGCAGTTCCCCTGCAATGAGCAACATAATATATATGTAGCAATAAAAGAGATGAAGACTTTGAGGTTACTAATAACTAAACTTGAAGAAACCAATGCTAACTAATTGCAACTAAAATTGATTTATACCTTTCAAAAGTTTTGAATTAAACTTCATTAAGTATATCAATTATTGAAACCCTGTAGTTGGTAGGTGATTTGATGTACAAGATTCATATCTAGAAAAAGGTCATAAATTTGATTGGAATTTACTAATCAGGTAAAAGATTGGAATTTACTAATCAGGTAAAAGATTGGAATTTACTAATCATAGTGCTAGACTATATACTATATATGATATGTTGTTAAGTTTTTGGGTGATTTATGACCAATTTTATTTGCTTGTGTTTCTATTAAAAGTTGTTCCAGTTAAAAATAATTTTAGAAGAAAGCACTTTCAAGAGCTTTTATCAAGGAGTAGAAAATGTGACTTTCTAAGGCCTAGAGGCAATTCTAATAATTATTTTTGGTTTGTCCAAGAAATGTTTTTACAAGGTCTCAAAATCATAAATAAGCGCATCCTAAAGCGTTCTTTAAGATCTGCAATTTCAAATAATTGAATTTTAAGTATCGGAGAGATTCTTTAAGTTTTTGGGATAATTGAATACAAAAACAAATCTAACACATAATTGGGTTGTTCAAGCTAAGGAAACTACGAAAATGATCAAAATACAAACACAATAGATCCAACAACTAATATATCACAGCAGTCATATACAGATAGCAGTTTGACTGAACTGAAACAGAGGGAAAAAAATTGCAAAAAATGAACAAAAAAAAAAGGACAAATAATAAAAATAACTTGACATTTTTAATCACTGTACTTTCACAAATTAAAAGCATTAATCATTTTTTAAAAATTTGTACATTTTAGTTACTTTATTATTATATTTTTAAACATTTTAATCATTTTTTTGCTGTAGAAAAAGTTAAATCGGATCGAATTGAAACTTATTAACAAGATTGATAGATGTTTGAATCCTGAAAATTTTAAAAAATAAAATATAAAATATAAAATGAAGTGATTAAAATAACAAAAAATGATTAATGATTAAAACATCTATAAATGTAAAGTAAAGTAAATAATGCATCAAATTTATGAAAATATGGTGACCCTGTACATTTTTTCAATTAAAAAGTAAAAAACCTGAAAGAGCAAGAAGTGCAGAAATTGATATTAACGGTGCTTCCGGCTCCAATTGCTCCAATGTTACTACTGATTCTCTGCAATTTCACATAAAATAAATTAAAATTTTCGTAAGAGATAATTATACATGTTTATGGTGAATTAAAAAGAATGAAAGTGAGGGGGTTTTGGAGACCTGTGGAGGAGGAAATTGGAGGGGCTCTTGAAGAAGTTGTGGTTGGGATTTGGATTGAGATTGACGATTAATATGATAATCATGATTGCTAGGTTTGGGTGGAGGAGGTGTGAAGAGGTTTAAAGTGTCTGTTAAAAACAGAAAGATTGGAAATCCTATCATAAGTATCTGAGTTCGATCCATTTGTGTTTGTCTATGAAATCCTCAAGCTTAGATTTGATTTTTTGAAATTTAATTTTTGGCCGACGAACGAACTAAAAAGATGAAATATACAGTAAAAATATCAACTCTGCGGTAAGGGTAATATTGTCCAAAAGAGGTCATCGTTAGCAGGCCCAAAAAAAGAGTTAATTGGGCCTGTCCAGCACTCATATCATGTCAACATATTCCCGGGAAATACAACTTTTGAGGTTTTTTTTTTAAATACTTTTGAGTTTTTGACATCCTTTTACCTTGAATTATTAAAATATAGGTGTATAAGTCTTAAAAATCTTATAAATTATGAAGTTATTATTATTAAATCTTTATATTTTAAAATTTATTTTTAATTCATCGATTTTGAAAAAAGATATCATAAGTAATATTTTTTTATTATCAAGTGATTAAACACAAAAAAACACGAGATATTAAAAAATATAAAAGTAAAATATAGTATTAAATTATTTTAAAAAATTAATAATAATGATATTTTAACATAAAGATAATGATAATATTCTAACAAATATTTTATGATTTTTTTATATTAATTAAATTTTAATCACGTTTTAATCATTTTACATAAAAGAATAAAAAATTATTAAAATAATTATTAAAATAATAATATTTATTCTTAATTGATCATTTTTTAAAAGTTATAAGACTTAATACGTGAGGATTAAACACATTCTAAATTAATCTGAGATATTTAGTTGATTTTTTTTAAAATATTATCTATAAGAATTCTTACAGTATTCTAATAATAAAGTTTTTCATTATCTAAATATTTTATTATTTTACCATTTGATCTTCTTATATATATACTTTTTTTAATTTCATCATTTTACTTATTAATTTTTATTATATTTAATCTAAAATTTTATAACTTTAAATTAAATTTTAAAATATAAAAAGAGTAAAAGTATTAGTCATTAAAAAATTTAAAATACATAAATTATTAAAAAAAAGATAATAAGATTTGAGAAAAAAAATTATAAAAAATAATAACAAAGATATTTAAGTATAAAATATAAAAATTAGGTAGGATTTGAATAATTTATGAGTTATTAATTTATGAAAAACTTTAAATAAAACAAGTATAGAAGTATAATATAGAAAGAGTGATAAATAAATTGGTTGAGACACATATTGATGTCTTTTAAATAAAAGATACTTAATTCAAATTTTGATAATCTTTAACTTTTATATCATAATCATAATATTAATATTCGATTATTAATCTTATAGTAAATAAAAGATAGATGTTTTCTATAATCAAAATTTATTTTTATTTTTTTAAAAATGTATACAAGTAATATATATTATGGATTATGATTAAAAGATTGCGAAGTTATCTCTAATTATTATTTACTACTTTCTTAAAAAATAAATGTAAAAGTATACGTTGATAAAAAAGTACACGTAAGTTTCAAGCACGCAATTTTCATGGGGCTGCTTTCTTTACTTTAAAGTCAATGTTCCGTCCATTTTTATACTTTTTCACATTTTTATTGATATGAAGTTTTGTGCTTAGTTTTTTTTAATTAATGTTATAGTTTTTGAAATTAAAATTTTAAAATGTATGTATTTTAATAATATTATTTTTAAGTTTAAAATTTGGTTCACTCAATTTTATTTTTATAAATATTTTTTTATGGTTTAGAAACTTAAATTTTTTTTAAAATCATATTTCATGCTTACTTTTTTTTATTAATTAACTTTGCTATATTTTTTATTGTGACTTAAAAGTAAAAAAAAAACAAAACAAAATAAAGCCTTTTTGTTTTTATTTTTTGTAAATGAATTAAAAAATAAAAAAAACTAGTTTTAAATAAAAAAAATAGAACTTAAAAATATAATTTATTAAAAAATGAGCTGTGATTAATTCATTCGCACCTCACACCTCACACCTCACACCTCACACCTCACACCTCACACCTTTGGCTAGATAAGCTAGTTAGTTAGATATGCACCTTCGATTTGCGTTAGTGTTTTAAACAGTTCATTATATTTATTATTAGTTTATAGTGTAAAGTAAAGTGATAATAAATATTGTACATAATTATTCATGTTATATTGAGTAAGCAATAAAAAAAATTAATATTTAATTAAATTAAAAATAATTCACTGAAACTGTCAGCTAAAATACCGCATATAAATACAACAACAATTGAATAATTTATTGAGAAAATTTGACAAAATGAATCACGTGTAAGTGTAGCAACACGGTGAGATCGCTATCTCAACATCAAGTGCCGTCCACAACAATGGAAAAATCCAAATTACTCTACGTATATAAGCGAGTCAAAGCACACAACGAAAAAGAAAAACAATTTACACGCGGTCCTATCTCCTAATCCTACGGAACATCATCCTTTAACCCACATCCAATCTTATACTTTATTTATATATATATATATATAACAACCTCAAACACTCATCCATCATAGGATTCGAAAAATTAACCAGCTTAATTTGATTAAATCAAAGGTACTAAGTAACTTGTGGTCGTCGTCCAATTACGAATAAATACAAAGTTTTCTTACTCTTTTTTCTATTATTTAATTTCAATTCTGCAAGACATTTTGTGTTGCTGCTAAAGTTCATTCACTTCAAATATTCTTTATTTGTTTTAATTCTCCTACCCTATCCTCTGTTTTGGTCTGAGTTTGATAGACCCATAACTCAAAAGCCTAGGCTTCCTCTATCTGGGTCTCCAATGGCGAGCTGGTTGCTATCAGAATCTTGTTTGAAGCCCACGCCCCAAATTTGTGGCAAACCCGAAACTAGAATTGTGTCAAACAACTCTTCAAAGGTTCGATTTTTACATTCCAACACAAGCTTGACAGATCTTAGGCTTCCTTTGAGCAAAACAAGAACGGGGTGTTTTAGTAGGAGAAGTTGGGAGCTGAAAGTGAGTGTCCCTGTGAGGATTGCTTCAATAGAAGGAGAGAACAGAGAAGAGATAATCAATGGCGTCAATAGGTCTGGGGATAGAGAAAAAAGTGATTTTGACCCAGGTGCGCCGCCACCATTCAAATTGGCCGATATTAGAGCCGCCATTCCAAAGCATTGTTGGGTTAAGAATCCATGGAAGTCTATGAGCTATGTCATTAGAGATGTGGTTGTGGTCTTTGGATTGGCAGTAGCTGCGGCTTATCTCAACAATTGGGTAGTTTGGCCTTTGTATTGGGCTGCTCAAGGGACCATGTTTTGGGCTCTCTTCGTTCTTGGCCATGATTGGTGACTTCTTCAATCTTTAATCTTGTGGTTGTAATATGGGATTACTAATTTGTCTGTTTTGGTTTGTAATGTTGGTTATTTTGATTATGTAGTGGCCATGGAAGCTTCTCAAACAATCCCAAGCTAAACAGCGTTGTAGGGCATCTTTTGCATTCTTCAATTCTCGTACCCTATCATGGATGGTATGCTTCTGACAGAACCAAAGTCAGTTTTTTTCTTCTTACCAAATGTTGGATCTTAGAAGGTTTCTGTCAAAAGCTGTATATAATTTTTGCTAAATACAAAATATATTTTCTTTGTTTTCTAAGTCTGCAAAATTTTCACTGTTTAGTTCCTAAACACTTTTTTATTAGTGTTTTTTATAGCCACAAGAATCTTGAAAGCATAAACAAATGGACTTTTTTTGTTTAATCACTAATTTTTGTTTGTCGGTGACTTGATGCATTCTCAATGTGACTCTTTATTTGCAGGAGAATCAGCCATAGAACCCATCATCAAAACCACGGTCATGTGGAGAATGATGAATCATGGCATCCAGTAAGTTCTGTTCTTCGTTTTTCCGGGGATAGCTGTGTTGATTATCATTATTCGTTATCTTGATGATTCCTTGTGTTTTTCTTGTAGTTGCCTGAGAGAATCTATAGGAGTTTAGATAAAGTCACAAAGAGTTTGCGATTTACCGTGCCTTTTCCAATGCTTGCCTACCCTTTTTACTTGGTATGTGTTTGATCTTGATCGATGATTGGTTTTGTCATGGAGTTCTTGATGTTAATGGCTGATAATGATCATTGTATATTTTGTTGGTATAGTGGAATAGGAGTCCTGGGAAGACTGGTTCCCATTTTGATACAAGTAGTGATTTGTTTGTCTCTAATGAGAAAAAATATGTGATCACTTCCACTGCATGTTGGACGGCGATGGTTGCTTTACTTGGAGTTTTGGCGTTTGTTATGGGTCCTATTCAGTTGCTTAAGCTCTATGGAGTTCCATATTGGGTAAATTTCACATTAATCTTCAGTTCAAGATTTTTATTTTTAATTTTTTATCTTCATTCCAACCATGAAAAGTAAATCAATTTGATTAAATCATAGGGTTTTGTTATGTGGCTGGACTTTGTCACATACTTGCATCATCATGGCCATGAAGAAAAATTACCTTGGTATCGTGGAAAGGTACTGTGGCCTTTATAAATTGTGTTTTTTATTACCTGTTGTTTTTTCAAGTTTAATCCGGAAAAGGGGAAGTTGTGTTAGGCTCTATTTGCCTCTGATTCTGTCAAGAATTACATAGTGTGCTTTCTTTAGGCTTAAAAACACTTATGACAATTTTTTTGTTGTTCAGCTCAAAAGCGCTTTTACATTATGATAAGAGTAGAAGCAAACATATCCTTCTCCTCCATTAATCACCTTTAGTTCTTTTCTGTTGTTAAATTGAGATTCTTTACTTTGATGTAGAAAATTGTATCTTGTATGGTTAATCCTTTTAAGGTGTTAAATTAAGCTCTCAACATTTCTTTCAAATTTTGAAGTACTAATTCATTATGTTGTATAGGAATGGAGTTACCTAAGAGGAGGATTAACAACATTAGATCGAGACTATGGATGGATAAACAATATTCATCATGATATTGGAACTCATGTTATTCATCATCTTTTTCCTCAAATCCCGCACTACCACTTAGTTGACGCAGTGAGTACCATTTCCGTTTTTAACTTTGTAGAACAAATTAAGTTATGTATTTTCCTGAAGCCATAAAAAATAGAACTGATATTATTGCTTTTACGTAGACTGAGGCAGCTAAACCAGTGCTTGGCAAATACTATCGGGAGCCTAAAGAATCAGGACCTCTACCATTTCATCTGATTGGAGATCTCATAAGAAGCTTGAAACAAGATCATTATGTTAGCGACACTGGTGAAGTTGTGTATTATCAAACTGATCTTGATCTTAAAGGATCTACTAAAACGAAGTAAAAACTCCTAGCATCATTTATACACGATTGAAACACTTGAAAGGTGTTGAAGCTCTGGATCTAGGGTTACCTTGCCCGAGTTGAATGATTGTTCAGGCTGCTGCTGGAGCATTACACCGGTTTGGCGTCCAAACTTAGCACTGTAGGAGGATATCATCATAACGTAGATTCCTCCTTGGGAGGCATATAAGGTTATTCAAAATATATTAGTTTTGTTTTAGAAAGAGAAAACATGCAATTCATTCTTCCTGGGAGCAAATAATCTCCTTGTTCTATCTTTTATGTTCTTCCATTGTAACTTGAAAGAATTGAGAAATGAAGAAAACGAGAGGAATAATTTCATGCAACCTTTCAAGTTTTGCTTCGTGTTTTGTGCGCATTTGGAGGATTAAAGAATTTTTTTTCCCAGTGTGAGTCATAAAACAGACAAAATTAGATCGAGTTGTTTTGAATGATTGGATTGATTTAATTCAAAGATAGAATCTCCACACAAATATAGGAAGATAACCTAAAAATTACGTGAACGAGTGTTTAAATGTTCTTTAATACTGCCTGAGTTCCCGTACCACTCTGACACAATAGTCACATTTATGTTTAAATCTTTATAAAATTTATAAAGCTTAAAATTTGTAAAATTAAATTTATTTTGAATAAAGAAAAATTTATAATCGTGATATAGAAAAATAATAATTTTTTTAAAATCTAATGAAATCAATTCAAATTTTTTGGATTGATTTAATACTTTTAATTAGTTTGGTTCAGTTCCTATTTTTAAGAACTTATTAGATTAAATAGGTTAAAATTTTAATTTAAAACTGAACCAAATTTAGACACCCATAATAGGCCACATTTAAAAAAAATATGCCTCCAGTGAAACTTGATAAAAAAATCTAAAAACGATGAAGTAAATCTGGATCGATATAAGCACTGTTGAAGCAAGTTTATAAAAACAGTGTAGGAACAATATTACCGATAACTTGAAAGTTACTGCTTGGGTTGAGTCGCGGACTAGGTTGCTCTCTTTAAGACGTTTCGCGGTTCTGCCCAATTTATGTAAGCAAATACAGCCTCGTCGTCAGGGATAAAACAGTAGAATCTTAATCTACGTCTCGAACTTCAATGAGGAAAGGCGGAATGCTACACCTGAAAATTTGTTGCTCGGAAAACTAAAAAGAAAAAGAACTTAGAAATTGTAGAGAGAATTTTTTTCGTAGGGAGATGATTGTTGATTGTTGTGTTTCAAATGAGAGCTGAAGCCATCCTTTTATAGATTTTAGAAACCGTGTGGCAATTATGAATAAAACGATAATGTCTGGGAATTAAGAGCGTAACGACAATTCTGAGTAATGAAGAGTAACGGATAACGGATATATTTTTTATGAGTAAATACGAGCAACGACTCTTTTTCTGAATAAAGAAAACAAACAGCCATATTCTTAATAAAAGAAAACAACGGTCATTTTTTTCTGAAAAAAAAACATATATATATATATAACAACCATTTTGTAAGTGGAAAAATTTTCATTAAAAAAATATTTTACCAAAAAAGAAAATACCACCTCACCCACACGCACTCGAACTCGGCCGGTCGGACGGACGGACGACGACAACGGCCCGGCAATACAGCGTGTGTGGTATCACATTCTTAGGCCCTCATATAAAAAGCCAAAGTGGGTGTCAAGCGTCCCAATAAAGAAACTCTTCACTATTTAAAACTCTTTAAAATAATGTAAAAAAGCAATGTGGGAGAAGGCACATTTCCCAACAAATTTTTTTAATTAAATTTTATCTTTTCCAACAATCACAAAGAAAAAAATTTATGAAGATTTAAAACTTAACATAAGTTAAATTAATCATTAAGGTTTACATTTTTTTTTGTTGATAATAAATCACTTGTAAATGGCACCCTGGACTTATCTATATTCTGCATTATCTACTTCAGAATATCAACGTGATGATTTTATACAAGTAGATTAATTAATATATATTTTTACTTAATATTTATTTATTTTATTCAATAATTAATATTTTTAAAGATAAAAATATTTAAATATTATTTTTTTAATGAAAAGGATGAAAATATATTATTCTAAAAAATTTATACATTTTTTATGAATTTTTAATACAGGATGCCATGTGAATGCTATGCAAGCAAAAGGAGTCAATTGCAGCACGCTATATGGCGTTAACTCAGCACACATTTACCACGACCAATCTGCATCATCACGTGTCGTACGCTGATTCATTCAATGATTTTCTCATGCCACATGTCATGATCTTATTGACTAGTGCGGATTAATTTTCTTTTTTCATCTTAACCTTTGATCTAAAGTTGATCTAACGATTTAGATTTCATCTGAGTCTAATTTAACCTCCTAATTGTCCCAAAAATCCTATTTAGTTGAAAAATTAACAATTCTTTTATCAATTTTTGGTGTCAAGAAAAGAGAAAAATACATACAACTTTATGAAAGATATACAATTATGGTGATTGAATTTATGTTTTTCTTCATAAAAAATATTAGCTTTATGAATAAAATTATGTCTAATCAATTTATTAATCTAAAAGTCTTATGAACCCAATTTTTTACACGTGATGATCTAATACTTAACCTCGATTATAATTTTAATTTAATTATATTATTTAATCTAATTTTTATGCTATTAATTGTTTATTTTGAATAAATAGCGTGCATACTTTCTAAGTAAAGATGTATGATTCTTATGTGCATAATCTATAATTGATGAACTTAATGAATAGTATGCAATTTAATTGACATAAAATTGTGATTATGTTAATTATTATATATTGTGTACATGTTAGATTAAATTTAATTAATCGTGTAATTAATTAGTAATTATATTAGGAGATTTTAATATTTCACATGTTTAAAAAATTAAGAGATTAAATAATTACTTTTATTTATTTTTAATTCTTTTAATTTTGTTTTTTTGAAACACAATGAAAATAAACTGATATTTACTTTTTTAATTTTAAAAACTAGTTTCTAATAATATAGTATTCGTGTGAACGATCTTTTTTTATCATTATATTACTTATTGTTATATATTGTTACATGTATGTTCATTTATTTGATGGCTAATACCTTTAGCTGGCTTGTCTTTTGTTAAAAGGTTTATTAGGATCCTCGAGTGCTAGAATATTTTCTTTTGAAAATAACTCCTTGTTCATATGAGGATGGGTTTTGAGAAGGATACCAGCGTTTCTACCAGTTTCAATCTGGTCAGAGAGTAAATGTCACAAGTACTTAGTATAACTGTTGTAAGTTTACAAATATGCAACTACAGATGGATACAGTGATAGCCACGTAAATCCTTTATGACTAAATTGTAGCCTTAGATTCATGTCATACTAATATGAACAGTGTACGTCACACTTCAAATCAACAAAGTAATTTGCAAGCTTAGCTAACACATACATATTATCAAGAACTTAAAGTTCGTCAACAAATTTGACCAAGAGAAGATTAGACATATATACAGAACCTGGATTTGGTTGTGTGCATCTTCTTCGTTGAGAACTCGTAATAATAAGGCTCCATGGGCATTAAAACTAGTCACTCCAACATAATGCTTAAGTGTGTCATGTGCTGCCAATTCACCATCTAAGTGAGCCACTGATGTATCACGCATTGGAGCCTCAACACTAGAGACCACGTGAGCCTAAGCTCCAGTAGACAAACTGATATGTTTGGCTGTATTGCTGTGATTACCTTCAATAGTCTCTGTTAAAAACTCAGGTCTAACTCAACCTAATGAGATCTCATTAGGTTGAGTTAGGTATGAGTTTTTAACATAATAAATATTCTGAATCCATGTGAGGATCATGTGATTGTGACTATCCCATTCAGTTATACGACGAAGAAAAATAGCATCTTTTTCACTTGCTTCTTTAATAGAAATGATAATTACACCAGTACAATAATGCTAAAGCATACGACCCTTAAGAAAACTACACATAGCTTGAGACCATGACAAATAATTCTTAGTCCCCTTCAATATAGTATTGATAGGACAAAAAACAAAAAACATCATTTTTATCCATTTGGAAACACAATATGCAAAAACGGATTGCAAAAACGAAATCTACGCGAAAAAATGAGTAGGGATGACCTACAATATGAAAAGTCAACAGTCAAAGTCAATGGGTAATACGGTCAGCACAAGCAGTAAAGTCAACGGGCAGCAGGATCTCACAAAAGTCAACAGGTAGCGGGCTCTATGACGTCAACCTTAGGGAGTTACTAA
The DNA here is from genome assembly GCA_033030585.1 of Hippophae rhamnoides. Lineage (NCBI taxonomy): Eukaryota > Viridiplantae > Streptophyta > Magnoliopsida > Rosales > Elaeagnaceae > Hippophae > Hippophae rhamnoides. The sequence goes on along the minus strand of CM065433.1, from coordinate 54,971,585 downwards.
TGACGTCACGAACAGAGCGTGGTGGGCTTGGAGCGTCAGATCCATGCGCGGTTGCTGTTGTCGGCGCGTTCGGGTGCGTGCGGAGGCTTATGACTGTGATACTCCCACGGTTATGTAGATCGGGTTGTGGCGATCACAGTGGTATTTACAGATAGGTCGTCGGGTTCAGATTTATGGTGGCTATTTGTTTCGGCGACGGCGCGTGAAAGGACGTGTAGATCGTTTGAGCAGCGCAAGAGGGAGCGTGCGGTGTCCGATGGTTGCAATACTTCCACGGTTGTGTAGATCAGGTCGAGTCGATCACAGTGGTATATGCAGAAAAATTATCGAAACAATATGCACGGCGGAGTCGGTGATTGCAGTGGTTTGTGTGGTGCGTAACTCCTTAACAACTGCAACTGTAGTCCCGGAACCTAAGGACAACGGCTGAAAGACGTCGGAGGTTCAACGGTGAATGATTGTAGCGACTATTCTGACAGTAGAAGCTATAAGGGTTAAGTAACACCAGAAAAAGACAAGACTGCTAGAAAGACAAGACTAGTGGCTCTTATCTTTTTAGCAGTCTTATCTTTTCTAGTGTTACTTAACCCTTATAACTTCTGCTGTCACAATAGTCGTTGCAATCACTCACCGTTGAACTTCTAACGACTTTCAGCCGTTGTCCTTAGGTTCTGGGACTATAGTCACCGTTGTTAAGGAGTCCCGAAGCACACAAGACCACTGCAATCACTGTCGCCGTCGTGCATCTTGTTCCGATAATTTTTTCTGCATATACCACTGTGATCGGCTTGCCCTCATCTACACAATTGTGGAAGTATCACAACCATAGGACACCGTACACTCCCTTACGCGCCGCGCAAGGTATCTGTACGTCCTTTCACGCACCACCATTGAAACCAAATGCCGTCGTAAATCTTTACCCAAGGACCTTTTCACAGATACCATTGTGATCGCCGCAACCAGATCTACACAACCATGGGCATATCACAATCATCCTCATCTTCACGCATCTGTACGCGCCATCAATAGAAATCGCGCGTGAATCTAATGCGCCACACAACGGCGCTCTTGTTTTGTGACGTCATCAGCGACTTGCGTAGGGCTGACGTCATCATAGCATCCCAACTGATGTCACAGAGACCCTGCCGACCGTTGAATGCCCTGGTTCCGTGCTGACCGTTGACTTTTTCCAATATAGGTCCTCCCTAAGTTTTTCACGTAGATCTCGTTTTTCCAGTCCATTTTTGCTTATTGTGTTTCCAAATCGATAAAAAAGATGTTTTTGTTTCTTATCCTATCAATACTATATTGGAGAGGACCAAGAATTACTTGTCATGGTCTCAAGCTATGCGCAATTTTCTTAAGAGTCATATGCTCTGGCATTATTGTACTGGTGCAATTATCATTCCTGTTAAAGAAGCAAGTGAAGAAGATGCTACTTTCCTTTGTCGCATGATTGAATGGGATAGTCACAATCACATGATCCTCACATGGATTCAGAATACTTCCATTCTCTCTATCTCTAATCTGTTGGGCAACTTTGATGATGCCAAATCAGCATGGGATATGTTGGCCAAAAGGTACTCCACTACTCATGGATCCATGAAATATCAGCTAATAGTTGAATTGCATCAACTTCAACAGGAACCAGGGCAATCCATCAATGACTACTTTGATCAGCTTCGCTTCCTTTGGGACTAAATTGACCTTTGTGATCCAATTTGAGCATGCTCAATAGATGCTCAACAATATGCTACAGTTAGGGATGCATTTCGTCTCTATAAGTTCTTGATGTCGCTCCACAAGGACTTTGAGCCCATCCGAGGTCAGCTTCTTAATCGTAGTCCTCATCCCTCTCTTAATACTATTGTAAATGAGTTGGTTAGAGAAAAAACTCGGCTTATAACCCTTCAAGCCCAGAATAAGTTTAATGTTTTGACTATTACTCCTCCTGCTCTTGCCATTAAGCAACCTCAACAATCAGGTGATTCCTCTCGCTTTTACAATCGTCGCAGGCAGAGCAATAAAAGGTTCTGCAATTATTGCAAGCGTCATGGCCACACCATTGAGACTTGTTACCGTCGCAACAAATCTACTACTTATGTTGCTAATATTGAGCCTACTTCGCTGATGCCTTCTAGTTCAGCAGAGTCCCAATCTTCTGGATCCACCATCAACCACTCCCCCACTGAACTACAGAAGATCATAACTCTGGTTGTTCAAATGGTTGGTAATGCATCTCTTTCCACTACTCTCTCAGTTCTACCCGATAAGTCTCCAACTTGGTTTTTTGACTCTGCATGTTGTAATTACATGACAACTCACTTGTCTTTATTCTCCAAACTTGACCATGCACCACATCCCCTTAACCACCATTCATGTGAATAGTTTAGGTTTTTTTTCAACCTCTACCCTCTCTGTTTTTGGGATTTTCTATGTACCTGACCTATCCTATAATTTATGCTCTGTGGGACAATTAACTTAACTAGGATATCGTCTTATTTTTGACTATTCTGGGTGTATTGTGTAGGATCCAAGGACGGACAAGAGCTTAGGACCGGTCTTAGGGTTGGGCGTATGTTTCCTGTAAACAATCTTCATCTTCCACCTGTTGTTCCTGCCTCTGTTTCTGCTTCAACTGCTGCAGTTTATTCCTTACCTTCTCTTGCACTTTAGCATTCTCGTCTTGGTCATGACTTATCCACTCGGGTACAACAGTTAATTTTTAAAAATCTTATTCAGTTAAGTTAGGAATGAGTTCTTAATGGTCTAAACATAAGTGTATTGTTTTCCATGCCGACCAATTTTGGGAAAACAGTAAGTTGAACTTTAATTCTTATACGAGACACATCCACAAACTGCCTAGAAACTTTGAAAACAAAACATAAAAAATGATTTTAAGTTTTTGTTCAAAACTAGATCTCAAAACGTCAGAACTCTGCCATGAGCAACAGAAAGAAAGGAAAAACAGAGCATTTAACAAAAGTACTGATACAGATGAAAATAAAAACGTAAGCATGTAATTAATTTACAGATGATGTTCATTGAATGTAAACAAGCAGCAAAGAACTTACCTTTACCAGACTTGTTAACGACGGAATTTGGAAGATTTAATATCAATGACAGTATTTGCACATGCATATTTCATCAGAGATTAATAAGGTATGCAAAATGTGATGCATAAAAAAATAAAGGCTTGCCTACCGAGTTAATGAAACACAAACTCTGCAATTTCGCCGCTAAGAACAAGGCTACAAGACCAAAATCATACCATCTCGAGTGAAAGAGACAAGACCTTAAGAGCGCCCAACTATAGTTGATCCGAGAACCTAGAAAACATAAATTTGTTTGGTTTTACAATAAATAGTGTAGCAGGCAAGTTCAATGATGTACAACATATATTGATAGGATTTAAGAAGGCAAGTTCAATGATGTACAACATATATTGATAAGATTTAAGAAGGCAAGTTCAATGATGTACAACATATATTGATAAGATTTAAGAAGGCAAGTTCAATGATGTACAACATATATTGATAAGATTTAAGAAGGCAAGTTCAATGATGTAAAGCATATATTGATAAGATTTAAGAAGGCAAGTTCAATGATGTACAGCATATATTTATAAGATTTAAGAAGAGATGTGTAAAAGGACGATCTATGGGCAAAACAAGTTTTCTAAGAGCACACCATCATTGTATTTATGAAATACATACGTTCACAAGCAAAACACTGAACAACCTAAATAGCATAATTTGTGAAATGTTAAGCTTGCAAATTTGCACCTACTTTTTACCTTATATAGTTTATATTGTGTCATCTCTCATGTTACCTCAAATTATCACTAAAATGACCCAACTCATTAAAATCAAATAAAACAGTGCCATAACCAGACCCCACTGGAGCTCCGCTGAACACAGCCAGAAACCTCCACATATCTGACAACTTTGTTGAAGCTCTGGTGAACATTACGGCAAGAATTACTGACTTATCAGTAACCAGAGGCAAATACAGAGTATAACAGAACGCAATCAGAATTCAAAAACATGAAGAAAGCTATAAATCGTAGCAATTTAAATTGGAGAACGTACGAAGAAGAATCTCATAAAATCTAGAAAACTAAAATCAAACTAAGAATAGCTCCGAAAAAGCAACATCCGATTATAGGCAATGAAATTTTAAATACATTAGTTTGATGTGCAAGTGCTGAATTTCAAAGAGGATATTATTGGGGATAGAGAATGGGTAGGGATCACCCCTATATTTACTACCCTTTAAATGAGTTACAAACATGTATTGTTAGAAATTGAGAGAAAAAAAATATATCACATTTATTAAATATAATATCATAATAAAATTTATTATAATTATTAAAGTATTTATCTTTATATTAATTTTTTAAGATTATAAAATCTATAATTATTATAAATTTTAGACTCATATCAAAACTTTAATCATTAAAAATCTCTTAATAAAAAATCTAATGTGACTCGTAACCAAAAAAAGAAGAAGATATAAGATGTAAAAGAAAAATACAATTAACTTAAAATATAAATATTAATAAAAATATATTAAAAATAAGAAGTGTCTGATAAAATAACCTACACACAAATGTTAAAAATAATAAAAAAATTATATTAATTAAAGATAATTTTATGATATAATTTATAAGAATTATAAATAAAACATATATTATGTTAAACTTTTAAGATTAATTTCATGATTTTCACTATACAACTTATAAAAATACACATATATTATGTTATCACCAAATCCGTCCGGGGATTTCTTGGTTGGATGACAACAATATGTGAAAATATGTAACTAAAATGAGTATGTGTATTTTTATAATATGATACATAATTACATATTTGAGATTAATAAATGTATAAATTTATTATCGAGGAAATAAGTATTAAATCGACCAAAAAATCAACAAAAAAATTTATTATAAGTTTTAATAGTCATCACCCTTAAAGCGTGTTTTTAAAGGATTAATTAACATTTATTTAAATTTTTGAAATTTTTTATAGACATTTATATTAAAACTCAAATTAATTATAACGAATATATAAAAATCATGTTATTATTTTATAATTTATTCGTATTATTTCAAATTATTTAATATTAAGATTTTATCAAAGTTATTTAATTGTTGGATATATTTTATTTTTATAAAAATTGTTTATTTTTATTTCTTTATTGGCTTGAAATTTTATTTTCTTTCTTATCATAAAATATTTATTATTAATTTTTTTAAATTACTATTTTGATTTTTTAGTATCACTTAAATCTTTATTTATGATATAAGATCCTCGAAATGCATCTGCAAATGTTTTACATAGAATAGGTAGGATTGGACATAAAATCTGGTAAATTAAATCGGACTAAAAAATATCCAATTTATAAAAACTTTAAACTATTCAAGACTATTTGCACTATTGGATTTATAAATTATATTTTACAAATATACTTATATCAACTATTTATTCTTAAATTTGACATCTTGGAATAATAAATTGTTTTTATTATCTATAGGTGAGAGTAGATAAACAAATAAAAATAGTATTATTGTTGAGTTAATTATATTTTAAACAAGGGTAAAAAAACATTAATAATATGGCAAATATAAACATATTATCACTTTATTAATGATAATATAAAATTATTTTAATATATATCTTCATGTTATAAACGTTCGTAACCCAAACAAATTAAAACATACCGTTGATTTTAACAGTCCAATCTAGTTTAATTCAATATATACGAACAATTATGTCTTGCTTGTTTAAATTTTAAAAAATCCGTGCCGGACCAGATCGTATTGTGGGTGTAGTTAATGCCCTTCCCGTCCCGTTATCTTTAACTACCTATTGGATCAATACACTCTAACAAAACGAAATGTACGTAAGCCAAGATTATTTCTAATTATTTCGTTTTATTATTAATCATCTATTTGCACCGATCTTATAAATAAGTAACAAAGCAAGATTCTCCTTGTATATTGATGTAGTTGGAGCATCACATGAACGCTTGTTGAAGTTGGAAAATGTCATATAATTAGAAGTGATTTTGTAAAGGGTCGAGCTTGAAACTACTGAAATATAATACATTCATACTAGTTTTTAGCCATATTTGTCCTTCAAGAAGACCACCTTTTCTCTCTCTCACTTTTATATATGTTTTGCAATTATTATAGATACCCAAGAATTTTGAATAAAATACCAAAATATTCCCAAAATACATGAATTTTACTACAATTCTTTCCTTTATAATTATTATTGAAACAATTACGTGAAAACAATTTAAGAATAATATTACTGATAATTTGAAATGAACTACTTATGTTGAGTCGTGTACTAGGTTGTTCTCTTTAAGACGCTTAATGACTATACTCAAATTTATGCAAGCAAATACGGTCTCATCGTTTCTAAGATAAAACAACCTAGAATCTTTGTTTTCTGTCTCGAAACCTCACTATACTGATGAAGATCAAAATTGTTACACCTCTAAAGTTTATGTTGCTCAAAAAACTCAAAACAATTTAGTTTCTTTTTCTTTTCTTTCTAAGAGTTTTTTTAGTAAGAGATGTTTCTGATTTATGTGTTTCAAAGACCTTCTATTTATAAATTTAAGAAAAAGGTGTAACATATCTGGAAAAAGTAACAAATATTTTTAAGAGGTAAATACCACCTCTCACACACACTTGGGCTTGATCGGATGGACGACAACAACGTCCGCACGCGCGTGTGGTATCCCATGTGTTTAGGTCCTTTCCTCTTTCACAAAAATATGTATTCCTTGAAATCCAAACTTAATAATCAATCATTTTTTATTTATACATCTCTTAAGTTATATAAAATAATAACGTGAGATAAAGTATAAAATAATATCAATTTGTTTTTATAAAAATTGACAATTTTCAACAAATAATCAATCATTTTCTATTTATACATTTCTTAAGTTATATAAAATAACAACGTGAGATAAAGTATAAAATAATATCAATTTTTTTATTATAAAAATTGACAATTTTCAACAAAATTATTGATTTTAGTACAAACACGTCGATCTCCTTGGAAAAAAAAAGAAAAACAGGAAATGATTTAATTGTTATTTTAAGCTTATTTAATATTTTTGCTGTGTCATTCAAATGGTTAAATAAAATAAAAAAGAAAATGAAGATAAAATAAAAATAAAAACTCTCCTATTCAAAGAGAAATGAAGAATATTAAAGACAGAGAGAAACTATATAACATTGATTGTCCGACGTATTTCAAGAATGAGAAAAAATATTATATTAAATTATGTATATCTTATGTTAATAATAATGGTTAATTTTGTTTTTATCTGTTACGATTATTTTTTAAATAAAAGTAAAAGGTTAAATAAACCACGTATTATTATCTTGTTTGACGCAACTATCTCTTTCGTTAAGAAATTATGCCAAAAGTCAATCTCATGACTTATAAAACTCAGAAAGTGAAAGATATATATATATATTTAAAAAAGAAAAACAGTGAATTTGCAAAAGAAAAAAAAATTAATCTTTATAAATATATTTGTGTATGCTTAAGATTCATAATGAAATTTATATATTTAATTGTTGATTTTCCTCCCGAATATGCTTTGCTAGGAGAAAATTTTATATATCAATAGTTTATGAAGAATCTTAAATAATATGAAACATTGTTATTTATAAATATAATAAAATTAATGTAAGTGCATCTAGTTAGAATGACATTTTTGATAATTTGAAGTCTCACATAGCGATATTGCTTTCATGTTTCAACGTTAATTAGCCTTTGAACATGAAATACCAATATAGTAACAATTTTATTTTTAAGTTATCTAATAAGGGGGAATTTCGATCTTTTCCTACAATAAATATTGAACATTGAAGCACAATAAAAAATAAACAAATAAATAAATTTTAAAACTGGTACTTTGAATGTTATCACAAGAAAACTTTAAAACAAACTTTCGTAAAAATAATAATTAAAACAACTACATAAATATTTATCATATTGCCTCGTTTCCAGTTCTATTAACTATTAAATAAAATATTAAATTATGTTTATCTTGTTAATACAAATCATTTAAATAAATATTTTAAATAATTTAATAATATATACATTTTAATTATAATTAAATATTTTTTGTTTTACGAATCACTCGTTAATTTAAGTTTTGTAGATTTATTAACACATATATATTTTTAATTATTTTTATATAAATATTATTATAATTTATCAATATTATTTATCTAAATTATTTATAATAAAAAAATTATTAAAATAGTGTCACAGATGAAGAAAAACTTAAAAATAACACTTTTGCTCCACTTAGTCTGACAATAAATGTTTGTTAATATTAATAATATTAAATGACTAATATGTTTGAATTTTATTAAGAGAGAGATTTAAATATATCTTATAAAAATAAAATAATTAAAATATTATTTTATATAATTAAAATTATTTTCAAAATATTTAATCCATCTAATATCATTTTTATGTTATAAATTTAACATTTATTTATTTTAATTTAATTTATAATTATAAATCTATTAACTGATTTTGGTGCTAAATAATACTATATACTAGGATGTGTTATTATTATCTCTGTCAATTTATATGAGAGATTTTGACAAGTAAAACATGTGTAAGCTTATACTTCTTACCATTTATCTCTTATTTTTAATTGGCAAGAACCATATATTAACCTCTATCATGTCAAATCAATAATTTATTTACATTAAAAGAGGGTTGGGAAAAAAATTATAAATAGTAAACGGCAACCGCATTGGTAGGAATTTGATAATTTATATTTGAGTTATATTTTAATTTAAATACTTACAATATTTACATATATATACATAAATAGTAAACGGCAACCGCGTTTGTAGCATTAGGTAATTATGCAGTGACATATTTATTTATAATTTTTTTTTTAAAGAAATTTTAAAAAGAGTAATATTAACAGTAGATTTTAAAAAATATATTATATTGAATAATACAATCTGATTTTTTACTCATTTTGATTTAATCCGATTTATATAAATTAACCATATAAATTTAACTAATATTTATTTAAAATAGTTATTTTAATATTATAAATTTACTTACTTTGATGGATATATGGATAGTAGACAATTATGATTACATAGTTTTGAAACCATTAAACTAATAGTTTATGTTTAAGTTTTGTTAATACTTGAACCATTATAATATTTATATTTAATCTCTATATTAAATATTTTAATTTTATTTAAATAAATAATTTGATTATTTTTTATAATTTTTTAAAATAGAAAGAAATTAGACTCTATATCCACCCCTAAGTAATGCTATCAATACCACACCGTCGTGCATTTATTTTCTTAATAATTTATAATTTGCTTGAAAGGGCATGACAACTTAATAGATTGAATTAGTAATATTATTACATTTGGTTCGATAATCGATCGCAATTTAAGCTAAAAAGCATTGTATTATTATAAAGAGTATTTGACCAAATATTGATTCTGTTTTGGTTGACAAATAGGTACGATCCTAGAAAGTCAACAACATGAGTTTTGGAATTGAAATTTGATTATGGTGAGCCCAGAGTCTGATCTCACGCCGGCGTCATAAACTTTTATAGAAATGAAACGTTATTTCTTATTTTTAGAGTATAAAATATTTAATATTTAAAATTAATAAAATTAAAAATAAATATAAAATATTTAATAAAAAATAATAATATGATTAGTAAATCGTATACATTTATTAATTTTTTTAGACAAATATATTTATTTATATATAAATAGTCTTATTATAATCTAACAATTCTTAATATCTTTTTAAAATTATTGAATTATATTATATATTCAAAGAGCTGTGACATGCAAAAGTTAACAATCAAACTGAAAAATCAGCTAAACAAACTTGAGGCCACATTTATTTCGGACCTAAGAAAATTAATCTAACAGTTAACTTTTCAGGTATAAATTATAGGTAGTTAAATTATTTGATTGTATATATTCTCCATAAATAAATAATTTAATTATTTAATAGTATTACATAATTTGTATAATTTTTATACACTCTTATATTTTATTTTACAATCAAATTGTATCGTATACTATAAAAATAATATTTTTATGCAAAAATTTAAAAAAGTACGAATACTAGAAATTTAATTTAATTTGGGTGAAATTTTAATTATAGAATTATGTGTATAGATTTTTTTTTCATCTCAAGTAAAAAGTATTTTTTTTATTTTAAAATGTAATAAAAATATAAAATAAATTAAATATTAATTTAAATAAATTTTATAATAAAAATTCATTTTAAATATAAATTATTTTAAAAAAAGTATTTATAATCAATTTTAATCGATTATAATTATACTTAATCAATCCAATACATTGCAATAAACGTACCTAAAATATATAATTTAGTTTTTAGATATTTTTAAATTTTACTCTTAATATATATACTTTTAATTGGTATGATTTAATAATTTTGAAACCTCACCTACGTCTAAATGATTAATATATAAAATTATTACTTTTAAATGTAATAGCTTCACGATCTATGAAAAGCTTGAATTGCTTAAAGGCTAGTTTGGATGCTCTAGTACAATCACATTTAAGAAATATAAGCATTTTTGTTTCTCTTTGAGTATAAAAGTATAAGCATTTCTAAAAGTCTTGGCCTAGTGGGTCTTAGACTTAAGCACTTTAAAGTATTTAAAAAAATTATTTTTAAAACAAATATAATAATATTGTTATAATTGTTTTTACTATTACCAAAATTAAAAAATACAATTTATCTTTATTATTAGTTACACATCAATATCATTGTTATTAGATAAAATTATTATTAATAAATTATTATCATGATAATAATAATTTTAATTGTAGTAATATTTTTTTAAAATAATGAGACCATCTATTTCATTAATTAATCTATGTAAAATTAACATAATTGATGATTTTTATTAATTTAATTATAATATTATAAATTGGAATGTTAAGATATATAAATTTATATACATATGTATATAAATTATAATGTATCATGTGTCAAAATTATTTTAAGAGTGAAAAATATTCATTTTAAAAAAAAATATTATGATAAGTGTTATACTATAATTAGTATTAAAGTAAATCTACATACAAATTAATATATATATATTTACAATTTATTGTTATAGTATAGGGCTATTTTATAATCATATTCACGAATGGTTATAAGTAAGTGGAATATTTTTTTCAAAAACCAAACAATTAAGCTAAGCTTTTAATAAAAGTAAACCTACGTGTATATATATTAGATTGGTTAGCTTAAATAAGTAAAAAACAATATCAAAATTGACATTTTTTGATTCGGTTAGAGGTCCATAAGTCATCAAAAACGAACTTATAGTTTTTAAATTTATTTAATATTTTAAAATCTAAACCTAATCAGTTAGGTCTCTCACTTAAACAATCATAATCACTCTCATCACTTACATTTCACGCCTCATTCAAGTTATTTTAAATAGGTTCAAAATCTTCATATAAATATTTTTTTCTTACATTATTATACAGATAGTATGTTCCTGATTAATAATATGAGATTTTACTTGGACTTATGTTCCATTTGATGTTAAGTAAACTGTTAAGCACACTTTAATTTATTTAATTTTTCTATAATTATTATGAATGAAGTTTTTAATGATTAATTTTAAAAACAATTATAATTATATAATTACATAATACATACTATAATAATCTTATCTCTTTTTTATGATAATAAATTAAGTAAATAAAATATGTAATGATAATAACTTTCAAGTTAAATTATATGATATATTTTCTATAACAATTAGATGGTGTTTTTATATCATATTATAATTATAGGTCTTAAATCATTATACCAACCTTACTCGAACCGATCTTATAAATTAATTCAAAGGTTTGTTTTTTAGAATAATAAGTCGGTTAAGATTTTAAATTTTCTTAAACAATAAAGTTAAGAACTTATGAAATGGCTTCAAAAACAACCTATGCCTACCCCTAGTTACAAGTGTTTCTAACAAATTTTTCCTTCTAAATACTCGACTACTTTTCCACAAAATTGCTTCTAAAAAAATTTCTTAAAGAATCACTTCATTTATAATGATTTGTTTGAGTAGTGCGTCGAATTGGGCTCTAACCGTAGGACCTAAATGTTTTAAAATTCTACTTACTTTTATTACCAAACATAAAATAACTTTAATTAAGCTCATATTTATTAATTTGGAAAGAAAATCAATCAAAATAATCATATTAAGGATGAATCCAAATGTGAAGGAATTGGATTACTTAGATTCATTATCTTTAATATTGATTATTAACATTTGTTGGTATCAAAATTCTTAGAAACCTAGGCCTAACTCTGAACCAAAAAATCAGCTTGTGAGTTAGAGGATTGTCCAGACTTATAAGGAGCATTGCTGTCTTACTCTTAGCCAATGTAGGACTTAACATCTCCCCTCCACATCGGCTAGAGTCCAAATTTACGGCACGGTCCGGATATACGACGAGTACGAGTAGATGGAAGAAGAGCTTTTGATACCATCTTAGAAACCTGCTAACTCAACCCAAAACAACATGAGTTAGATGATTGTCCAGACTTATAAGGAGCAATGCTACCTTACTCTTAGCCAATGTAGGACTTAACAAAAATAATCAATAATTTGATTCATCTCTATATGAAGTAAATATAATGAATCGGAATAAAAGAGAATAAAAGCAGCAATTTTACCCGTGAACATTTAGTAATAAAATTTAAAAAATTAAAATAATATCAATTAGTTAAATTATTAAAAATATGATTAAGATTCATAGATATTTAATAAAATAAAATTACAATAAATGTTAATATTATTATTGTTGTTGTTGTTGTTATTATTGTATAGAGTGTTAGGAAAATTTGATTCTAATCCTCCAAACTATACTTATCTCTGGTTTATGAACATTTTATATATTTTTAAGTTTATAAATGTTAATTTAATTAGAAAGAAAGAAAAAAAGATTGCACCAATGACTAGAATCAATAGCTATTATTTAGAGGGGAAATAACTTTAATTTTATTTGAAAATTCGAATAATAAATTAGAGGAATTCTCTTTCTTTTTTTGACACCAAAAATAAATTAAAGCGATTCTCTCTACTTTTCTAACAACAAGAATTACAGTAAATAAGCTCGATTGGAATCAATCTCATCTCTTCGTTCTCATTCCTCCTTAAAAACATGTATACAAGAAATATATATATATATATCAACAACATAACATCTTTTTTTAATCTTAAAACTTTATATATTTATTTAGGTATCGATTGATTAGCATGTCTTTCTTTGCCTATAAAGGGTAAGACATTTGGCACAATAAGCTAAATGTCGGTAGAAAATCTGGGAGGCTAGCTCATCATATTGGTTCATGCTCATAATAACATGAAGGCCGAAACGCGTTAATGTTTGGGATAGCTGTACATCAATAATTACTTATAGACTAAGTGACTAGATAGATTCTTATAGATCTAGCCCCCCCCCCCCCCCCAAACAATAATTTAGTTGGCTAGTATTTATTGTACGGTTTCCAGACAGCTAATGCGTGTTTCCAACTCTCTCTATGTAGATACAAGTTTCTCTAATAATAATAATAATAATGTATAAATTTATGTAAAATCACTAATATTATTTGTTATAAAAATTCTTAAAAATAACATCACAAAACTCTTTCATTAATCCATAAATTTGATGATTTAATATTATTGATAAATACAATAAAATATATCTTTTAAATTAAGATATATAAAAATAGTTAAGCATGCAAATTTACTTTATACGCATCAAATATTCACAAGTAAAACAATGCCGGTCAGGACTAGCTTTTTCGCTAGAATCGATTCTTTAATTTGCGAAGATGTTCTTTAATTTGGTAATGTAAAAAGCCAAAACTATTTTGCCTCCTTATGGCTTGGGACTTGGGCAAAAAGCCAAAGAAAGAGAGCGCCAAAAATGTGAAGTCATCTCATGTGGTCCTTAATAAATTATCGCCCTCTGTCTATATAACTGCATAAAATGCAGATTACGGTACTTGCTCTATTTAATGCATGATGATATCACTTGATACAATTGTGGGAAAATCTGACAAAGATTAATGAGTTATATGTATAAAATTATACTAGTTAGTGAATTAAATATTACGATTAAATTTTAAATCAAAATTATAAGATGTTAAACAATTTTAGAATTACGAACCAATTATATCAATGCATGTGTATATATATAAATATATATAAAAAAACATTTTCAAACATTAATATGCGCCGTGGGACTGAATATCATATATATATTTTTAAATAAAATCTCATTGACATTAATAGTTTATTTATATTATTTTAAATAATTAATTATACAGTATAATTTTTTACTCATTTATCAATATATATATATATTTTTTAATGATTAAATCTTAGAAACATAACTTCAACGTTATTGTTTATTACTTACAGATAAGAAATAAATCTTAAATTAACATTCAAAATAATACCCGAACTTATGCCATCGATTCTATAGATGGGACTAGTCACGTTGGTATGGGACTCAAAATATTTGAGAATCGTAACAAAGTAGAACCTCAAATGATGATTCCTATGTATGTCAATTTAAGCTTAATTAATTAATTTCAAAGGAGAAAAAATCGATTTAAACAGAGGAAAAATAGAGTGTATATATGTTGAAGTTTAGTTTATGTTTGAAAATAATTTTGATTGTTGATTTATAATTTATGATTAGTTTTAATTTTTTTTTATTTTTTTATTAAAATAATCACTAATATATTTTATAATAATTTTAAATAAAAATAAAAAAAAATCACTTACAAGTGTTTTAATTTTAAAAAATTAAAAAATATATTTTATTATTATTTTAAAAAATAACTTTTTATCATTTTCTTCTAATATTTATTTATACATAAAAAATTAAAGAGACTTCATTTACTCTCTAGAAATATATTTGGTAAAATGAAAAAAAAATCTAAAATCTAATTTAAAAATCTTCTTTTTAAATATTTATAAATTAAAAATTAAAACAAGAAACTTTATCAAACATGCCTAATTAAAAAAATAACTTAAAAAATAAAAAATCAGGCATGCACACCCTTAATTAATAAATTATGTTTTTCATTTAAAACCAATCAATTTAAAAACATAATCTCCTTTAGCCATTCAAAAATAAGTTGCATAATGCATATTACATTTATACATATTTATATAATGAATAAACACAGGATTAAATTAATCATGTTATACTAATTATTAATTAGATCCATGTTAACGAATTAATAGACACTCTAATGATTTATGTTACTATTAGTTAAATATAAACGATTAAAAATTGTTCAATGATTGACAAAAGCTAACACTTAATAAAACCTTTAGATCCTTATGTATATGAATCTACTGCTTCAATCACAAAAATATTGCACTACTTCATGTTTATTGATTGATATATGCATAAAATGAATGTGTTGTATTGAATATTAAATTGGAGATATGAAATGTTATAAAAATTGTGTGATAAATTATTAGAATTAATTATATTATGACGTGTATTTATCATTTTAAAATTGTGAATTAGATATATATTACACTACTTGCACATTCAGGATCAAGTCTATTTAAATAGAAAATACCGATTGGCATCTGCTTTTACATATTGAGAAACTCCCTTTATATATTCTATCCGAAACCCTTATTTGTAGAATATTAGAATGAATGATATATAAAAAAAAGAGCCAGCTATATAATAAAAATTAATTTTAATTTGTTGTGGCAGCTAACAAAAATCATAGGCATATAATATTACAACTGTACCTGATATCTATAGGCAATTGGAAGATATGCATATTGTAAATACTTATTAAGGAATTATTTAAAAAATATATTACAAGAGTAGTATCAAAAAGTGTATACTTCTAAAAAGAGATATAGATTCATGAGAAATTATTGATTATTCTTAGAATATAAGATGATATGTTATTTTAAACCAATAAAATTTAATATTAATATAAATTTTATTTTATTTTATAAAAATAGATATTCAATTAGAGATTTAAAAAAAATTTGATAAAACATACTATCTAAAAAAACAATGAATAATTCTTTATAAATTCATGACCTTGTACATACCGTGTATTGTTGACCCAATTATTTTCTCACACTTACCTATTTTTTTTATTTTTTATTTTACTTTATTATTATCTTTCTCTAAAGGTGTTCATACTCTTGTATTATGGAAAACAATTCTCCTAAACTAAGAGAGTAATTTTGAAGACTTATAGATCCATGTTGTTTTCATTTGCTAATTATGTTTATTATAATTCCTTTCATTAATATAATTTTATTTTTACACCAAGTAATTAACAGTTCGACTTCTTTATAACACAATAAACATATATTTCACGTATCTTTATAAATAAAATAAATATATATTCAATTTATATAACATTATTACGTTGAATGCGTATTTTTAATATTTATTTTATAATATGAATATTTTTATCTTTATATTTATATAAGAAAAATTAAAATGAAAATATGTGTTGTTAATACGTTCAAAGTGTGAAACTGAAAATGTTTTTTTATTTTTCAGAGGAGCTTAAAAATAAAACATAGTTACATATATAAAACGACATGTAATCTTTATAACTTAATAGCCTAAGTGTTCCATGCAATTAAGATGTCAAATATGGTCTAATTCTTATGAAATCGGGAGTGCAAATGAAAGTTAAAAGGAGGAGGAGGAGGAGCGAAAAAAAGGGTGTATTAAGTACTTGAAATCTATTTGAAAATTAGAGCTAAAACCTTATAATTGCGTGTGCATCACTATGGAATATTTTTATTTTTGTTAGCATTCTCTCAAAAAATTTGTTTTCTTACTCTATAAATTCTTTTTCTTCGTAATAATGAAACCATTTGCTCATTATTGTAATCTTAGTATATATTTGTTCGATTACTTTCATTACTAAATTCTAACAAAAAAAAAATCTAAGATGCACTATGAAACACATATAATGTTATAGCTTTATAATTTCAAAAGATTAACATAATAAATAAAAATATTTATATTTTTTATAAATTTTATCGTAATATTATCTTTAAACAAACTTGACACTCACCTATAACAAAAATAAATATATATCAAAACAAGGAGACATTAAAATGGAAGAAATTTTTATATGAATCTATTTATTTATTCATCCTATTGGATACATTTTATTTACGTATAGATGATTAATATTTATATAAAAAACAATAATATAATTTTTAAACTATCAAGTTAAATGAAATAAAAAAAAACTTTTTTATTAAAATGGAGGGAACTTTTTAAATTAACTAATCAGAAAATCGAGAAGAGAAAAAAACGACTACTTCAACCAGCATCATATCATAATTGGTGTTAACAAAATTCAAAATATTGATCAAAATAAAGAACATAAATTAATCTAGCTAATTAAAGATAAAATTAAGAACGAACCTTTTTCATTTATAGCTAGCTACTTATCTTCTCTTGTGAGCTTCTCTAACAGAGCAGTGATAAGAGCATCCCTTTTCTCAGACCTAACTTGTTCTCTTATCCTCCTTTGTTCTTCTCTTTCTCTCCAACTCCTCTCTAACATCAACCTCTCATTCTCAAGTGCTTGCATCGTTTGTCTCCATTCCATTTCTTTCAACTTTCTTTCATTTTCTCTTTCCTCAAAGGCTTCTTTCCATTGCATTTCTATTTGAATTTGTTGCTTCATAAAATCTTCTAATAACTCTTTCAGACTATTAATATCACTATTACTACTACTACTAGTACCAGCTGTATTTGTGATTCCAATAGTACCCTTTACCCTTCTTTTCTTTCTTGATGCAATATTAATATTACCTTTTTCTCCTTCACTTTCTTCGTTCTCTTCATCTTCGTCTGACGTTAAAACTACCCCTTTCTTTTTCAACCCAGTACTTGTTGTGCCTTGTTCAGCTTCAGCCCATAACATTCTTTGCATTCTTGATGCGTAAATCGTTTGCATCTCATTGTAAAATGGGAATGATTGTCGTACAACTTCTGGCTCAATTGTTTCACATCCCTGAAATCAGTTAAAATTATAAATGAAATTAACATTAATTTATGCATCAATATTCAATTGATGTGTTATTGATTGAAGATAAAATTATTGATATGAAATAATAAAATGATTGTAAAATCTAAAATAATTAACATATAATCACTGTTAACAAGTAATTATAATTCAATAATTAAAATTATTATTCTTTTAATTATATTTTAGAATTTTTAATCAGATGAAATATTGATATTTGTAGCTAATGTTAGAAAGGAGTTAGATGAAAAAAAATAAAAATACCTTGTAACGAGTAACGAGATTTTTCCACTTGCACTTGCACTGTTCAGGACTGCGAATATAACCTCTTTCTCTCATTTTTGTTGATACGACTTCCCAAAGAAGTTTGTTTCTTTTGGTTTCCATGAAAGTATGATCGAGCTCGGATCTGATTGATATTAACTCTTTTGTTTCTTGGATACTCCATTGAGGTAACGTTCTGCTATCACTCACATCTACGTTAACGCTAATGTTAGTTTGATGCTGGTGAAGAAGAGTCTGATGCTGATGATGATGCTGAGGATTTTGATGATGATGTAAATGATGTCCTTGATCCATAGCTAATAAGGTAGGTAATCTAAATTAAAGAAACCAAAAGAATTTTTATTTTATTTTTAAAAAGATAAAGAATTAAACTCTTTCCGGTGGGTTTAATTTTCGATGATTCTTTGCTTCGAAAAGAAGAGTTTAGAGATGAGAGAGAAGGTTAGAGCATTAAATTGATTTGGTGTGAATAGAAGGTGTGAATCGTCAATGAGAATGAAAGTGATATTTTATATATATATATATATATATATATTGGCTTATAGGTGTCAAACGAATAGATTTTCTCTGCGATATAGTTCAATTTATCTGTCCGTGTTTTGATTTATAAATTAACATTAATATTATTAACTAATTATTTTAATCAAATAAAAATAATTATTATTTTATTAATATAATAATTTATTTTATTAATATAATAATTTTAAATTATTTAATTATTTTTAAAATCAAGATAAAAATAAATAATACATTTATTATTATATAGTTAATTTTATTAACCTTTTATCTATATATTTATTAAATTTAGTAACATGAAAAATATGATTAATAATAAAATAGATGAATTGAATCCCTTCAAAGAAGGAAAACAAAGAATGATTTTAATTTTTAATAATATTATCATAATCATTTTTTACATTATGTTCTTTTGAAAATAAAGAATGATTTTATTTTTTAATAATATTATCATAATTATTTTTTACATTATGTCTATTGATAAATTATAAATGAATATTTTTATTATTAAATAAAATTATTATTTATAAATCAATGATATTACGATCATAAAATTAGTTGTCCTAATATATTTTTCCTTCTTGTATATGTGATCTGTCGACGCGGAATCTAAGACACTATCTCGTAATGTTCACTTTCTCTTTCTTATATTTTGAGGACATTCCCATTTGTTCCCATTTCGTTGACGTGTCGTCAGGCTGACGAGATTATAATAAGAAAAAATTTATTTGTATCAGTTTTGCGATATAATTGAGATAACATGTAATAATTAATTAAAAAATAAATTTAATTATATTGTTTAATTATTAATTGTTAATTTTTAAGTAATAACTTGATAAAAATAATAATCTTAAAATTTATAACAATAAAAATATTATTAAATAACATAAAATAAATTTTAATTAAACGTTTTTTAATATTAAACAAATTTAAATGAATAAATATAAGATATTTTATTTTTATAATTAAAAGTTTTAATAATATTATTATTTTAGTTTTTTAAAACACGTACAATTACACTAACAAAAAACTATTTGCGTTAAACAAATAATATGAAATGTAATATTTAGTTAAAAATAAACCTAATTATATTATATAAAACTATATATATATATATATATATATATTGATTATTGTTAAATAATAACTTCACGAAGGAAAAGAAGTACTCTTATTACAATAAAGGAGCTTTTGATTTTATTTATTTATTATTTTTAGTTTTCAAAAGAAAAAAAAAACCTATTTCAACTTTCTGGTTGCTTCCCTTTGAAACTTGTTTCTCAGAGTAATAATAAATATTTAATAAGGACTTGGAGACTGTAAGGGGAGGGCTGCAGCCTGCAGAGCATGTGGTTTTGATTTTCTTGAGCTTCGCATGGAAATTGAAGTCTAAAGGAGCAAAAGTGATCGTACAGATTATATTATCTTAATCAGAATCTGTAGGCCATTAATTTCATTTTTGTTTTTGTTAATCAGATACGCGTTATTCTTTTATGCCTACGTCGGACGCGAACCATATTTTCCCACGTGGACGTTTGATGACTTGGAGAAAAATGTTGGACCCTACCGTCTTCAGGTTCACACTTATTAACAGAACCTGGAATGGTTGGTGCGATCTTATTCTTCAGGATGGACGCGTGAACAAGCGATATTAATAGCTATAACTATTCTAAATAATTTGTAAATATAGTGAAGTAATAATAGTTGGTTATAAATATATATTAATTTTTTAATATTTATTTAAAAATATATTTAATTGAAAAAATTAAAATATTAATATAATATTTATTTTACTGACAACACATGATATATGAAGTAAGAAGGGTGCTAGTCGCTTAAAACGTCAATCCCTATTTATTAACATAAATGTGTAATTCAGTTTTTTTTTTTTTTAAATAATACTAAAATATATATACTCTTTTTTTTTCATAAAATTTAGGAAAACTCTCACGCCTCTAATCAATACATTAAAGTTTTCATAACTCATAAGGAAATAGAATTTGGCTTTTCTTGGATTGGGAATGTATACCAATTATACGACGTCGGAGGTGTTTGGAAGTGGAGGAAGATTTGACCCAGTTATGAAGAAATAATTCCAATTCCGAGTTTCCAAATAGGGAGCCGCTTGGGAAGTGGTGAAAATGTATTCCATTGACCGTTTAGATGTGACAGCAAATTATTTTCGATTGGAATGACCGTGAAGTTTTACTTTGAACTTGTGACAGTGGTCCAAGACTTTAAATAGATAGTTTTTTAATTTTATAAATGATATATATAATTTTGAGTTTTTATGAATAAAATATATTTTTTATAACATTATAAAATTAAAATATTTTAATTAAAAATTACACTATTTAAATATTTCTTTTATAAAAGATACAAGATCTCCCACCCCTTTAATTTTTTTTTTACTTTAATCCTTCCATTATAGTGGTTAAATATTTTTTTTTACCTAACATCATGATGCATTTTGATTCATGATATTATTTATAAAAAAATTAAATATTTATGAATTGTATTAAAATATAGTCTAGATAAATTTACTTTTACAAATTTGTTAAACTAATCTCATTGATTTTAACTAATACATTTGATCAATTTATTATTTGAATATTTTGAATCATTTTTTAACCTTGAAGGTTTATTTTATTATTTTTAAATACTTAAATATTATCTATCTAAACATGATTGTATATACAGTTGGATTTTGATAATAAAATTATCCCAAGATATGTATAAAAAATAAATAAATAAAATGTTATAAAAATAACAAAATTATTAAACTTGCAAAAAGTTAAATGCCAAGCTAACTATATATATATATATATATATATCTGGCATTTAAATTTAATAATTTTATTATTTTTATAAATATCATTTAAAGTACGAGGATTAATGTATCCTATTAGTAAAATCAAAGCAACTCATTTGCATTTTTTTTTTCAAATTTAATGGTTTATGTTGTTATTCAGTAAATAGATACATCTTTAAATATAAATAATAAGTTCAAACCACATTTATATCTTTAAAATTTTTTTTTTTAAAAAAAACTTCCATTAAAATTAAAGAACGTTGGATGGTTTTATTATTTAAAAGTTATATTCTAGCTAAAAACTAGATATTTGCGACAATTTTCATAAATAAATAAAAATTGAATTATTGGATGTAAGGTACATGGGAATAATTTATAATTTTTCTAATATTAATGACCGAGTAGCTAAATTGAAATTCTTCAATCTCTTGATCCAAAAAGGGAAATATTGGTGAGATATCATTTTTATTGAAGTTTGAAAAAATAAATAAATAAAGAAGAATTGGTTGCTTTGCTTCTTTATTGATCTAATAATTTCAAGTTTTTTTTTTTATAATTTTGGATTCTTATTACTCTGATACGACTCTTATTTTTTTTTATAATAATGATTACATGAATTGATACGTTATTCAAGTTTTTATCAACTCTAAATCATCTTAATTTTTATAAGACCTTTTTAGATACCATAATTTAAGTTAATCAGAATTTTTAAGTTAAATTAAATAGTATTTTTATAAAATTGGTATTAAAAAATTAAGAGTATTTTTGTCCACCAATATTTTTATGTTTTTAATTATATTTTTAGAAACAATAATTCTTTCCCCAAGAGTAAAATTAATTATCCATAATATTAATTTTAAAAACTTGAATAAATAGCATCTTATAAAATATCCTAAAATTAAAGACATTAAATACTTCAACTTCACCCCTTTTAACAAATGATATTTCATCTGATTTAAAAAGAAGGAATGATAATACTCTCGTATCACTAAACCAACCACAATTTTTTCGCTTTAAACACATGTACTGGTAACACAAATGAACGAATGTACTTGTGTCAGTACATTCAATTAACCTGTATTTTTAAATAATGTTTATAAATTCATATATTAATGTATATATATTTATACACATAAGCTCTAATTAAATAATTTGCTTTATACATATATTTTTACAATAATAATTAAAAATATGAAAATATGTAGTAAATGATGTCATGATACAACTAATCAAGAAAAATAAAAACTTGTAGGATCCATGGGAAAAAAAAACCATTCATATAATTAACAACAATTATTTTTATCTATAAATTAATATTACTATCATTTTTATAGGAAAAAAAAAACTATGTTGCTAAATTATTATTTATTTTTGTGTATTTATAAAAATAAACAAAATTCTACTAATATTTTTAACATATTATATATATTTTATCTCAATTTGTTTCTCTTGTATGAAATATAATACTAGTATTATTTTGTGTATTTTTATTTATGTTCAAATTAATTTTAAATATATAACATATCTAATGAATTGAATTTTATTTTCAAAAATATTAATGTGTGTTTATTATTTAAACAAAAATATTAAATCATAATTTCAATTGGCTCTTAAGATTTAACCTGATTAATATATATAAATCGATGGGTTTTAAACTTATGTTTTCCTAGAGTTATAGCATTTACGAGAAACAAATATCATTTACTTAAAATTAGACTATTTATTCAATAATAAGATTTCTTTATCTTCTTTTCAATTTATAAATTTAAATCACAATAAATATATTTGGTTAAAAAAAATGATACATATTCTTGTACTCTAATTTGATTTGAAAATG
The DNA here is from genome assembly GCA_033030585.1 of Hippophae rhamnoides. Taxonomy (NCBI): domain Eukaryota; kingdom Viridiplantae; phylum Streptophyta; class Magnoliopsida; order Rosales; family Elaeagnaceae; genus Hippophae; species Hippophae rhamnoides. Next base: position 54,947,974 of record CM065433.1, on the reverse strand, counting down.
TATATATTGATTTTTTTTTCCTAAACCACTTAGGAAGATGTATTAACATTCTTAATGTTTTTTAAATGAGCAGCAAAACGAGTTGGCCACACCCATACTTTGAACACACCATTTCTAGATTCAACCCTTTTGGTTTAAGGTGAAAAAGTAAAAATAAAGATTAAATCTGAAAAAAAAAATTGATACATTTTGTACACCTCTTAAAAAGATATATGCGTCCACACCGATTTTTCTTGAAAGCCGAAAGTTGTCCACGTGATCTTTACAAACCAATGTGATACATGGCCCAGCCTGTTTGGACGAGGTATAAGGATATCGCACTTACAAGAAAATTAAACAAACGAAACTTCGTTAAATAAACAATCTTACATTTATAATTTTATTAAAATTATCGAAAAAATAAATTTATATTATATATATTTTATAAAATAGTATTTGTTTTTTCAAACAAATAAAAATGTGTAATTTCTCTATCTATATGAAAATATATAAATAAAATAAAAAATCAATTTTAATATTTTATTATGGTTTACATGGAATTGAGAATAAGACTTTATCTTTCCTTATTTTAAGTCTACAAAGTTGAATCTAAAAAAAATCAATCTTTTATTAGATACATCCTATTTAACTAGACTTATTAAGTACTGTGAAGTGAGATAAGGTTGTTAGACTTAAACTAACTTCATCTCAAAACTTAAGTTTTGAGATAGAGTTAGAGTTTTGAGGTGTAGTTATGTTCAAGTCTAACATGTTATTAGAACCGGTTTCCTAGTTCCTATTGGATCTTGTGCTGTATATCCAAACCGTGCCGTAAATTCAAACTCTAGTCGATGCGAAAAGGGAATATTAAGTCTTATATCGACGAGGGACACTTCTTTCGATATACATATAAACTTGATCAATACTTCACCTTATAACTTAAATTTTGAAGTGAAATTAAACTCAATTATAACAAAAGTGATGATCCTTAAGCTATATTTCTTTTTGAATCGACTTCTCTCCTTTTATATATATATATATATATATATGCTTGGGTTTTGTTATACACTAATTAATATATAAAATATAATTACATTAATACGAAGCTTTATATCCATTAAGGGTTGTCTAACCATAAGCAAAAGAGTTAGAAAGATCAATTATTTACTTTGAAAAATTATTTAAATTAACAGTTAATTTATAAATTATTATGTAATATATTTATTTTTTATCTCATATTTTGTGTCAATATTTGATTTAAAAAAAATAAAAAATATTGTTATTTAAATTTGATAATTATATAATAGTATTGATCGTTGATCAATAATTATATTGTTCTATAATTTTTTAATTTAAAAAATATTTTTGAACACGATTTTTCAAATTTGGTAAATATTTAAAGATATTTTGATATTTATTAATTTACATAAAAAAAATTAAAGAGAATAACAAATAAAGAGTGAAAAACTAACAAAAAATGAATAAAATATAAGTATATTTTTATTTATATTTATATATTAAAAAATATATAAGAATTAAAAAAGTGAAAAATAAACAAAACAAAATAAAAATATATTTGTTTTAAAAATATTTTGATATTTATTTGTATGTGTAGATAAAAAATGTATTTATTTTAAAAATATTTTAATATATTTGTGTATAAAAAAAGTAGTAAAATAACGAAGCATATGAAAAGCTAATGTAATAATTATTTTTGTTTTATAATTATAAAAATATATTTATTTTAAAAATATTTTGATATTTATTTACACATATAAATAAATACATACACATATATTTGACACATTATAAAAATAGTATTTTTAAATTTGTAATCATAAAAATAACTTTTATTATGTCTACATAATACAATTTTACTATTAAAAAAATTTGAAATATCAATTAATTTTAAAAATTCAATTATGTGTTATTTAAATTAAACTACGATCACGTAGATCCGTTAAACGTTGAATGATATTCAGTTAAAACTCATTCAATATTTTTGTTATTATAAGTTTTAAGAGTGTTATATTTTTTATAATTTTTATAATTTTTTAAATAATAAAAATTAATAAATTTAATATAAAAAGTATTGATTTAATAATTATAAATTTTAATATGTTTTTATTTTATTTTTTATAGCATAATACATACATAATAATAAGGGATGGGATTAAGCGAGAGATAATAAAAAGCCATCATTGGGGGGGCTTCATTTACAAAAGCATGCGTAAACCAAAATATTCTTGCTTGATTAAGACAAAAGATTTGTCACTTTTTCAGAAATTGCCAAAAGATGATCATTATCATCCCTCATCACATCCTTTGAGGTTTTTCTGTATTTGTATTTTGACTCGGGGACTCAAAGTGTTGCTTTCCCACATCCACATTACACATACATTTGAACTATGACGGCACTGCTAGCCAGATTATCATAACTTAGCTTACGTTTTACACAAGTTTCAACTTTTTATTCTTTCTCTTGATTTACATTAATTTTGCCCAAATACATATAATAAGCTTTCATTACAGATTGAAAAATGTTAGATATTTAGTATGCGTTCACAAAACCATAAATTAAATCAAACGAAAATGAATTGATGGTATGGTTAGATACGAATTTCAACTCAATTTTTTACAAATAAATTTTTAAAATAATATTTATTAAAATTATAAATAAATTAATGTATAAAATAAAACTTTACTTATTTTAATTTTAAATTTTAAACTTTTAATACTAAATATATCAACAAAACTCAATATTTAAAAAATATTTTTTCTAAAAAATAATATATTTTTAATTAAAAATAAATAATATCTGAAAAGTAATTAATATTTTTTTTATATAGTAACCTTTTGTGAGTCATATACGTTTAAGAGGCTTAGCGAAGTGGTAGGTCTGTGCACGTAAATGGTAGGTCTGTCCTTGCGATAGTGGTATATTCTGACAATAGTAGGTGTATTTAACGTTGATATGCGAATTTCTTTATAAATAGCCCGATGCTCTTGCTTGAAAGCATTGTCAACCATGACAAACGAGAGAAGTTAAGCAAAGCCAAAGGCAATTCGCTTTGAAGAAAAATAGTGTTGTGTGAGAAAGTGGGAGAGAATATCTTAGAAAAATATTGGGATATTTTTAAAAATGCGATGAAAAATAGTGAGTTTGGGAAACGGCATTGTGACCTTATTTTGGGTTTATCTCAATTGTTGTATTCATATAGGCTTTACATGCCATTAATCTTATTAGTGGAAGAAATATTTTCGGAGTTTGTCAGTGAACTTAGCCCAATTAAAGGGTGAAATACGTTAAATTTCCGGTGTCGTTATTCTCTCTGTTGAATTCATTTTGTCTTTACACATTGTACTGACAATGGTATCGGTAGTCTAGTAAAATTCTTAATATGCTTTCTGTGGTTGCGGCATGGGCGATCTTCCACGTCGAGAAAAGATTTTATTAGGTCGGCGTATTTATTCTGAGGAAAAAGAAACACGGCGGGAAAAAAATGTCAAGCCAAAAGGTAGATATTGAGAAATTTAATGGCAATAATAATTTCTCTTTATGGCAAGGAGGATGAAAGATATTCTCATTCCAACGAAGGTCGCAAAGGCGTTCTTTGGGAAAAGAAAGAAGGTAGCGGCCGTCGCGAGGAACAAATGGGAGGAAATAGATGAGATTGCGGCTAGTACGATTCGTCTAAATCTCTCGGGCAGGTGTCTTGCAAAACATTGAATCAAAAAATTGCAAGGCTGCTAAAAAAGAAACATGGGAGACTACCCAGAAAACGTATACATGTCAAAGAACCTTGCGCGATAAATTTTATTTGTGGAAGGAGCTATATCGAGATGAGGAAGGAAGATAATGTGAGCGTGATGCGGCGTGTTAGCAATTTCGACAATGACTTTCTCACTTAGCAAGATTTAATGTGAGTTTTGGCGATGAAGAGAAATTTGTGATGTTATTGGCATCGCTACCTAAATCGTATAATCATATCTGAACAAGCTCGACTTATGCAAAGGCAGATGGAGTTTGAAGTTATTGTAGAAGCCTTGTTCTCGTATGAGAAACAAAACAAGGAAAGAGATTGAGGAAGCCTGAAGCCGCTTATCAGAAATGCAGAGGAAGGAGGCGCTGCAAAGAACAAAAGCAGAAGTAAGAGCGAGGCAAATCAAACAAATTTGCCAATGTTGAATACCATCATTGAAGAAGGGTCACATTAAGAAATTTTGTCGGGTGTTCGAAGAAGGAACGAGAAACGAGCCATGCGAATGTAACAAAAAGGATGACGGTGATGATGAGCAAACAAATACCGTAGACGAGTTCAATATCGTTTATGATGAAGATTTTGTCAATCTTGCATCACACGAGACAGGTTGGGTGATTGATAGTGGTCTTCTGATTCACGCTATCCACATCGCGTAGAGAATTTTCTCATCGTACACACCTGGAAGTTTTGGTGTTGTTAGAATGGGAAATGAAGGTACGTCATCGAAGGTAGTAGGTAAATGAGATGTTTGCTTGGAAACGAGAGAACGAAACCGGACTATTTACGAAGGATGTCGGGCGTATTCCGGATATTCGCACGAATTTGATCTGCAGTGCGCCGACTTGCGAAATGAAGGATATTGTAGCTCGCTTTATTTATGGCGAAATGGAAACTTACAAAAGGCTCCCTTAGTAGTGGCCCGAGGAGGTGAAGCGTACAACTTTGTATATAATGCAAGCGAAACTACTCTGCAGACACGGTAAATGCCGTAGAGAAAGATAGTGCGGTGAGCTATGACGTAGAGACTCGATCGCGTGGGTGAAAAAGGTTTGACAAGTCTAGCCAAAAGAAGATATTGCACGGAATGGATGAAGTACATTTGGAGAAATGTGTTCATTACTGTGAGAAAGCAAAATAGGGTTGCTTTCAAGAGCTTCCCTCCTTAGGAATGAATAATATTTTAGATCGATTCATTCGGTTATGTGGACCAATGCCAAAGTCACTTGGTGGTGCTCGATACTTTGTGACTTTCATTGATGATCATTCAAGGAAGACGTGGGTATATCTTAAAGACAAAGGATCGAGTCTTAGATGTCTTGAAGAATTTCATGCCTCGATTGAGAGGCAATTTGGAAAGAAACTAAAGTGCGTCCGGACAGACAATGGTGGAGAATACCTTTGGACCTTTCCATGCTTATTGCAAAGCATGGTATTCGGCATCGAGATGACACCTCGAAAGACACGCGAGTTGAATGGCTTAGTGAGGAAGGGATGAATAGAACTTTGATGGAGAGAATTAGATGTCTCTTATCACGTACAAAGTTTCCTAAAACTTTTTGGGGTGAAACCATACTCATGATTGCACGTGTGTTGAATCTTTCACCTTGTACTCCTCCGAGATGGATGTTCCAAATAAAGTGTGGTCGGGAAAGGATGTTTCCTATGATCATCTGCGAGTGTTTGGTATGAAAGCTTTTGTTCGTATCCTCGAGGATGAGAGATCGAAACTTGATGCCAAAACAAGACAGGTGTATTTTTATTGGCTATGGTCGAAGATCCAATTTGGCTATAGATTTTACGATCCAATTGCAAAAAGAGACTTGTCGGGAGTAGTGATGCTATATTTGTTGAAGATGAGACCATTGAAGATATTATCAAAATGAAGAAAGATGTTCTAATTCCAATGGTGACTCGTGAGTTGGAATTAATTCTTTGACATACGTACTTGAAGACAAGTTGGAGATGAAGACCAGGTTTATCCTTTTGATGAAGATGATGCGCCCACGTAGAAGTTGGTTACGAAGATGAGAGAAATGATGATATTCATTATCGGTACCACACAGCCTGCTGTTCCACTTGAGAAGAAGTGATAGAGTGAGGCGACCTACATCTACCGTATCCTCCGGATAGTGCATGTAACTTTCACCGATGGGGAGAACACGAGAGTTATGAAGAGGCCGTGGATGACGAATCCAAACAAAAATGGATTGAAGCCATACAGAGATGAGATTAAGTCCTTGCGTGAGAACAAAACCTTTGAGTTGATGAAGCTGCACGAAAGGGAAGAAGACCTTGAAAAATAAATGGGTGTTCGGGGTGAAGCATGGAAGGACAGGTTCGGTCCGCGATACTGGCTTGATTGGTTGTCAAAATATTCAGCCAAAGAAAATGTATTGACTTTGACGAGATTTTCTCTCCAGTTGTAAAAATGACATCCATCCGTGTTGTGCTAGGGTTAGCAGCAAGTCTTGACTTAGAGGTTGAGCAAATGGATGTCAAAGCGCCTTCCTATGGTGACTTGGAAGAAGAGATATACGTGGAGCGACGAGAGGGTTTTCATCAAAAGGGTTAAGAAGATTATGTACGCAAATTGAAGAAAAGTCTCTACTGACTTAAAAGCGAGGCACCAAGACAATGGTCTAGTGAAAGTTCGAGTTATGGGGGAGCAGGCTACAAAAAGACTACTTGAGACCATTTGTGTGTTTTGTGCGAGAAATTCTCTAATGATGATTTATTATTCTTTTGCTCTATATGGATGATATGTTGATTGTTGGCGAAATATTTCCAAGAATCAATAACTTGAAAGCGAGTTGAGTAAGTCTTTTTCCATGAAAGACTTAGGACCCGACAAAAGCATTCTTGGCATGACTATTATTAGAGACGAGGCGCCCGAGAAATTATGGTTGTCATAGGAGAAGTACATTGAGAAAGTACTTGAGGAGATTTCATATGAATAAGGCTAAAGCGATTAGTTGTCCTCTTGCTAATCGCTTTAAGCTAAGTTAGCGAGCAGCCCCTTCTACGGACAAAGAGAAGGAAGAGATGGAAGAGGTTCCCGTATGCTTCGGCGGAGTTGGAAGTCTAATGTATGCCATGGTTTGTACACGGCTAGATATCACTCGTACGGTTAGATTGTGTGAGTAGATTCCTTTCAAATCTGAAAGGAACATTGGGGTTTCTGATGAAATGGATTTTCGGAGGTATCTTGAGGTTCTTCCAAAATATGTCTATATTTTGGAAATGATAAACCTATGTTAGTTGGATACACGAGATGCGAGATATGGTGGTGATATGGATTCTAGAAAATCCACTTGGGTTACTTGATTACATTTGTAGGGAGGTTTGTGTCATGGCAATCAAAGTTACAAAAATGTGTTGCATTGTCCACTTGCAGAAGCGAAATTCATAGCGACGGAAGCATGTAAAGAGTTGTTATGGATGAAAAAGTTCTTGAAAAGAACTTGGGTTACAACAAGACGGCAGTTATCGGTTATTTTGTTATAGTCAGTGCTATCCATCTTGGAAAGAATGTCTCCTTTCATTCAAGAATCAAAACATATTTATGTGAGATATCAACTTGGATTGGGGATGTAATGGAGAAGAAGTATTACAACTTGAGAAGATCCCGTACGAGAAGAAAATGGATCGGACATGTTAACAAAAATTCTCCCAGAGACAAAATTTTGAATCTTGTCGTTTAGGCATTTCTTGGATTGGTGGAGCCTACATGTAGTCGGGAGGGGAGATTTGTGAGTCCACTCCTACATTTAAGAGGAAGAAAACACAAGTGGTAGGTCCCACCAGTAGGTCAAGTCCTGCAAATGGTAGGTGCAACTTACAAATGGTAGGTAAACCACGATGGTAGGTGTATCTAACATTGATATGAAATTTGCCTATAAATAGGCAATGTCTTTGCCTTAAGAGAAACATCAACCTGACAAACGAAGAGAAGCTAAGCAAAGCCAAAGGAACAATTTCCTTTGAAGAAAAATAGTGTTGTGTGAGAAAGTGGGAGAGAATATTTTAGAAAAATATTGGGATATTTTTCTAAAAGGGGAGTGACAAAATAGTGAGTTTGGGAAACACTTGTGTGACACTATTTTGGGTTTATCTCAATTTGTTGTATTCTCTCTCACTTTGTACCCATTAATCTTATTAGTGGAATAAATATTTTCGGAGTTTGTCCCGTGAACTTAGCCCAAATTAAAGGGTGAACCACGTTAAATTTCCGGTGTTATTATTCTACTCTGTTGAATTCATTTTGTCTTTACCCGCCGTGCCCAACACCTTTTTAGATGTAAATTTTAAATCCTTTATTGATCGATAGTAAATCGAAATATATATGTTCATTAACTATTTTCTTGATTCGAACTAATTAGAAAAATAAATAATATCGTTATGGCTAAAAATCAGACTTGCTTATTCTTAAGAGAACAGTACAATTCTTTTAAATTCTTTAAGTGAATTAAGTTCGTGCAATATAAAGTGATGAGTTAGAAGCTAGAGTCAAGTAAACACACAAATTTGAATAAAAAGAACAAAAACATTCACTTAATTATCATTTTTGTATAGATTTATGGTGTAAAACAATCTTATTATTCTAATTTAAAAAATAAATATTTAAAATTAATGAAAATAAATTTATATCATATACTATATATAAAATAGTATTAATTTTTCTAAAGAAATAAAAAAAAGTATACTTTTTTTTATCTGTATGGACATACATAATTAAAAAAATAAGAATTAAGGTTTAAAAAATATATAGTATTAGTGTTAAAAGTTTACGAAGTTTAAGGAATATTTGCATAAATTACATAAATAATATATGTTATATTTAATTTTAGTTATTTAAATTGTAAATTCTATTTAAAAATAATAATTAGTAAACTTAATTTTATCATAAATATAAATTAAAATAATAATAAAATAATTACATCAATGAAATAGGTAGAATCAATAACTAATATTTAGTAAGAATTAATTTAGCTGAAAATTGGGAATGTGAAAAGTACTTGGAAATTAAGCTCACTATTGTCTTTTCCACATAGCATGCAAAAGGTCAGGTAAACACTTGGAAAAGGAATCAATCTCATTATTCAATTTTTTTTAAACGTGTTTTCATTAAACTTTTTTTCCTGGGCTGAAGTACTATCATTAATAATAATAATAATAATAATAATAATAATAATAATAATAATAATAATAATAATAATAATAATAATAATAATAGACAATTCTCTTAATTCTTCAAAAAAAAAATCTTTTAATTCTAAAAATAGATAATCATATTCTCTTAATTATCATTTAATTATAAAATCTTTCTCCAAATTTCTTGATTTTTATGATTTTTTTACAATAACCTCCATTAATTGTTTTGATATAATTACAAGAATGAATGTGATTATTATTTTTTAAGTTTTTTTTTTGTTCTCTAATAAAACTTGGGAAAATGTATTTGGAATTGGCTTTATATACAAATACAATTTACACACTGAATTTATGTAGCAATCAACCACATAAATTATATAGTCGGGGAAGAAACTTTAAGTCAGTCAAGCCATGACAAATAGACAGTGAGTTATAATTGCGTTTCTTAATAATAATCGTGAAGTATTCCATATATGCTGCTAAAATGAAATATATATATATATATATATATATATATATATATATATATATATATAAAGAATTATTAGTTACATGTACTTAATTTCAAGTTTCAAGTTATACTAGACAAGCTAGACTAGTGTCCAAAACGAAGTTATACCCAATAATTTCAGAAGAAAACGTAAAGTTAACTGTGGACATAGTCATCACTAATCGGGTATAGCATAAATAAAGTATAAAAAACAACAAAATATCACATATATATATATATAATTTATATATTTTTCCTCTTAAAAAATATTCGATCAATTATTTTATATTAAATATCATCTAATTAAATCTTATTTAAATTTGACTTACAAAAATTGCAGTTATTTTAACTTACTTGGTATTGAATTTTGATTAATTTTAATATTATTAGATGTTATTTTTGTTATTATAACTTTTATAATTTTTATTTTATATTGTTATAAAAATAGGAGAATCATTTATAACTTTTCTTTGATTATCTTTCTTAAATATTTTAATAAAAATATATCACTCTACTCTATGTTTTAGCTATACATTTTTTTTGGGTAAAAAAAACAAAAAGTTTTGCCTATAAGTATTATTATATATTATAAAAATATCACAAATAAAATTAATTTTACACAATTTTATTACATATATTTTTTTATTAGCCAATTATATTATATAACTAAACTATTTCATATAATTTAAAAGGTATCATAAATTTATAATATTACAAATTTTCTTTTGGTAGTATGAAGATTAGTGGGAAAAAGACCCACGAAATTTAGAAGGAAAAAAATTCAATAAAAGGAATGTTGGACCCAAGAGAGAGCCGATGCAGACAAATAAAAATAACCTAAAATTCTTGGGCCCACTAAAGAGGCCTAAATATGTAAACAAACTATAAATTAGGTCCAAGCTTGCAAAAATCCCGTAGGCGTTATAAATAAATAAATTTGATGATTAAACCAAAATCAAAAGACAAATGAAAGCCGGTTATTAGAGTCAGTGTGAATGATGAAACCTCACCGATGACGCTGGCACAAATAAGACATAAAGACATCAGCTATTCATTACTCCAAGTACCTTTGTAGACAACCATCCCCACTACTTAATACACTCGGTACACTACTTGTGCTATCTTATATTCTTATTAGTATCATATTTTTAAATTATTATATTAATAATTTTTTTATTTAAAAATTAGTAAGTTTTTAATACAGACATTTAATTATCGATGAAACTTTTTTAATATCTCTATTTAAATAATTAATAAATCTTTAATATCTTTATTTAAATAATTTGTACACATTTGATACTCTAATTTTAAACACAAATGATAAAAAAGTTTTTAAGTTTTAAATAGATGTATCATTATTATGTCACTTCAAGAATATGGATATTAATAGTTATTAATACTTTCACTACCAAACTTATAATCGATTTACTATAATTTTATGTAGAACAAATATTTATTTTGATATTTACATTATGTTAAATTCATTGTTTTTATTATTAAACAATCTTTTAATAAACTATTTCAACAAAAAATTAATTAATTTAATCAAAATATTTAAATAATTTATGTGTCATATGAATTCACGAAGAAGCGTCGTAATTAAAATAATTAAGTTATGATTTCATGTAACATAAACATGAGTTAAAGTTTTAGATCAAATTGATTTTTTTGTTAAATTACTCGATTAAAAGAAATTTGAATAATAACAAATAATTAATTAAAATAAAAAAGATATTAAATTAAAAATTTTACATAAAATTAATAGATAAATAGATATTTGGCCTTTTCTTTAAAATTAAATAATACAATGTAATTTTAAAAGGTAAATATATATCAAGAGTTTTAAAAATGTGACTATTTAACAAAAAAAATGTAAATTATATAAATTTAAATGAAAGATAAATGAGTTTTATTATCAAATTATGAGATGAATTACTAGTTGTACACAATCTTGCGATTGTAAATAAAATATTCACTTAAAACATAATTAGTACATGATATTAAAGATCATAACGGTATAAATTTTATATTTTTATATGTTTGATTGTGAAGTAAAACTATATCGTACAGAATAAAATATACGATTATGTAAAACTTTATTAATATTAGTGGGTTGGATTTAAAATGTACTTAATACTTTACTTAATATGTTTGAAATTTTATTTTAAAATTATTCATCGATTTTTTCATCTCAAATTATTATTATTTTTATTTTTTAAATGTAAAGAAAACATAAAAATAAATTTTATAATAAAATTATGTTGATGGACAAGAACAACACATAAAATAAAATAAATATTATTTTAAATATAAATTATTTTATTAAAATAATTATTATCAATTTTATCTGATTATATTAGATATATTGTTATCAAATATTATACTATATAATTATAATATAATTCAATATATTTTAATTTAATATAATTATTTTTAATTTATGGTATACTAAATATACACTTATAGTATTATTTGTAATCTTTCTTATTAGTATAGGAATAGTAGTAAGCGTATAAACTTCTTGTTGATTTCACTTAGACTATATTAAGAATATCTTAAGCATTTTATCTTGTGAAAATTGAAACACGTTTTATGTGGTGTAGATATTTTAGCATAGCTTTTGTTTTCTTCAATTTCTCTTAGGTGATTGTAAATAGTCAAAGCTATATCATGTATCCCTTGCCCTTTTTATAAAATTTACTTTGTATGTATCGTGTCTCGCATTGTAAGTACCCTAAACAACTTCTATCTTATTATTTACGATCATTATCTTTGTATATTTACTTATAAAACAATACTATTATTCAATTACAGCTCATATGAATTTAGTAATAAAATAATAAATTAATAATTCCTTTCGTATAGCATCCTAAAAAATCAATAATCAAATTACGAGGGATGCCAAAACTTTTTACGTTAGAGTATTCACGGTTAATAATAAAATAGATTTAAATTTAAATAGTAAATTTTGATTGGTTTTCTGAATTTGATTATTCCTTTATTTAAAACTTTGGATTGAGTTTCGGTTTTATAGAGCAGATAATTTGTTAATAATGTTCGAAATTATAAATTTATATTTTATTAAATATTATATTTTTTTTACATATAAAAATTAAAAACATTTATAATTTATAATTTATAAAATAAAATAAAATAAAATATATTATGTATACAAAATATATTATTATTTTTAATTAAAATTTCATATTTTTGAATAATTTTAAATTAAAAAGATATTAAAATTTAATTTTTGAAATTTTAAACAGTAATCGTTACCCATTCATCGTATTTATATTTATAAATTTTAATTTCAATTTTAAATATAATATAATATTTTGGTTAAAACTTTATCCGATCTCGTTGATATTCTTACATATTATTAAGGATATATTTGATAATGATTTTTATTTTTAATTTTTTAATTAGCTATGTTTGATTACAAATTCTTATTTATATTTTTCAAAATTACTATTAGTGTATACGGTAATTCATAATTTTTTTATCAAATTTATTATTTATGATTTTTTTTTATTTTCATCAAACATTTATTTATAAAACAAATAAAGTCTTATGATTTTTGTATTTATAAGTATTTAAAGAAAATGATAAAAAAAACTTAAAATTTTAAAATAATAACCAATAAATAGAAAAAATTAGCAAATAACTTATAATTAATTTTTGATTTTTTCATTAAAATTATTAACTAAAAATTATTATAAATTAATTCGTGATTATTTTTAAAAAATATAAAAATATAAAATTAATTATTTAACCGTAAATCCATAATAGTTTTCAAGTATTTTTAATTTAGTAGGAATTTATTTACCAGGAAAGCATCAGTAACTCAATCCTTTTCATTCTCAAATAAGAACCTTATACTCTCACATCAACCTTATTAAAAAAAATATTGATTGTATTAACAAGAGATTTCATTAAGCAAACAAAATAAAAAACAACTTAATTATAATTCTTTCTATTTTAAATTTATTTCATTCATTTTAAATTTTTGAAACAAGTTATATTTTTGCTACTATCACCAAAAGTAATGGGAACCCCAAAATTATGCACATAATATTCTGGGATTGCTTTACTCATAAAATGTAAACTTCCGAATAAGGGGCAAAAGCATAAAGTATACATACTTCTATCATTAGTATTTTTCTTTTGCTTGATTTAAAGATGTGGGGTTTTTTTTTTATTTTTCTGATGATTTTATAAATGCGATTTTTATTTTTTATTTTTCTTATCTGGAACTATTAAATGTAGTGTTACTTTTCTACATTTATAAAATATTTTGTAATCATGAGTTATAACTCTTTATCAAGTGGGCTTCAACATTTATATTTGGGCCACAATTATGAGGATGCCGAACTAAAAGTCCCGTTTGTGTCAGTTTATCGGTATGTGACAGCGTTTATTTTTTAATTAAATATTATAATAATTGTTATTTTTTTTAAAAAAATAATTTTTAGAGCACTGTTAAACACACCCTTAATTAAATTATCATTTATCTTTGTATCATTTTTCAAATAATACATATAAATTTTATATTTTTTAGATGTTAACTTTCATTAAAAATGCAAAAAAATATCGATAACACTACTCTTATTTTTAAAAAAATCATAAACAAACAAACCCTAAAACTCTAATTATCAAGTTAGAAAAAAAGCAAAGCAAATCCAACTAACAATGATAAATAAGCCACAGTTTTTTTTAAATAGTAATTTTATATGATACTATTGGTTTAAAATATAATCATTAAATTGGATACTTATAAAAATTAATTTAAATTTATGAATATGATAATTACGTATTAATATTAATATTGAAATTTATTTATAAATTATTGTTATATATAAAACACAATATATATAAATTTAAATTTTTATAAAAAAATATTATTATTTATAATCACATTTAAAAAATTTAAAAAAATTAAAAAAATGTTTGTATATTTATTAAATTATTATAAATATTTATATTTATTTTAAAATAAAATAATAAAATAATATAATTATGATATATATAATATAAAATAAAAAATATATATTTATTTATAATTTAATAATAATTCGATAAAGATCGGATATAACAGATTATAAAATTTATTAATACGAATTCGATTACTATCTAAAGAGATTATGTAATTTTAATATAAATTTAATTTAAATATAAAATTTATCCGATAAGAATTTTACAAAATAAATCAAAATTTGCATTTTAAACGTATTCATAGAGTTATTTGCCTAACCAAAATAGTGCACTCTGTTTTCCTCTCGCACACTCCTCCGTCCCGTTACGACCGTTGCACTCTCATCCGTTGTTAGTCCATTAGCCGACAAACCTCACGGAACCAAAAAGGAACATAATATATTTTTAAAAAGAGCTTATTATTAATTTTTTATAATAAAAGCCCATAAATTCTGTATTAAAATTCAATAAAGATCTTCAAAAGACGAGCACACTCTCTGTCACATACAAAAGCAAGCACCACAACCAGTACCGTATGTCTCACTGTTTTCACGGTTCCCACTCTCTCTCTCTCTCTCTCTCTCTCGGAGTCTCTGATTTCACAGCTTCTAGAGCTTCATCTCTCTCTGATTTTAATTTTCTCTGTCTTAGGGTTAGGTCTTCTGCATTATCATGTGAAACACTTGTCAGTGTGAGTTCAAGGTTAGAGCCGGATCTCTACAAGGCTAAGCAATCGAACTATTCTGAAAGGTGAGTTCAATGGGGAATTGTTGCAGATCTCCGGCAGCCGTCGCCAGAGAAGATGTGAAATCGAACTATTCTGGTCACGATCACGGCCGGAGAGACTCCCACTCCGGCAAGAAGGCTCCGATTACTGTTCTGAAAGGTGTTCCGAAGGAGAACATTGAGGAAAGGTACTTCGTGGATCGGGAACTCGGTCGTGGTGAGTTCGGTGTTACTTACCTCTGTATTGACCGTCATACCAGAGAGCTATTGGCTTGCAAGAGCATTTCGAAGCGGAAGCTGAGGACTGCAGTTGATGTTGAGGATGTGAGGCGAGAAGTGGCGATAATGAAGCACTTGCCTAAGAATTCCAGCATTGTCAGCCTGAAGGAGGCTTGTGAGGATGACAATGCCGTGCATTTGGTGATGGAATTGTGTGAAGGAGGTGAGCTCTTCGATCGGATTGTAGCTAGAGGACATTATACAGAGCGAGCAGCTGCAGCTGTGACGAGGACAATTATGGAGGTTGTGCAACTCTGTCACAAGCATGGGGTGATTCATAGGGACTTGAAGCCAGAGAATTTTTTGTTTGCTAACAAGAAAGAGAATTCGCCTTTGAAGGCTATTGATTTTGGCTTGTCTATATTCTTCAAGCCAGGTAAAGAGTTTAGGCTCATGGCTACTTTTGGTTTTTCTTCCTTTAATTTTTGGCCTAACATATGGTCCCTTGCTAATTTTGTCCGTACTGCTGTTAAGAATTGATTAATATACTCTAACCTTACCTGTAGCTATTAAATGGAATTTAATGCATTCTACAACAGTAGGAGTGAATGTGATAGGAAGAATTCGCTTTGAAGGGTACCGTCTGCTTGTATCCCCTTTGTATTTTGACGGTTAATTGTGCTCTTCAACGTCTGGATTAGTTTATTATCAAAACAAGATAGTCTCTTTCCACTTGTGATCAAATGTTTTTCATTTGCTAGTGCATTACCACCTGCACCTCTTTTAGGGTGAACTGTAGCATATTTTTTTGCCCGATCAATATCATTATGTAATTTTTATTTTTTTGGCTAGTGTGTATTTTGAATGATTTTATAGATTATATGAAATGAAGATCATTTGTTGTTTAATAAATTAGCAACAACTGAAAAAAAAAAACTAAACTCAACACTTGGTTAGTATCCTTCAGATAGTACCAAGGTTTCTTAAAATGTGCATTGAAGATGTCAGTTAAAATATATTTTACTGCTAATGTCAGTTATCTTCAAATAAACCTGTTATTATGTGATACAGTTGCAGTTATTCAGCTATTACGGATGAAATACGTATAAAGATGTTCAAAAATCTGAATTTCCTGCTCTGGTTATACAGTTTTCCGTCTTTTATCCATAAGAAATCCACTCTGCTACTTCCTTACATAAGCAAAGCTTACCTATGATATGTTGTTATTCAAAATCTTCTATGTTACTCCTGTAAGATCACATCTT
The DNA here is from genome assembly GCA_033030585.1 of Hippophae rhamnoides. NCBI lineage: Eukaryota > Viridiplantae > Streptophyta > Magnoliopsida > Rosales > Elaeagnaceae > Hippophae > Hippophae rhamnoides. The sequence continues at coordinate 54,931,409 of CM065433.1, read as the reverse complement.
ATTATTATGTTTTTTTTTTCAAGATTTGTCTCTTTTGTGTGGCTTTTAGGTGGTTCATCCGTTCATGTAGTCTATGTAGAATTTCGTTATGTATGACATACTAGTTTAGATTTATTTGATCTTCACTAAATGGTTCATACAAACTTGTGTTAAAGACTTTTAAACCTTTCTGGTTATGTTACACATTTGTTGAGCATACATCGTACTGTGGCTGTCCAGGATGATTTCTCGGATACATGAAAGTGGTGTCTTTAAATAGTCGTCGACCAAAAGCATTATAATTGTCTGGGTAAGGGAGTTGTGCTAAGGGGGCATGGTGTACCCTTCTCTTCAGTATTGTAACTAATTGATATGTTAAATGTGTAAATACGAAGTTATAATAGTATGGAAACAATCGATTTTTCTTTTTTGTAATGTTCTTATACTAGCTTATTAACTCTTTCTTATTCAAATTTGCAGGAGAGAGATTCTCTGAAATTGTTGGTAGTCCATACTACATGGCACCAGAGGTTCTTAAGCGAAACTATGGGCCAGAAATAGATATATGGAGTGCTGGAGTTATCCTCTATATATTACTGTGTGGCGTTCCCCCATTTTGGGCTGGTAATTATATATGATTATTTTGATGTTTTCATCTCTCTTTCTCTGAAGTCTCTAGGTTTTTCCTCACAAGTTACTTAGAGATTTTTTTTATCCTTATATCTGGAGGCTAGGGATTTGTATTAGTTTGTTCAGATTTTGTATTTCTTTTGCTATTATATTTTGTGAAAGGGGTTTTCATCAAGATTTCTTATGCAGAGTCTGAACAAGGTGTTGCACAGGCAATTCTTCGTGGGATTATAGATTTTAAACGCGATCCATGGCCCAATATTTCAGATTCTGCTAAGAGTTTAGTCAGGCAGATGTTGGAGCCAGATCCAAAGCTACGGTTAACTGCGAAACAAGTGCTTGGTATTTACTCTTGTTGAATTTAAGATGGTCAAATTGTCTTCCTGATATGGTTAAATTTCATAAAAGGAGCATGTGGATGCATTACAGGCGATGCTGCTAAAGGGATTCTAGTGCACATGAGAAATATTGGTTTGATTAAGATCATGGATACTATGTTCTATTCACCTATCAAATAGTTTATTTTTATGAATTTTTAAACCAAAAGATTTAGGAAAGCTATATTTATGAAAAAAAATTGAAATGTCCATAGACTGATCAGTAAAATCTAATTACCAATGATTTTTTTATTTGTTTTATATCTTATGCAAGAGGCAGCAATGGTGATACTTTGTGTCCTTAAAGAACTTAGTGAAATGCCGAGGAACTGCAGCTGAAAATTTGACATTTGAAGTGCTGTAAATATTTTGATCTGTTATGTATCTCTAGACAATAAGAAAACCGACCTTCAAATTATGAAAAGCTTTAACTTTATCTAAGTTGGCTTAAGTCTCAAGAACTGTGTACAGGTGCTTGGTAAAGTGCTATTAGGTGTAGAGATTGGCTTGAAAGCTTTAAGCTGAATTGGATGTAATATTATTCTCAAGATATTAGCTGGTAGGAGTTTTCATATTCGAATTTGAATTGTGAGTGTTGGTTATATGCTGATATTTTAGTGGATTTGTTTTCCCCTCTTGACCACAGAGCATTCTTGGCTCCAAAACGCTAAAAAAGCTCCAAATATTCCTCTTGGAGATGTTGTCAAGTCAAGGCTTAAGCAGTTTACAGTGATGAACAGATTCAAAAGAAAGGCATTAAGGGTTGGTTACCTCCTACTCTCTCTCTCTCTATCTGTGTCCTCTCTCCTTCCCCTTGCCCCTGCCTCTCCCTGTATAAGGAATAATTTCTAGTGATACCAAACAGGTTATTGCTGAATTTTTATCCGGTGAAGAAGTGGAAGACATCAAAGAGATGTTTAAGAAGATGGACACTGACAATGATGGCATTGTTTCAATTGAAGAATTGAAATTTGGACTTAGAAATCACAGCTCCCAGCTTGCAGAATCTGAAGTTCAGATGCTTATTGAAGCTGTGAGTGTGATGATCCCAAATTATTATTTTTATTTTTATCAAAATGTCAATATAATCTATAAAAAAACTTCTGAGAATCCTTGTATTGATCTTTTCCAGGATATCACTTTGGTTGATAATTATGGTTATTCAGGCAGACTTATTTTATGATAAATTCCTTTCGTGGGAAGAGAGTAATTATTTACAAAGAAACTTTCTTGTTGCTATAAAGATATTTCTTCCTGGGAGCTGTTTGTATAAGCATTGCCAATTCACATATGTTAGTAACTCAGTGAAATTGACGTCAACTTGATTTGTTTTTAGCTTTATCTAGGGACATGTAGTGTGCCTTATGTGTATATGTCTAGAGGTCTTAAAGCTAAACATAATAGAACTCTATGCAAATTTATTGGTGTAATGGATGTCTTGGGGCATGCGTGTTGATCTGGTGTAGAGAAGATATTTGAGTAATACAAAATTTGAATTGTAAGATTCTTGACCCAGAAAGTTCTGTTGGTGCAGGTTGACACAAACGGAAAAGGTACAATGGATTATGGAGAATTTCTTGCAGTTTCCCTCCATCTTCAAAGGATAGCTAATGATGAGCATCTTCGCAAGGCCTTTTCCTACTTTGACAATGATGGCAATGGCTACATTGAGCCAGATGAGCTCCGAGATGCCTTGATGGAAGATGGAGCTGATGATGCTACAGATGTAGCGAATGACATATTCCAAGAAGTGGACACAGACAAGGTCAGTACCCAACCAGTTACTTTTTAATCCTATTATGATTTTAAAGATGGTTACTGATGTTATTGTATACTAATTTCAGGATGGGCGTATTAGTTACGATGAATTTGCTGCCATGATGAAAACCGGGACAGATTGGAGAAAAGCATCTCGTCACTACTCAAGAGGAAGATTCAACAATCTAAGCCTGAAGTTAATGAAGGATGGTTCTCTAAATTTGGGAAATGAGTGAAACATTCACAAGGTTGGTGTTTTACTTATTCATACAAAAGAAGTAGTGTATCATTCCTGAAAGTTTTTTATGATTGCTTTCTTTTGTGATCGATGGAACGATTGGAGTCCTGTATTTCTTGGTCACACATGCCTCCTTTTTCTTTGTGCGCAAGGATAATCAAGAAGACAAGTACCTTTGTTTGCTCCACTAATGTTAATTGTTTAGAGCACGGTACGTTGCCTTTGCAGGCATGACATAGCATATATGCTTCCCATTCACCATTTCAGCCATTCTGTGATTGTTCTTTGGTTGACAAATATCCCTAGGTTTGTAGTATACTTTTGTTGATGAAATGTCTAGCGGTCAATTTTACACACGATAATTTTGTGAAGAGAAATAGGGAGTGTTGTGAGCTTTGTGAAGCAGGTCAATATGCTGCTTTTTTTCCCCCCAAATTTTAAATGTATAATTATGTTCGTATTTTGCTGATTTATATATTTATTCGTGATTCATTTGTTGGTTGTATGTGTAATTGTCAGAGTGCTTGATGTGCGTTTGTTCCCGTTGGTTCTATTCATTCTCAAATTGGAGTTCCAAATACCTTTATTATTCTAATTTCTATTTGTAAGTTTTTTTTTGTTCCTGTAAAAACATTTGTATGCTTTTTATGTATCTAACTGATTTTTTAAACTCGGGAAAGTGAAACTAATTCCGCTAGTCCTCTTAAAATGTTCTTTTAGTTCTACCTTTAGGAAAATTTGTATGTCATTAAAGAAATTAACTCGTTCCTATTTGAGTTATGTGTATTAGTGTTTTTTTTAAATAAAGTTATTAACAAAGAAAAAGTGAAAAAACCGAAATACTTAGAAAATATAAAATAAAGAAAAAAGTTTTGGAGGGTTTGGTCGCCGCTTCCCCTTCTCCTCCTCTGCTGGTGCTGCTAAATATTCCATGATTTTTTTAAATTATATTAAATTGCATTTTTTTATATATATAAAGGATGAAGAGTCAAATTAATCAATTTGTTTAGGTTATTGATGGATAGTTTACTACCCTAATTTATAAAAGGACCTTTTTGGTTTTTTTGTTTATAAGAAATAAGCTGTTGAAAGACATTTTTACTTTAAGATAATATTTTATTATATAAAGTAATCTATAAATATATTATTGAATTTTTATATTTGTATGTTTATATTGTTAAATTAATTTTTATCTTATTTATACTGTGTAATTAAAAAATTATTTCCTTCATGTTATTGCATCCATCTTCCGTTTATTTGTCTCATTAAAAATTAAATAAAAATTTAAAATTATCTGTTATAAATCATAAACAAATAATATAATTTGTGATAATTAACAACACAACGTCAAAATCAAAATCACTGAAAAGACACATTCTTCCTCATCTTCCTCGACTCCACTCTAAAAACCTTTACAACCCATTTTTATACATTTTTAAACCCCATTTTCTTAACTGGTCATTTGACTTCTGAAGAGGGTGGCACTCTTATAAGCTACGGTTTGTAACTTTAAGTTATCTTTTCCGATATTCGCAATCTTCGTGTGCTTGCGACAACTCATTCATGCAGCATCCAGGAAAAGCATTCATGCTGCTTTGAGTTGCTACTGCCTTCTTTTGGATGGATTTTTTTGTTCATTTTCTTGGGAATCAAAGTCTGTCAAGGGTATAATAATGGTTTAGGTTTTTTTTTATATAAATAAAACGGTGAAGTTGAGAAAGAGGAGCAAGAGGAAGGAGTATTAAGAGGGTATGTTGTTCATTATTAGGAAGTGTTATTGAAAGGTTTTAGTTAAGGTTTGTTTAGGAAGATAATGAACAGTGAACTTTAGATAATTTTAGATTTTTTTAATTTATTTTTAGCTGCATAAATGGAAGGAAGACTGGCAAAATATTATAAATGAAATATTTTTTTAGTTCCATCATGAGATGAGATTTAATTTGGTGTAATAAATGTAATAATTTCATGATATATTTATAATTTTATTTTATTATGTAAAATATATTTTTGAAGGCAAATTGATCATTTAAATAAGTTTTCAATTTCTTGAGTTTATTACTTTTTTTAGTATTCATGTTTCATTCAAATTTCATTTATTAATTATATTTTAAGTGTATTTTTTTAATACCTACGATACGACAAAAGTTTCTTATTTAATATACAATTTTTTAAAAAAGTTAAACTTTAATTCTTTTTAAACAGCCACCTTAAAAAAAACTATTTTAGAAATTCTTAGGCAAGGATAAAATACAAATTTACCACCACTTTTTTGTTTTTTTTTTCTTGTCAATTTTGGTTGGTTACAACGCGATTCATACATAACCACCGTGTCAGGTATGTGTTATCAGGTATTTTTCCTTCCAAAAAATAGGTATCCTTTTATTATATTTAATACCATTAATAATATTTATTATCAAAATAACTAAAACTTTATATTAGGAGAGTAGCCACAAAAGTCCTCCCAAATTATGAGGATACTTGATTTAGTCTTTAAATTTTAAAAGATATTTTTTAATCCCTTAAATTCGATAAAAATGATTAATTAAAAATAAATAATATTATTTTAATTATATTTCTATTAAAATATTATTTTTTATTATTAAATTATTAAAACATAATAAAATATTAACCATTAATAAAGATAAAAGTAAAATTTAATATAAATATTATTTAAAAAAATAATAATATTCTAACATAAAATATTTAAACACACATTTTTATTATTTAAATTAGAAAAAATTAAAATAAGAATAGTGATAATAAACAAATATTTTGTGAAAATAATTATATTAATTTTTATTTTATTATTTTAATAAAAAAATATTAAAAAAATATTATTTATACTTAATTAATAATTCAAAACTAATAATAAAAAAATATTTTTAAATATGAAGAACTAAAAGAACACCAGGACTTAAAGGAATTTGTATGATACTTTTTTCTAATATATTTTAATTAATTAACTATTTATATAGCTATTGGTTTAAAAGTTTAGTTAATATTTAAGAATAATAAATTTAAAATCTATAATATCTATAATTATATTTTTACTGTAAAAAATATATAGTGTTTGAAGTTGATAAATCTAACAAGTTAATAGTGACTCTGTCTTTGTCACATTTAACACATGTTTGTTTGGAGGGAATGGAATGGAATCAGAATTGATTCCTTCTATTTTATGTGTTTGGTTGGACGGAATGAAATCAGATTATTAAAAGAGAATGAATCACAATTCCTTCTACTCCCCTTGGTAATCATAATTCTATTCCCATCTAAACTTTTTTTTTCAATTTTACCCTCACTTAAAATATAACCTTAAACTCAAATCCCAATTTCTCAAACCCAAAATTCCAAAACCCTAAACCCTAAACCTAAAATTTTAAAACCCTAAACCATTAATCCCTAAACCCTAAATCCTAAACCTTAAAACATAAATCCCAAAACCTAAAACCCTAAAACATAAATCCCAAATCCCTAAACCCTAAACCCCACATCCCTAAACCCTAAACCCTAGACCTTAAAACATAAATCCCATAACCCTAAACCCTAAACCCCAAATTCCAAATCCTAAAACCCTAAACCCTAAACCTTAAACCCCAAATCCCTAAACCCTAAACCCTAAACCTTAAAGCATAATTCCAAAAACCCAAAAACCTAAAACATAAATCCCAAAACCCAAAACCCCAAATTCCAAATCCTAAAACTCTAAACCCCAAATTTAAAATTCTAAAACCCTAAACCATTTTTAGAAAAATAATAATTTTAACCCTAAACCTTAACCTACAAATATAACCCCAAATCCTAAATCCCACATCCCAAACCTCAAAACCCTAAACCCTATTTAGAAAAATAATAATTTTAATAATATATTTCTTTTTAATTAAGTAATAATTATTTAGAAAAATAATGATTTCAATAATATATTTTGTGTGACGAAAAAATAGTAATTAAATGACATTATTTGAATTTTACAGTATGTAGTGGTATTAAGGTTATTTACAGCTTTTTTCATTCCATTCCAGTGGTAAACCAAATACTGTAATCCTGATTCTGAGCTTCATTCCAGTGATCAAACCAAACAAAATTGTTTTCTTTCCATTCCATTCCGATTCCCATTCCGATTTCGATTTCATTCCACGAACCAAACGCCGCCTTAGATTATCTTTTTATTTTAAATTATAGTTTATTTGATTTGGGCTAGAAATACCTATTACAAGATAAATTATTGAGTCACTGTATAAAAAAGATTATAAATAATATAAATAGAATAATTAGTAATAAGATAATGAGTTTTTTTTTAGATTTTAAACTGTGAATTAAGTGGGGTGCACAAAAAAGTAAGGTAATTTTGTCTGTTTTTATGTAAACTTTTTTCTCAAAATTTATAATACCTTTTTTATTCTTAATTAATCTCATATTTTTATTATACAATATATGTCTTCTTCTATAATTTTAAGAAATATTAATAAAAAAATTTAAATTTTCATTCAATAACTTCTTTTTTATAAATAAACATACCTAAAAATAATTTTTATAAAATATAATACTAAACAACGCCAATCAATTAATAAGAACATCTAAGTGACATTTTTTAATATTTAATTAATTATATTTATAAATTAATAAATACTAATTTTATTTTTAAAATAACAATTACTGTTGTTAGAATAAGAGTTTAATATTTAGAAATAAACTTTATAAAAAAAATAGATAATTTATCCTTGTAATAATATTTATAGCTATAAAATATCAATCTTATAATAAAAAAGTATAGACAGGTTTTCAGCCAGTCTGACTTGCAATTTATTCTTGTCTATAAAATGCATAAGTTTGTTTATCGTTTTGTTAGGCGTAGCCAGAGCTTCAGTCTGTCTTTTATCATAACTTGTCGCCTTTTCCCCCAATTTCCCTGAGTTCTTTTTTAGTAGTACTTTTTTTTTTAACAATTAAATAATCAAAATTTAATTTAATTTAATTATAATAATAGATCGAACTGTTTCAATTATTCACAATACGTCAGCTCAATTGAAATGAAAAGATTTTCCTTAATTATTGAACACCTTTCAAAGACAATGGCTTGAAATTATGACGCGTGACATGAATAGAAGTAATATAAAAGAAAAAAATATAAGTTAGTTAATTATAATTAATATAATAATTAATTATAAATTAAAAAATATATTATTTTATTTAATAATTATTTATCTTATTAAATATAATTATATTATAATTTGTGACTCATACAAAATGGGTATTCTTTCAAGAATTATTAGTGAAATTTATGCCATAATTTTTTATTTTAAGACTTAAAAATATATTATTTAAATAATAATTTTAATTAATAATTTCAAATTTATTATAGATATTAAATATAAAAATAAATAATTGAGATTTAATACAAAAAAAATATTATGATCTTATTTTTTAAAATCTAATTCTCATGTGTCACTAAAAATGCAAATCTTTATTAGATAAAAATTGGACCTAGTAATGACATAATTTGGGTGTTACATGCAATTTGAATTAAAAAGGAAAATGAAACTAATATCTACTTGACAAAGGTTACTAGTTGATTTATTAAGTATGTTACAATTATTTTTATTAATGTGATATAAAAATATAAATTAATTTTTTAACTTAATTACTAATTGTATTTTAATGTTGTTATATTTAAATAAAATTATTATTAATAAAAAATAATAATTTTAATAATAATTTATATTGCATTAATATTATCACCCTTTATTTAATATTAACTTAAAAATAAAAATAAAAATTTTTGAAAAAAAAAGTTTTTCATTTTGAATTTTTGACTACTTATCAATTTATTCTCAAAACAAAACTCATATTTTAATAAAACTCATTTCATTATATATTTAATATTCAAAAAATTTATTAGATACACAATATATTTTATAGATATTCTGGTGGATGTTGGATGTTGGATGTTCATTGTCAGGTTTGCTACTTCGACATATATAATGTTTTTTATAAACATGTATTCAAAAAATAAAAATAAAAACAGAGACCGTCCATATAATATTCTTTTTAATATCAAATTGAATTACTGGTCATTAAAATTAATTGAATCTAATAATTAAAATATGGTCTTACTTTTCTATTTAACTAAAGCATTTATTACACTTTCACAACTTACTATCAGTCACTAAAAATAACATTTTTTTCCCTCTTTACTTTAATGATTGAATTCTTTTCTTTTCTTATTTTTACTTATTAAATTTAAATTATATATTTTTAATTTAAAATTTAGAATTATTTTTATTAATATTTTAAAATAATTAAAGTTTAAATTTAAAATAGACAGTTAAAATTTAAAAACAAATAAATAATCATAATCTTATTATCATATATAATTAACCAACGAATTATTCATTTTAAAACTCCAACAAATAAATGGCTTATATGTATTTTTTTAAAGAGAATTATTATGTTAATCTTATATTTAATTAATTCAAAAGAAGACGTCATCATCTATTTCTTGTAATTAAACTTTTTCTCCGGATGGAGAAAAAAAAAAAAACACCTTAAATTCCCATTGCCGTTCGGTCAAACTCTGCCGTTCAAATTACCTATTCAAAGTCGTCGTTCTTCTATATTTTATTATATGCTTCATAATAATATAAGGAAATATCAAATTTATCCTAACTTTATCATAAATTATAAATGAGAATAAATAATATTATTAATATAATTATTTTAAATTTATATAACTAAATTTAATAAAAAATTATCAATTAAATTATAATTATAATCTAACTGAAATATATAAAAAGTAATCTAATCATAACTATATTTTTTCTTTATATTTTTCAATGGAATACTAAATTAAAAGATATTAATTTTGACACAATATAAATTATTATTATTATAAAAATATTTTATTAATAATGACATTAAAATAAATATTATAAGTATTTTTATTACTACAAATATATAAAATATATAAGTATTTCAATGTCATTATATAATAAATATAATTACATTGAAATATATAAAATAAATATTAATTTTAACAAATTAAGGCAGTGTAATTAAACATACACAAAAAGGTAGTATAAGTTTGTTTTATATTTATTTCATACACAAGTACCTCGGTAATTAATCTACATATGCAGATAGAAAGTATATAACAATCGACATAACCACATACTAATAGTTGTCAATATTCTATATATATATAATACAATGAACAACATAATTTTATTTTATCTTTTAATGTTTGTATTTAATTTTTAATTATATAAGAAGGTGGGAAGCATAGTAGAAGGGGTGCAAGGAAAGTTGAGATGATCAAATAGTTTAGGAAATGATGATATGAACTCATCATCTGAGCTCACTCTCACTTTTGATGATATGGTCTGCAAATTATTAATATCTTTATTATTAATTTTGAAATTGATCATCATTATTATCAAGTTTAACCTTCTTTTCAGAATTATGCCAATCTTCTTCTTTGAACTCGGGAAGTGAATCGGTCTTGTCAGTTTTTGAATCGGACTCAGTAGTGCCTTTTCTGTTATTTGATTCGGATGATGCCTCACAAAGATTTGGCAGTGATGATGATGTGGGAGGGAAAGCCTTGCTTGTAGCTTTGGTTTGAATCATACGATTTTCTGTTATTTTTTCAAAGTATTTTCTTTGCGCTTCTATCTTTCACTTTCAATCTCTTCTCAACCTTTATTTTAGCCCCCAAAAATCACACACACAAACACACACACACAAATAGCTTTAATCAAGTACTTAATGTAATATAGACAATTTAAACAATGAACATTAATTTCCGTAAATAATAATTCAAACAATAATATTTACACAATTACTTTTTTCACGTTAGAAGTTTACGAAAAGTTATAGTTTATTGAATAAATTACATATGTGTTCCTTTACTTTCAAAATTTAAAATCTTATTTTAAATTGATATTTTAATCGTGTTATATTTATGGATATTTTGAAAGTCTGTAGCAGTTTCATTAATTTTCCAAGGTAGCTATTGAGATTTTAAAGTTTTGATTGATTAATATTACCTCAATTTCATTGCTCAGCAGCCTTTGTCTTTCCAAATGCAATTTTAGTGCTTCATTTAGTTGTGCGGCTCTACAAATTAAAAAGAAATTCCGCGGCAAACTTAAATATTAATTGAGATTTAACAATATTGATAGGGTAATTAAGTGTAATGATATTATAACTACTATAAAAATGTAAATTTTTTCCTGATATTAATTAAATAATTGTGTCATTATTTTTGAATAAAATTAATATTATTACGAAATTAGTAATTAATTAACTTATAATAAACAAAGAAATTTTTATTTAGAAAGAAATATAGCACACGAAGAAGTAAAAGAATTCACATATTATTATTTATTAATTAACTTACGATGTTGTACCAAAATTAGGCAGTATTTCTGTAATGTCTTTCCTTTCAACGTTGCCTCCTATACGTACGTGGGTGTTAAATTTAAAATCATAACAGTTAAGATGCAAGTTAGAACTCTTTCTCTTGATAATATAACATACATATAAGAGTGCATGAGCATTATTAAAAAATAACTAAAAGTTAAAAATACTAACATTTTTCATTATGGGTTGAATTAATTTTTTTTTTTTTTGTATAAATGGTTAAGGCGGAGTAGTGAAACTTACTACTGTTTGATTCTGGTATAAGTTTTGCCATCCTGTACTTCTGTCATATTGAACATAATGTATTTTTTCGTTAGAAATTACTTTAGTTTATTCTCTTTATTATTATTTCTTATAATTTATTTCCTTACTTTTTTAATTTGTAAGGTTTGATATTGAGGTAAAATTTCAAACTGGCATCAATTTTTGAATTAAATGTATAAAAAAATTATTATCTAGTTACTTTTTTTTTCTTTTTCATTTGTTGACAAATTTTTAATTTCTATTTAGTTATAACCATAACTATTAGAATAAATTTCAATTTAATGACATAAATCCTTCGAATGTAAAATTTTAGTTTTTATTACGTAAATAAATATATATCTTTTAGTATTTAAAGAAAATGAATATATATATATATATATTATATTAAGAGGGTTAAAAATGAAACCTAACCCTCCATCAATTTTGTCTAACATATATACAATCTATTTTACTATCAAGAATATCTGGATTCAATTACCAGTTATGTGTGCGTGAGAGTATAGTAATTAAAACAAAAAAAACATGTATTACGATCTCAGCAAGAGCAGCTTCAGAGAGAGGGAGACCTGCAAGTGGCTTTTGACATGGTAGATAGTTAATCCAGAAATGCTCATGGCTCTCAAAATACCCCTTGGAGTTGCCCCTGTGGTTCATGCATATACAAATTTATTAGTTAAACGTAGCATTGTTAATGAGTTAGCCTAAATTAAGTTCTAAACAAAACAAAATTTGAGATATATAATTAACTTACTATCAGGACCACCAAGCTGATTAACAGCCTCCACGAACCTTTCATGTAGCTCTGAACTCCAACGTAGTCGTTCTTTAGCTGAGCCATTATCTGATTCTTTTTTTGAATCCATTAATTAATTATTTACGTATTAATTTTGATTTTCTTAAGCAAATACAAACAATACATGGTGGTGATGGTCAAGTTCATTATAAAGAAAAAAAGATGATCAATGGCAGTTCAAAGAAAACGTATAACAGTTGGATGCAGATAGAAAAATCCAAAATGGCGATGTTGTCTATGGTAGAGTGCTAGGTTAATTTAGATGCCTTAATATGTCTATTCTGTCTGTAATTCTACGAGTTCACCAAGAATATTGCGTTAAGTCCTAAACATTTTAGATGCTTCTCTTAGTATTGGTTTTAATAGAATTAGTTTGAAATGAAATTGTTTGTTTAAAAGTAATTTAAAGATAAACATTAAAATGTTTTTACATAAAATTGATAAAAGTGATTTAAAATGACATTTTAGTAATTAATTTAGTAAAAGAGAAGGCATCTTAAACTACTATTTATCTCAAAAGTAAGGATTTATTACTTTTAAAAAAAATACAAATAATACTTGTCAAATTTTTGAAACCACTTCTCATAAAAATTTCCAAACACAGCCTTGAAAGTGTACTTCAAACCATTTAAAATTATTTTCAACTAAAAGTAAAAGCTGTTACAATTGGAGCAAACACTACATATTTAACTTTATCTCTTGCAAGTTCATGTAGAAACGCCTCTTATGTTCAATTAATATTACATATGAAAATGTGACTCAGATTATTCATTATTTTCTCTTTGAATCTCAAGTACATACTATCATTCATTTTAAGTCAAAATACACACCAAATTATAATTGATGACCTTGTCTTTATAAAGTCGTTCAATTCTTGCCAACCAAGTCTGCAACATAGAATTGGCAAAAAGATTTCACCAAACAAGACATTTGGGCCTTTAAGTAGAAAAAGGCTATGAGCTAACTCCAACTGCAGCCCAATCCAATATCCTAAAATTGCCTCAGTCCGCAACATCACAAAGAAAACAATGCAGTATTTTGGAGTTTTCAGATGAAACATTTACTTATTATAATTCAAACTTATCACTTGAACCGAGTAAATAAAAACTTATTTGACCACATGTGTATGCATGAACAAGTTGAACCACATAAAATCAAACTCTTGAGGCAATCGTCTTGTAATGTAATGATATACGTTTCTTGTGACTGCATGGACTGAAATCACACTTATAATGTAATGATATATGTTTCTTGTGAGTGCTTTGAGTGCATGGACTGGAATCACACCAGTGTATGTGTGTAAGTATTTGGGCGTCCAAATGTTATTTAAAAAAAAAAACCTGCAGATGGTTATGTTGCCTTACAAATCAAATTCTGCAGAAAAGATTATAATAGATGCCGGTCTAGAGGAGCACTTGAAACAAATAAACTGACATCCTCTATTTGAACATTCTTCATTCCTGAGGTAGGAGCACATATCACTCATGCGTTTGAGAATTGGGGCAGATTTAACAACTTTGACATACATATATAGAATTGAAATTTGAAATAAGGTTAAAGAGGGGATAAACCCTTTTGAGATCATCTATTATAAATAAAAAAGAAAACAACATATTAAATTACTTGTAGTGATAGCTATCTATTTGTCAGCCACTAAATTGTGTTGTTTCTCTTCCCGTTTTAGTGACTATGATTGCCTGATCCTTTTCATGCTGCAAGATGGGCATTTGTATTGCTTGATGCTCTCAGCCTTGGCGGGTGTTATCTTCACACATTTCCCATGGTACCACCTCTCACAAATGTCGCAGCCAATCCAAAATTCATCTGCATTGTAATTCCCACCACAGCTCCCACAGAGTGTTTCACTGTGTTCATCTTCCTCCTCCTCAAAAGTCTCATCTGCCAGCTTAGGGTTGCTTCTTACTTGTCCATCACTGGACCTCTAAAGAAAATGGCAATTGGTTATTATTAGTGACAGAAAGCAGACATGCATGCCCAACAATTCATGCTAAGAACTTTAGATATGATCCCAATAAGATATCCGTATCTCAGTAGAAAGCCACTCTTTTTAAGGCTTGATCCAGATTGATAATGAACTAGGTATGAAAATTGATGTTTTTCGCAACGAGAGTCTATGAATATTGTATGAAAAATAATAATCCAAATCAGGTGGAGAACTTCATAATGGAGCAAAGAGGTTCAAAAAAAGAAGAGAATCATCTCACTTTTGTGCTGCCTCGGGATTTGCTTCCGCTGTCCACACTGGGCTTGTCTATGATGGGCTTCCTTTCAGTCACAACTTCATAAACAGTGGGCAGGTCATTTATCATGCCAAATAGACGTTTCCTGCAACATACACAATTATCGCTCTAAATTAAATAAACCATTTAAGCTCAAGCCGCTAAAGAAGAAATAAGGAAAAGCATAAACCAAAAATAACATTATACCTCTCATTGCGGTTAAAACGCGCTCCAAAATAGAATGCAACAGAAAGCAGCCAACAATCAGTATGAACAGCTACTAGTGAAAGCCAGTCCTTCCGATTCATACCATCTCTTGCAAAGTTGATACCAAGAGCTGGCTCAGGAAGCTCTGGAGGAACTTCTTCTGCTGGCAGAGTCACCTCCCAGGATTCATTTGGATTTCCATAAAGGCATAAGTTCTCCTTTTCTGAACCCTCAAAATGGGACAAATTAAATTTTGGAATATAAAAGATGATTTGTCATAAAAATTAGGGTCATTTCAACAACTTAGGTTAATCATAAGAATTTTAAATGTCAACTACTGGAAACTGTAGAATAAACCTTTTAAAATAATCTCATCCAAGTAAACATTGAATTTGAGAATTTAATAATGTATAAAATATATTTAAGTTTTTAAGGAGCCGCTTAAATGATTCAAGGATGGAAATAAGAGGCCCTTCAAATGCTTTCGCACCATAACATCAATCAATGAAATCCATAAAAACGAATGATGCTATGAGGACTTAAATCTTAAACCGGAATAAAAATAACTAGCATTTCTGAATACAAATTATTCGAGCAGTAAAACAAAATTCCAGACACATAATAGCTACATACAGAACATTAAACAGAGACTCTGCAGAAACAGCAGTGTAGAACACAACCAAACTTCTAAAACAGTATGCGGTATTGATCAAAAAAGAAAAAGAACAATATTACTCTTAACTATGTTTCACAAGTTTTCAGCAGGTGAGTTCAATCAGAGATGCCATATATGTAACAATAATATCTTCTTTCTGTAAAGTAAAAGATTGACTATAATATGTTTTTTTTATTTTCAGCAAAATTACTTCGATTATTGAAAGTAATCGAGCAATTCAAAGGTCATTAATTTCTATCACAATTTCAAAGAAACAGGAAATAAAACCGGAACCAACCTTGTTCAACACATATTTTAATAAAGAATCTTCAGAAAAAAGACCAGCATTTCCAAAGCGAACAGTCCGATCTAAAAATAAAAATTACCTGGATCACAAAGTGCAAAGAATTCATCGACATCTGCGAGCAAACCAGCAAAGAGAAGCCAGAGATCATTAAACGTACATGAATATATAAAGAGTTGGAGTAACCAAAGCCCTAAATATAGATTGAACTGAAATGAGAAAGAGATAGAGATATTGGGGGATTTGAGTACCGTAGGTCAAAGCACGAACAACCCCAGCTCTTCGAGAGTTGTAATCTTTGAAGATCTCCTCTACTGTTCGCGGACTCGAAGACATTTTCTAGACGACAATTTGAGATCTAAAAGGTTATTTTCGGAATTAAATCTCAGTGTAAGAGACCTAATTATTATTATTTACAGGACAAAACTAGAATTTGGTGAAGAGAGGAAAGAGAGATGATGATGAAGAAGAAGAAGAAGAAGAAGAAGATGGATCCAATAGATGATATAGCGTTAGGAACTTGAAATGTGCATGTCTCATTTGTCTGAGACAACGTGGTGAAGAAATAGGAACCGAATGATTTTGCTTTGAGCACTTCAATATCACGACATATGTTTTTTTTTTAAACATAATTATATGAATCCAATAAAATTACTCACATTATTTGACATTAATATACAGATTTTTCCTTTTGCCTTGGGTCAATTTGATGTTTTCATTCTATTCCCAATTTTTTCCTTTTAAATCAAATTGTAGTTGTAGACGTAATCATGTTGTTTGAATCCGACCGATGGCTAACTGAATCACTACCTATCCTATTGCTTGTACAGATTATTCAAAAAAAAAAATTAAAAAAATTAAAAAATAAAATGTTAAAGCTTACATTTTTATATTAAAATAAATTTTCATTTAGAAATTAACAATAATGTGTTTCTTTCACCAAAATTATTCAAACAAGTTGTTTAAATTGTTTTTTTATCTAATCACACTAAAAAATAACGAGGTTTTTGTTACAAATTTTGAGTATATTAAGAGAAACAAGATTCAAGGAAACTATTCCATATAGTAGAAAATCTCTTAAGTTTTTTAATAATGAATCTCAATTACAACTTATATAGTTGCGATCATAGCTTTAAATGGCTCTCTTAACACTATTTGAATATATTAGTTGTGTATTAAGTGTATGTCAACTAAGAGTGTTACTAACTTTGTATATAAATATGTATTGTCTTTGAACGAAAATAATAAGAATGAATTCTGAATATTACATGGTATCAGAGCATTTGGGTTACAAAATTCAAAATTTTTTTTCTCGTTCAAATTGGGAGCTTATTTTGGATAAACACAAATTAAGATTTAGTGCATTTTTGGGTTCAAACTCGGAACATCCTTTTGGAGTACAAACTTTTTCCCACCGCCAGCACAAGGAGGAAGCCTCGCCGCCGAGCGGCCAAACCCCAAAGTTCAGTCACTAGACGAGCCGCGAGTGAGCCACACGCGCCACCGCGACTTTCTGCCAACTTTCCATGCGCCGGCGCATGGCAACGCGTCCCTGCAACAGTTTTCTCCAGTCAACCTCGTGTTGCTCTCTGGCGTTCCCATGCGTCATCTGTGGTGGTTTGGCACTCATCGCTTGTGATTGTTCAAGTTTGGGTTTTTCCAATTTTGTGTTCTTGTTCGCTGCGTGTTTAGTCGCTGTTGTTGTTGGATTTTGTTTGTTCGTTTGTTCGTTGTCTTGTCGTTTGTAGGAGTTATGGCTGAAAAGAAATCTAATGTTGTGACGGACATAGTGCCTGTGATGTCTAAAATGACGGACCATAAGCTCAATGGCTCGAATTATTTAACTTGGAGCAAGACCATTCAAATTCATTTGAGAAGTATCGATAAAGATACTCATTTGACTAATGATCCTTCTAAAGATGATTCAAAGCAGACATGGCTTAAAGAAGATGCCCGCTTATTTCTGCAGATTTGGAATTCTATTGAGAGCAATGTAATTGACTTGATCAATCATTGTGAATTCGTTAAGGAATTGATAGATTATTTGGATTTCTTATATTCTGGTAAAGGAAATATTTCTTGTATGTATGAGGTATGCAAAGCATTTTATCGTGCAAACAAACAAGATCAGTCACTAACGAATTATTTTATGGAATTTAAAAGGACTTATAGAAGCTGAATAGTTTGATGGCTTTTACCCTGATGTAAAGGTTCAGCAAAGCCAACAGGAACAAATGGCGGTCATGAGTTCTCTTACCGGTCTTCCCTCTGCTTTTGAGACTGCTAAGTCCCAGGTTCTTTCTTGTTCTGAGATCTCCTCTTTACAAGATGTGTTTAGTTGAGTACTTCGTACAGAAGGCACGCCACCTCCACCTGCTCAATTAAATGGTGCTTTGGTCAGCCGAAGTAATAATTATGAGCATGGACGGTCAACTTATATGAATAGAAACAAAGGAGGTGGCTCGCACGGGTTTGAAACTCGACCACAAGACCTATGAGGTATTGTATGTCACTATTGTCACAAACTAGGAAATATGAAACATGACTGTAGAAAGCTTTAGTACAAGCATCAGAAAGGTCACTCGGCTCATATTGCATCCACTTCTGATACTTCTGAAAAATCGGTTCTTATTTCTGCAGATAAATTTACCAAGTTCTCACAGTATCAAGAATCACTAAGGTCTTTATCACCTTCTGTCATTGCTATTGATGATTCAGGTAAATCAAATGCATGTCTCATTTCCTCATCTTCTAAATGGGTTATTGATTCTGGTACCACAGATCATATGACAGGTAATTCTTGTCTCTTGTCTACTCTTCAGTCACACACTTCCAACTCTACTGTTACCTTAGCTGATGGGTCACCATCTCGTGTTCTTGGTTCTGGCACAATTACTCCCACTTATTTGCTTCATTTGTCATCTGTCTTACATTTACCTAGCTTATCCTTTAATTTGATCTCTGTAAGTCAGCTTACTCGTAATCTTAACTTTTGCATCTCATTTTTTCCTGATCGTTGCTTATTTCAGGATCTTATGACGAAGAAGACTATTGGTAAAGGACATGATTCTCGAGGCCTCTATATTCTTGACATATCAATACCGAAATTTGTTGCTTGCTCTGGTGTAACCTCTCCCTTCGAGGCACATTGTAGACTGGGTCATCCGTCTCTTTCTTTACTTCAGAAACTTTGTCCTCAATTTATAAAGGTATCTTTATTAGATTGTGAGTCTTGTCAATTTGCAAAACATCACCGTCTTAGTTCAAATCCAAGAGTTAATAAACGTGCTAGTGTTCCTTTTGAATTAGTTCATTATGATGTTTGGGGTTCTTGTCCTATTTTGTCTAAACCTGGATTTAAGTATTTTGTTACTTTTGTGGATGATTATTCTCGTGTAACTTGGTTATATTTAATGAAAAGTTATTCTGAATTGTTTTCTATTTTTTGCACATTTTGTGTTGAGATTAAAACTCAATTTAATGTTTTAATTCGTACTTTGCGAAGTGATAATGCCAAAGAATATACATCAGCTTTGTTTCAATCTTATATGGTTCAAAATGGCATGCTTCATGAAACTTCGTGTGTTGATATTCCATCTCAAAATGGAGTGGACGAACGTAAGAATAAACATCTTCTCAAAATTGCTTGTGCCTTATTATTTCAAATGAATGTTTCTAAACTTTTTTGGGCCGATACAATTTCAACAACATGTTTTCTTATTAATCGAATGTCCTCATCTGTTCTTCGTGGTGGGATTTCTTACAAAATTTTGTTTCCTAATAAGTCATTATTTTCGGTTGACCCAAGGATATTTTGGTAGCACTTGTTTTGTTCAGGATGTTCGTCCGCATGTTACTAAATTAGATCCCAAGTCTTTGAAGTGTATCTTCCTTGGTTATTCTCGTCTCCAGAAAAGGTTATAGATGTTATTGTCCTAGTTTTAACAAATATCTTGTCTCAATTGATGTTACCTTCATGGAAGACACACCCTATTTTTTGTCTTCTGCTCCTCCTGCACGTCAGGGGTAGGATGATGATTTGTTAGTCTATTATATCACATCATTTGAACCTGTCTCTAATCCAGTTCTTGTTAGGCCTCCTATAACTCAAGTCTACTCCAGACATAGACCTCCTGATTCATATCATGCACTTGCTCCTTCGTCATCAGATCTAGTCCTGAACGATGATCTTCCAATTGCATTACGCAAAGGTAAATGTCAATGTACTTATCCTATTTCTTCTGTTGTTTCTTATAACTGCTTGTCATCTTTCTCTTGCTCTTTTATTGCCTCTCTTGATTCTATTTCTATCCTTAAAACTATTCACGAAGCCATATCTCATCCTGGTTGGCATCATGCAATGATCGAGGAAATGAATGTGTTGGATGACAATGGTACTTGGGACTTGGTTGATTTACTTTCGGGGAAACAGGCGATCGAATGCAAATGAATGTTCACAGTTAAGGTTAATCCGGATGGGTCAATTGCTCGATTAAAGGCCCGTCTTGTTGCTAAGGGATATGCTCAAACCTATGGAGTGGACTATTTGACACTTTCTCTCGTGTTGCTAAATTGACCTCTGTTCGGTTGTTTATTTCTATGGAAACTACTCACCATTGGCCTTTGCATCAACTAGATATTAAGAATATTTTTCTTCATGGTGATCTTCAAAGAGGTGTTTATGGAGCAACCTCCTAGTTTTGTTGCTCAGGGGGAGTCTGGGCAAGTTTGTCGTCTCTGCAAATCTTTGTATGGTTTGAAACAGAGTCCTCGTGTTTGGTTTGGAAAATTTAGTCAAGCTATAGAAACGTTTAGTATGATGAAAAGCAAGTATGACCATTCTGTGTTCTACAAACAATCAAAAGCTGGTATCATTCTTTTAGTTGTGTATGTAGATGACATTGTTATTACTGGAAGTGATACTATATGAATTTCATCTCTTAAGTCTTTTCTACATACTCAGTTTCACACGAAGGATTTGGGGATGCTAAAGTATTTCTTGGGTGTTGAAGTCACAAGGAGTAAAAAATGTATCTTTCTATCTCAGAGAAAATATGTCCTCAACTTATTAACTGAGATAGGAAAATTAGGAGCAAAACCTTGTAGTGCTCCAATGACTCCGAACATCCACCTTACATCAGATGTGGAACTCTTTAAAGATTTTGAGAGATATCGAAGGGTGGTTGGAAAGCTGAATTACCTTACCGTGACTCGTCCATATATTGCATATTTGGTCAGTGTTGTTAGCCAATTTATGTCATCCCCAACAGTTCATCATTGGGCAACGTTAGAGTAAATTTTGTGTTACTTGAAAGGAGCACCTGAACGTGGTATCTTGTATGCAAATCATGGACACACTCATATTGAATGCTTTTCAGATGCAGATTGGGCAGGTTCCAAAGTGGATAGAAGATCCACATCAGGCTATTGTATTTTCATTAGAGAAAATTTGGTCTCATGGAAAAGCAAGAAGTAGAATGTTGTGTCACAATCGAGTGCAGAGTCAGAATATAAGACTATGGCACAATCTGCGTCTGAGATAATATGGATATATCGGCTCTTGGATAAAGTAGGTCTTAAAACTTCAGTACCAGCGAATTTGTGATGTGATAACCAAGTTGCTCTTCATATTGCTTCTAATCTTATGTTTCATGAGCGAACTAAAAACATTGAAATTGATTGTCATTTTGTTCACGAGAAAATTCAAAAAAGTTTTGATTTTTACAAGATATATAAAGAGTGGAGAATAACTAGGAGATATCTTCACGAAGCTTTAAGTAGGGTTCAAGTTGATTATCTTTGTATTATGTTGGGCATGATTAATATCTATGTTCTAACTTGATGGGAGTGTTAGAGATGTTAGTTGTGTATTATGTGTCTATCACTAGTTGAATATATTAGTTGTGCATTAGGTGTCTTATTTGTGTATTAGATATATGCTATCTAAGAGTGTTTCTAACTTTGTATATAAATATGTAGTATCTTTAAACGAAAATAATAAGAGTTAATTTTAAATATTACAAAGCGTAAGTGTTAGATTATAAAGAAATTCAAGATCTCGGGGCTATGATTAAAGATAAAAAAAAACAATGTAGGCATTATATTTGGCTACGTTTTTAGTTATAAAATATATGGATTATAAGATAATGTGAAGTGTAATACAGTGAACATATAAAGAAGATAGAATAAACATGATAAATATCTCTTATTTATTTAAATAAATTTTTTATAGTATGAAAATTATCTTTTCGTACTTATTTCTTAAGTTTTACTACGAGATATTTATAATTATTCATCTTATTAAATTATTATTTAATATATATGTTAATACGATGATTTAATGTGAGTTAGGGGTTGAATCATTATACTAATTAGGATCACTCATCATTCGTAATTTATAAGATTTTGGAAATTTTATAATTACATAGAAAACGAATTTGTAATTATGATTTTATTTTATTTTATTATGTACAGTTGCATTGTTTGTTACTGTAGAATAATAGTATTAGTTTGTTTGTTTTTTATTTGTCTAGCGTACTTATTCGGTTGAGAAAATTTTTTTTTTTTTTTTTTTTTGCTTTTTCCTAATTTTTTATTTCTAAGGAACAGGACTGTGTACGGCCAATTAGCAATCAGAAGTGTGCTGTGATAGGGAATTTTTCTTCTTTTTTCCCTCCCTTGTCAACTATACTTCTTCCCAAACAAAAAAAATAATCGAAAGACAATTTTTTTTTTTTTTTGAGAAATGAAAAAAAATTATATAAAAATTATCGAGTTCTACAATAAATTTAATTTACATGTTATTCTAACTTACACCTTTAATTTAAAATATGATAATTGTTTCAATACAACAATTACGTATATACTCACATTACATTTTTTCTAAAGTTGGGAGTTCATATAGAAAGTTATTTATATTCTAACAGTTATAACTTCAATGGTATTCATGTTAAAGTAACTCATACACAATTTTACTCATATTTTTAAAAAAATTTAATTTAGTACGCATTAAATAGTTCATACATTATTCAATTGAAACAGTAACTTCATTTAATTTAAAAAAAAATTGTAAGTGTATTGCACGTGACAAAAGATAGGGACAATTTCGTCTCTTTAAATTTATCTTCCTTCAATTTTTTCTCTTTTCTCTATCCTTTTCTTGTTCTCTCTCGCCCTTTCCTCCATGACACTACTTATTCTTCTTTCTTCTCAATCCATAGTGATAATGTCTTTTTCCTTGATGTTAATAAGGAGAATTGGAGAAACAAGGCACTAACAGCATCCAAATCCATTATCACTAAGACAATCGAACTAACAGCACCTAAACCCATCGTGTAATTGCCTCACTTACTGGATGGAGAATTTATTTTCTTACCAAAAATGTGCGATACTGATCAGAGAACCAACCGAAACCAATGAAGAAGAACCCAAGGGTACAGGATTGAGAAGCAATGTCAGATTGTCTTGGATTGAGAAGCAATGTCGTATTCTTTTATGATTTATGAAACTGAAATTAATTGCAGTTTGAGAGAAGAAGAAGAAGAAGAAGAACTATTTTATAATTCTAAATTGAAACCTCTGAAAACATAGATGAAACTGAATATAAATCAGTTTTCAAGGTATTCATATTTTTATTTTTTTTTCATTTTACGCAAATGCGCTTATACACATTCTCGTTTTACTTACACGTAAGTATATTTTTATAATTACATTCTAACATGTCTATTAATTAACATTAATTAACTTAGTAATTCAATTTTTTCGAGTTGATTTGATAAAACTTAATTAATTATTTTATCACATTAGCAAAAATTGGCTAAAACTTAATTGATTATCGTAACATTTGATTAGTTAACGTGTAAATAATTAAATAATTAATTAACTTGATAAAAAATATATTTATGTGTAAATATAAAAAGAATTCGAGTAAATTTGTATAAAACAAATCATAATTTGAGTATATGGGAAGCTATTTACCCAATCAATTAAAATGATTCATTCCAGTTCCAAATATTTTTTTTTATAAAAAAAAAATCACTACTTACAATGGTTCAACTCGAAGCTGCTCAATTCACAAAAGTGGGAGATGATCTTTAATAGGATTCTACGCTGTGGACTTGGGAGTTTCCTTCTAATTCATTCAAGTTATTTGCCAAAATTATCAACTTATCAGTTTCTAGTTCCATACTGGTGCAAAAAGCTCGAAAAATTTTCAATAAAAAAATCGCAATAATTAGTCACTTTTTAATTTAATTATACCCGAAGTAAAGTATTGGAACAGAATATAAGTTAAAATGTATCGTTTATCCTCAAACTTTAACTAAAATATTACTAAACTTTCAAAACATACAATTTGATTTTCAAAATTTTAAAATTTAACGTATAAATCCACTCACTTTTAAATCCTTTAAATTAATCCCCAAATTTTTAAAAAATTTCACATAAGTTATAAGTTCTAACTTAACAACTAAAATACATATTTATAGATTAAAAATTAAAAATTTATGTGTAAAGTTCTTAAATTTTGGAGACTAAATTATATGATTTTAAAAGTTAAAGAGACCTATATGTCAAGTTTTAAAAAATTGAACACAAATAATACGTTTTAAAAATTTAAGAATCTATACATGAATTTAGTTAAAATTTAGAAATAAGATGTTTCAATTTAACCTAACCTAAAATGTATAAAGTAAAGAAATTGCTAAATAGATGAATTTTGCAATACAGCGTAACAAAATTCATTACATTTTTCAATCAACCATAAAACTTCAAAAAAAATTAAATACTTCTAGAGTACCAAAATGTGGTACTGTTAAAGAGATATATAGACTCATAAGCCTAAACTCACCCATTTATTGCTTAAACCACCCTTTTCTCATTCTTCTATTTTTGCTTTATTCCTAAGGGAATGCGTGCTCCCAAAGTACCGAACAATTCTCCACCTCATCAGTACTTCAATGGCTGCTGCTAATCATATAGATAAAACCAGTTAAAACAATAACTCACTCCAACTCTGTGCTACTCTGGACATGTATGGGAGGGATTTAGGAGTGATTGGTGAGATCCCCAACTTTAAGAATACAAGGCAAGCTTATAATTACAATGTTTTTACGAAGCTAGCTCTTCCACCATAAACGGGTAATTTAAATACTAAAATTGGAATATCATGAAAAAAAGTTGACTTTAATATAATGACTACTAAAAAATTGTTGTGATCAAATCGGAAACTTCACAAGGCATGAAATTCCTTCCCAAAATATAATACTATCAAAGAATCGAAATGCAAGCTTAATGTTTGGCAAATGGTGGGGGAGAGCTAACACCAGCGTTCATGAAGAAGTTAATAGCCTCTTAATGCCAGCCTTTTGCTCGGAAGTAAGCCGAGTTGGGAATTTGATGTTAAACTTGATTCTCAAATCCCCCTTTTTGTAAGGTTCCCTAGGGAGAGGCATTCCCTCACCTTTAACCACTTCTTCGTAGTTTGAACTGATAATAGAGTTGATGGGGATGGTCAGATTTCGCCCATCAAGGGTCGTCAACTGCACTGTATAACCTGCCAGAGCTTCCACAAGAGATATCTTCTGGGTGACTATAAGATCATTGCCTTCCCTCTTGAAGAGACCATGAGACCTTTCATCGATGATAAAGACAAGATCTGCCGGTTTGACGCCGCTTACTTCATTTCCCTTCTCAAGAAAAGTAATTTTTGTTCCTTTCTTCCAACCTGGCTTGATCTCAATGGTTAATATTTCCTCTACAGTAGTTGATTTCCTGCAAAATTGATAAATTAACATTATGAGCAGAGCCCTTAAGAATTTCAGGGTTCGCATATCAAGATTTTTTATTTTTATTTTTTTGGTAATATTCGTATATCAAGATTTTGATTTGGATCTCTTGACTACCCATTTTATCATCTACCATCACTTGTTTACTATATACATGTAAAGGGTAAATACTCTTAGAAACGGCCGTAACGTTATGCAGGAGTCACAAGCCACCACAAACGTAGATAACATAAGCTAATAACACCTGATTACACACATGGGCTAATTAGCTTATGTGAGAAATGGATTTATGAGATTGAGACCTTAATTGTGAAGTTAGACTTACCTGTAAAACTATAAAAGTTTGGGATTAAATTGTGAGAAAAAGAAGTATATCAGAGGTTGGGGCTGTATAGTTAAGCCTAAACAATAAGGTGCTTGGATGCCAAAGATACTTTCACTAAGATCTATTTTAAGAGCTGTTTGGAATTGACACTAAAATAATATAATCCCTAGTTATGGAGTCCCATATGAATATGATAAATGAGGCACTACTAACACTTACTATTTCCATTCCTAAATGTTCTGCACTTATCACATGCAAAACTACTAGACATAATATCATTTCCCTGCTTTAGCAAAACAGAGAATTACGCAAGATCAAAAGCTGTTGGAAGATTGTTAGCATTAAATGCTCAAGCTTGTTAGGAGATGGAATAACAATTTTATTAAATTATTTTTTGGGTCTAACTACTCATTCCCACATAGGATATGTGCAAACAAAATCCCACATTTGCTACACATGGGATGAACTAGGGGTTAATAAGGGTTTGGATAACTCCATTCAATGGATTAATCTTTTGGATTGTAACTCGAAGTCCCAAGTTGTATGTGCTTCCTTCGAGGAGAAGATTGTTAGGAATGTGCGAACAAAGTCTCACAATAGCTAAACTTGTGGTGAATTATGAGTTAATAAGGGAAAGGGTTATTCTACCTAATGGACATTTTGGGTTGGAACCTGGAATCCCTTACAATAAAGATGCAAACAGTTGATAGCAAATGTAACATAAGAATTTAAGCACTTGCATGGTCCACTACTCCAACAGACCACATACTTCACTGAATCTGCATCTGCATGTATGAATTAAATCAAGTAAATTATTGACACTAATACAAGGATCCATGCCTAACCCAACAAATCAACTTTTTTACCCTGCTAATTCTGTTGTTGTTTGAGTATTGAAGTCTTTTATAAGTATAAAAGGCACATTTGCTAAATGAAATTTTCAATTATAATCTCCTACAGCAAGCAATCTTATTCTTATATCACTTCCAAACAGTATATTGAACATTTTGATGCAGTTATTTTTTCTCTTTCTTATTCCTCTGCTTTCTTCTATGTAGTTCTTCTATCCAGTCCTGTTTCAAATGCCTTTTTGTTGACAAATGGCCACAAGCTTAATATTTAAAAGCGTATTTGAAAGAAATGAACTGCACCATCAAATACTCTTCTCTTGAGTGCATTTAGTAAGATTCAGAACATAATTGCAGGAGTAGTGAAGCAACGGTTAACAAAAAATTGAAAATTGAAATTTTTTTGATTTTATTTTAAGACAATGGAGATCCATAGAATTAGGAAAAAATACATAACAAGAAAAGTGCATCCAAAATATCATGTTATACTGTAAAACATGTAAATTGCAGGAAAGCTTTTTTGGTTTCATTGCTCAAAGCCTAGTGGTAGCAGCAGCTACGATATACGACACAGTGTAGAGCATATTAAAAACAAAGTGCACCTAAAAGCAGATAGATAATGAGGAACACAATGACAGTGAATGCAGAGACTACAATGTGTTAAGACTTAAGCCTAGCGTGACACCAACCAGGACTAGGAAGAAATGCCATACAGTGTCCTTTATATGAGCATGAAAGTTCAGAGTTCAATGCCCTAAACCTCAAATACTAAGCTATGTTCCCACATCGAGATCTTTCACATTATCAACGAGCCAGGAGTGATAATTTGAAACAACACAACTTCCATAGCATAATTGAAATTTAAAAAAATGGCAGTCGGAGTGGCAATGAAAGTTAAAGCTATAGAACTTATAAGCTAAATGACTGAACGTCTAGATTTATCTCAAGAATTCAAGAAAATCCTTAAGGGCACCATTTTACAACAAAAGTTACATTAAATTTTTACTTCTCTCCAACCCACAACAACAAATATTATACTAAAAGGTATATTCTTTTATAAAATAAAATATTCCTTTAAAATTGCACCAAATATTACACCAAAAGTTGTATTTAATAATTTTTTAATTAATTTTGTATCGTATATTTAATTTTAATTTTAATTTATTATATGTAATAAAAAGAAATTAGAATTTTTTACATTAAAAAATGAACCATTATGAACAGTGTTAGTGTGATTTACAGTGTCACGTCAAATTTAACAAAGCACACCACTGTTCATCGCACCAAATTTAAATTCGGTGCAGGTTGAAGTTGGTCTAAGAAAGGAATAAGTACGTCGGCTCAATTCCTGTGGGAATACTTCATTAGCTTGAAAAGCAAGTTAAAAGCTATTAAACTCATATATCCAATTCTGCCTTTCCTACAACCCTACACTCGGCATATATCTAATATGCTAGTTGGCTCAAAACTGTGAGCTTTGAGTAACTAAATTCCAGCTCATCAAAAGCCTAAAATGCAAATAAAAACAATTATTTAAACAAGCAAGAAATAAAAGAGAACTAAAAGTCAATTAAGCCCCTGCGTCACTAAAGCAAACCATGAAATCAGTAGAAGGCACAAAAGCAAAAGGTGAAAAGCACCGGAACATCAAAATACCAAATTCATCGATTTAAGAAAGTGCTTACCCGCTGGAATCAGAAACATCCCTAGAAATCTTCATCTTCTTGGTGGTACCTTTATACAAATCCTCCAATGTACAAGGCAATGTGCGTTGAATAGCCGGAGCTTTTCTGGGTACATTACCCGAGCCATCACCAGTTCCATCCCTCAACGAAGCAAATATATCATTGCCAAACCTACTTCTCGAGAACCCAGACCCACCTGCCCTAGTAGACCCACCCATATCACCCATCCCACCAAAATTCGAGAACCCAAAGAACTCCGAGAATATATCATCGGGACTCCTCGTATTGAACCGGAACATCGTTGGACCGCCCTCAGGTCCACCAGAAAACCCACCTGAACCGGGTGGTGGTACTCCTCCCTTCAAACCCTCTTCACCGTACTGATCGTACACTGCCCGCTTCTGGGGATCACTCAAAACCTACAATTAGAATAAAATAAACATATAAGATTAAACCGACTAGGCACAAATTCGAAGAGAAATTGAGAACAAATCTAAGGAAATTATTACATCATAAGCTTCAGAGATTTGCTTGAATTTGGCCTCAGCCTCTTTCTTGTTGGTAGGGTTTTTATCAGGATGCCACTTCATGGCAAGCTTTCGATACGCTTTCTTCAAATCATCGTCCTTGGCATTCCGATCAACCTGAAGAATTTTGTAGTAATCAATCCCCATATGTCTATGTCTCTATCGCTCTCTAATCTCTTTATATATAATTATACTGTGTTCTATCGGAGCTTTAATGGCTAGCGTGCGATGCTTTCCTTGTTTTTGACCAGACTAGTTCCTAAATCCTGACAAAGATAGGTAATTGTATTTCTTGCAGTCTGAGTGAGTGACGATCCTTTGACAAAATTACGGGTTTTAGTAATTACCCGTATTGTGTTAACAACGCTATTTATAAATTTACTCTTTTTAATTTGATACATTTTCTCCCCCAAAATATTTGTTATATCATAATATTATGTACACTTATAAGAATGTTAATTAAAATAATTTATTATATTTAATTATTAATTTAAAATAAATATAAATGATAGTATAAATATTCATTACTTTTATATTATTTAATAATATGTTGTAGTAATCTATTTTCTTACGTAATTATTTAATTATTTATTATTATTTTAATTTATCTTATTTAAATAAATATATTAATAATATTATTATTTTTATTGATTTTATTTATATTACTATTATTATTCCTATTAAATTTTTATTCAACAAATCAAACATTATAGAAGATACAACACATATCTTATTTATATTAAGAATGATTGTTTAATTTTTATTATTTTTTGCATTAATTGAATCATGTTGTTTTAAAAAAATGATAGTAAAAAAACAAATGATTAACTTTTTATTTATATTTTATTTTTCTCTTATATTTTTAATTGTCATTGAGATATCATTTTTATATATTTTTTTAATAATAAACAATAATGATTATAAATTTGATAATAAAAAATAAAAGACTTTAAAATTTAATCATTTGTTGTTATCACTTTTACATAATAAAAAACTAAATTGATATAAAAATAATAAATAAATTAAAATTCTCTAAATGGCATAACTAAATATTCTTGATACATTTGTCTCTAATATTAAAGATATTTATTTAATCTATATACTTAATTATATCTCTTTATTTTAAATTTATATAAATCATTTTAAAAATTAATATAAATATATTTTTATTTTTATAATAAATTTTTAACATTCATATTTTTAAGTCTCAAATTCAAGACTTCTATTTTATATTACAATGATATAAATGTTAGATTACTAAACGATTCACATCCTTTTTCAGATAAAGTGTGCTTATTAGTTGTATTAAAAAAATATTAATCGAAATATTTTTTATATTTTTTTAGAAATAAAATTTAGATAAATTAAATAAATAAGTTAAATCAACAACCTAATTGATTTTCACTGATCAATACCACTACATTAACAATATAACAGTCTCTCATTTATATCTTTTTTTTTCTGAACAATCTCTCTCATTTATCTTAAGAATGACATCATCCTACACAACTCTTGACATTGCTCAAATTTTTTAACTTATCCATAATTTATTTTGTTGGAAAAATAAAACAATTATCAATATCTTGATAAGGTTGTATACATATTTTTTCTTGGTTTTAACCGGGGAGTGAAGAAGGCAGTCCCATACCTAAGCTATCAAAAAATAATAATCATTTTAATTAAAAAGTATAAAATTATGTAAAATAACACGTATAAAACTTATAATAATAAAAATAATAATTAATAATATTTAACGTAATTAAATAATCATAATTTAATTTAAACATATTAAATTATACAACTTTTAATAATTATAATTCAATTTAAAATGTTAAATTGAACACTTTAAATAATCATGTTCAACTTAAATGGTATCAGTTATACGATATTTAATATAAAATAATGAACTTTATCTTTTTAATATTAAAATTACATAAAATATACTATTTTTTGTAATTACAATTTTAAAAGTAATATTTTTATTGTTTTAAAAAATAAAAAACTCATGTTAATCTAAATACAAGTATTCATAGATTAAAATACTAAATTGCCCTTAATTTTATAGCACCGCTTGAACGCTAATTGCTATAATTGTCACCCTATTTGGAAGTCCACAATGAGCAACCACTTGCAATAGTTTATAGCTAGAATAAATTTTACAACCATAATTGAATTTGTATTTTTAATAAATAAATAAAACCCAAATTTATTTATTTTATTAAAAGATATTCAATATTATTTAAATACAGTGATTTAAAATGTGTAAAAAATAAGTGACCTACAAATAAGTATACCACTCATACATATACGGACTATAAAACACTTATCTTAGGTATCCAGAAGGCATTTCGTTACTCTACGAGACAATTATCAATTTTGTTAATTTCACATATAACCATGTTAATTTTGACAAGTGTTTCATTTGATATTATAATTATAAACATTTGTCGCACTATTAAAGTGTTTCGTTTGAACCTTGGTATTATCATTACTAATATTTGTGTCATTATTAAGTGAGTACTAATAATCTTGTACTATTTCCTATCAGCAGCATTAGGTTTCTATGTAAATATTTGGTGAATTTCGAAGGAGTGTTGGAACTAATATACACGTTTAAAAGATAGTGGTATTCAAAAGCAAAGAAACTTAAATTGGAAAAGAAACATGTCTTTAGATTACTTTACATGCTTATGATATGTGAATTCTATGTCACAAATAGGATTGGGAACTAAAAAATATAGTTTTAACTATAAGTTTTGGTTACATTCAATTAATAATCATCGATTATAAATTAATAATATTTTTTTCATAATTTAACCACTCTTTTTATTTTTTTAATATTTATTTAAAAATATATTTAGTTTTAAAAAAATAAACATTAAAATATTCTTTAATCTACTACATTATTTAAAATATCATATATTAATATTTATTTTTTTAACTATTCAACGTACATGTTTATAAATAAAATAAAAATATATAAAAGTAAGAATAATTAAAATCTAATCTAAATATTCCAAATATTATATGTTTTATTATTAAAAATGTATTATATATATTTGATTTAGTTAACTACAGTTTTGATATTACTGATCACCTTATTGATTACAGTTATATTTTTGAAAAATTATCAAACTTTTAAAGATAAACACAATTTTAATTATCCACGGTTAAAATGTTCATCCTTAATCACAACTCACAAGCCTACAAAGGAAAAAATGGTCATTATACTGTACTGTTCTTCTTGATGACCAATCAAAAATTGGATGATTGATTCTCTTATAAGCAATGTATAGAGATTTGTACATCTCATGATATCTATCGATCCAGGACACAGTTTTAAAAAGAAGCTGTGTAGCGCTTAAACTGTAAAAATCTTCCTCACCTTCTTCATGTTCCTACGACATATTGGACAAGTGCCATCAGCCTCTGCTATCCTGCAGATATGAAATCAAATAATTGACAACAAAATCAAACTCTGAATTTAAAAGGTTGAATAGTCAATTGAGAGAATTTTTCTAGGTACACAAATTCAAAGAGTTGCATGTTTTTATATTATCCTGACAGTTCACTATTTGTCGCTCTGAAGCATGAAATTTAAAGGGAAAAAAGATATTGTAGAGGGTCAAATCTGCTAGTTGCAAAAGATATAGCAATCAAATCCTGAGAGGTGACTGTTCCAAAAATCATTTGGAAAAAAAAACAGATTACAAGAGGGTCAAAAC
The DNA here is from genome assembly GCA_033030585.1 of Hippophae rhamnoides. Classification (NCBI taxonomy): domain Eukaryota; kingdom Viridiplantae; phylum Streptophyta; class Magnoliopsida; order Rosales; family Elaeagnaceae; genus Hippophae; species Hippophae rhamnoides. Next base: position 54,898,648 of record CM065433.1, on the reverse strand, counting down.
AAAAATTTCATAAGATTGGCAGCACCATAATTTTTATCACCATGTCACGAGTTTATTGCAACAGACTTAACGAAAATAACTTGGAGTTTGTTAAAAGTTAACATTTACAAATGAGCTTAAAATTCAAAGTAGACCCGAATCTAACTTTCCAGTACCTACCACATTTGCAAATAAAGGTCAGACTTGCCTTGGTCACGAAACTTTCTTCAACAAAACCACGACTAGCAAACTACATCCTGCTCCATCCACACATGGCCCGCAAACTCAATTCACCTATCCCATTTTTGGTGTGTCGTTGTATGAGCCACCAATAAAAATACATGTATAAATTTTTTCCTCATTATCTATGTTTTCTGCCACTTGCTCATTTTTCTTGCCTCGTATTTGCCTATTATGTGTGGCACTTGCAATGACAACCTAAATGGGATAGGAAAATTGGACTTTGCATACTATATGTCTATATTAACAACTGATTTAATAAGGTTATCTGGGCCATGTGAGGTTAAATCCTCAGGGTCAAATGGCTTGATCAGCAATCATTTCCTCGCTTTGTTATTGAATAAATTATGATCATTACTTCTATCAACTTATATTTGTCTAAAGGCTCAGATAGACTACGGAAATAGACTTTATGCAAAGTAAGTTGCAGACTGATACCTTGTTCCACATGCAAAACAAGCCACACAGTGCCCACATGGAAGGAAGAAGCAATCTCTAGGAGCATCGAAGCATATTGCACAAAGGCGTCGAGTGTTATTACTGTTTTCAACATCTCCTAAAGACTTCCCTTCCTTAGAACCAACTACTAGAAAATCTTCAAGATCCTTATCATCTTGGGAGACAGAATCATAAGAAGAACCCCAACTTGAAATGTCATCATCTTTTTGAGAAAGCAAGGGCGCTCTGTCAGGTCTTCTTGCCTCATATTGAGTTCCTATTCTATTTCCACGGTTATAACGGAACTTGTCCAAGAAGTTGAAAACCAAAAACATGAGAGATGTCATCCCACCTGCAATTTAGAAAATTCAGTACAAGTTTCATTATTTAAAGTTTTTGTTATATTAATGAGCATACCTATGCCAATAATATATGTGACCCATCTTGGCCCATAGGAGAGTTTAACAGACCAACCATCGACAGCTGCACCCTAAGAAACCAAAAATCCCAAGATGAGTCAAAAACCTTGAAGAATAATAAGTGCACGACATAATAAAGCCTTTTTAACTCTTGTTGCTGTGGGAGAAAGAGTTTTCTGGCAGTAAACCAAAGTTATGATTTGTGACCATATGAAGTTGCATCAATAGCTTTTATAATTAGAAATTATCAAAATGATGTCAATAATTAGATTTAAGACTCCAAGAAGCATACTATTATGAGAAGAGAAAAATAAAAAATGCCAGTTGACAATTTTATATTCCATAGAAAAAATTTCCTCATAAAAACACCATATAGCATAGGTGCCAAGAAGATAGAAGTCGTACTTTTCCTGGAATTGGAGAAGTTAAGACAGCTGCATCCCCCTTGGGAAACAAAATGGTCATGCTACAAGTGTCTTGAGCAAAAGTACACTTGTAATAAGCATTGGTTGTGTTGTATATGTAAGCTCTTACACTTACGTTTAATTGTACCTGTGATACATAGACATAAAAACAAAATGCATAAATGGATCCGCAGAAAAAGAAGTAGCAACAACTAGAATAGAAGGTTGAAGAAAGGATAGAAGCATTAATAAAAGTAGACAAAAGCGTTATAAATTACTTGGATCAAAGGTCCCATTTATATACACTACCTATACATAAGGAGTTAAAAGCTAAAATCCTTTTTCTTTAGACAGGAGATAAATGCTACATTCAAATGCACTTAGGCAGTCTCGACCCCACTAAGCTTATTACTTCGGTGTGAATTGCAGTTGCTAGTAGTTTACCATTATAGAAGTTACAAACTTAGAGGCACTGCTAAGCTCAACCAATTGCGACAACTTATCATTACACTTGCTAGCAAAGTATATATGAAAACCAGTGGTACTTTGGGACAGAATGATCTAAAGCCAATTGCAAAACAGTAAAGCAAGCAGAAAAAAATGATGTTTGCACAACCTTCACTTTCTCTGAATTCAAGTTGCCAACTGCAACATAATAAGTCGATGATTTCGATATACTCTGCCTAATTATACCGCTCCCTGGGGAAGAAACAAGGGCTAAAATTAGTACATGTATTAGGAACAAATAGTTAATATTTCTTAGATTAATCATACCTTCTATAAAATTCCATGATAAAGTTGTATTAGGATATGTTGGGTCCTCAAACCATTGAGCCAAACCTTCACTACCTTGTAACATAGCAGTTTTATATAAAAAAGTTTAATGAAAAACTGCAGTGGTAATAAAAATCAAAGGAAATAATCCAGATATCAATAAAAGCATATTTTGGGGTGGGTTTACAAAGACGCCGTTACTACAACTCGCCCAGCTAACATCTACAAAAAAAATACAACTCACCCAGCTCAGACATCTAATTATGTATCATCCAATGTTGTCTGCCAAACCACATTTCAAAAATAGGCATATAATTTGTGAAAGCTAGCATTTCAAGGTTTCAAACATATTAACATGTCTGAAAGCAAGGAAGCAAGAAAAGAGTGCAAAACCATCAAGAAGGACATTTAGAGTGGCTACCCGACTTATGGAGCCATAATATCTTTAATTTCAATCACAGTAGAATAACTGAAAGTAAAATAATATCCAAGTGAGAGAAGATTCACCAAAGGAAATTTTTTAGCATACCCTGGGCAATTATAAGAAAAATAGAAGTGCTGGAAGGGTATATGTCATAAGACACATTAATTTGAGACTCCTTGTTAAGGTAATATGTCCATTCCTGAAAAATATTAAAAGGTTCAGCAATAAATTTAAAGAATATATATTCTAAACTGAAGAAAACAGAGGAATTCCAAATACAAACTAAGCTTTCCTTGTGAGAATCAGTGGGCAACGACACATTGTGAGTCTCGGACCACTTGGATACAGCGTCAAGAGGTGGAGTATCATAGAAACCATATAACATAGGTCCAGGCGCCATCTCACTTATCAATTCCAGCTGATTTGAACAACCAATCCAGATTACCAAGCAACATACGAAATCAATAACAGTAAGACAGGTGCTATAAGCATAAAAATTACCTTAATAGACTGCACAAAAATAGGGTTAGGTTGCAGAAGAATAGAACAACTCGGACCGAGCAGTATATTTAAAGAGCCATACACTCCCAGAATCAGAGTCATCGATACTGTTACATTCAACGACCATCGAATTATGAATCACATTGACCACAATACTATTTTCAGCTATAAAACACTCATAAACTAATTAATGCGATAATAAAAGTACAAAATCCAGAGACAAACCAAAGAACCAAAAGGTGAGAAGGACGATGACACAGGACCAAGTGTCGTCTCTCATTATCGCCGTTGGGTCATTGTCGAATGCAAAATAATTTCCTCGATAAGAAGTACCAATGTCGTTCGGCTCTGATTCCGGATGACGAACTTGATTGTGGTGCTCAAACGGTACGCCCACCTCTTCGAGAACACGCGAATAGATCGAAGACGATGTTGTAGCACCCGAAGATTCCCTATTAGTCAGTTCATCGGGAGAAAAAGATCTGGAAATTCGATCTGCTTCCTCCATTCTAGAGATGAAGAGAGATAAGAAAAGAAGGAACCAGAAGAGAATAAATCGAATGAAAATTTATCGAAATTGAAAAGTTAACCTAAGACTGATTTCAAAGCTGAAAGGTACCCACCTGGAAGGCTCTGGCGATGAAAGTCCATGGAGAAGAGAGGCAGGTGAGTTAACTGAAACTTCACCGGTCAGTCTCCTTTTCCCAACAATTTTTTTTTTTTCAAATGACAATTTCCAAAGGAACGTTAGTTGTGTGTGATAAATTTTAATATAATAGTGAAGCCTTCTTAATTAACCGTGTTAAATAATTATAATTTAATTTAAATATTATTTAATTATTTAAAATAAGATGATGTAATAAAAATTTTTAATAATAAAAATATAAGAATATTATTTTTATAGTATATAATCGTACATATTATCTAATTTAAATAATTTATTAGAGTTAGAATACCGGTGACATTTTTCTTTAAGTAATAAGAATAAAGTAGCTGTCAGACTATTTAAAGTCAGAGCAACAGTGAATTTTTTTTTAATTAATAAGAATAAGGTGGTTGTTAGACTGTTTAATATATATGTATGTATCACTTCAGATTATGTTGCAAGCCTTCTGTAAAGATAATTAATTTATCATACAATTTGGTTGGTCTGTATTTTAATATTTGTAATAAATATGATTAAATAATTTGATAAATTTATTTTAATTCATTAAATTTAAATTAAATTAAATTAATAAATTTTATATTCAAGTCCTATTAAATAAGTTGTTTTATCGGTTTTCGTTTGATTCATTTCATAAAAAAATACCATAACTTTGTTTCTATATATATAATTTTTGATGGTTTCTAATCCTGATTATCTAAATTCTTGATTTTTTTAATGATATATCCATACTCTGCATTCATTTTTATTTTTTCATTTTAAACTACTCATTTTTAAAATAACCACCCATAATTGCATTATTAGGAAAAAAATCTCAAACAAAAAATAATAATAATAAATTTTTAGTGCTCTAGGGTTGATAATGAGTAAACAACTAGTTTTTGCACTTCTTTTTTTAAATTAACCCCTTTTAAAATGGTTTGAATTAATTTTAGTTTTATTTATTTTTCTTTTTATTTTCTAAACAATTTGCAATTCATTTAAAAACAAAAACTAAGTTGCAATTAATTTATTTAAAATGTTTGATGTTGGATTCACATCATTACTCAAAATAATAAGAATATTACTATAAAAACAGTTTTGATTATTTAATTGATTGGTTAAATTATGATAGGACAAGTACGTCAGTAAATATATAATCAATTTTTAATTATTTCGAATCATAAACGGTTTTATGAACTTTCTCAAGGTTCAAAGACATATTTAAACTTTATTTATTATTTTTAATAAATGCATCAATAATTATGCAAATAATTATCTCTAAAATCTTGATAATGTTTTTCCATTTTCAAAAATATGTTTCTTAACATCCAAAATCTATCTCTAATTGTTGTAATTAAAAACAAACTTTTTAGTATTAATTTTCCAAAAACTGTTTTTATTCTATTTATTCAATAATTACAGAATTTATTATTTACTTATAATTACAACTAAAATAAAATATTTCCAACCACCTAACAAATTGTTATTTTTCAAACTATTTTTCATTTTTAATAAAAAATAATTATTTATTTTTTAATTTTTTTGATATTATCTTTAAAATTTTAAAACAAACTTTCGAGCATAACTTTTAAATAGTCATAAAAAAAATTAATTTAATTCCTCAAGTTTATAATAAATTTTTTTATAAAATTTGTATTTAATATCAATATTTAACTATTTTTTGTTAGTCACGTAAACAGTATTTATACTTCTTTATCATAAATAATATAATTTTCCTTCCTAGTATTGTCGGCGTTTTTGGACTCTCCATCGCTGCCATTTCTATATTGATGTTACCGACCGATGTAGCGAACCGGCGAGCTTGTCGGCACGCGATATACAAAGGCGCGTGTAATTTTACTTTTCCGATGAAAGATCTCTGGCTCGGCATCTACATTTTCGATGCTGTGCTCGTGTTCTTCGTTATTCCCTTCGCCATATTGTACTACGAAGGTATTTCGAGGGGTTTCAAGCTTCTTACTAGTTAATGTGTACAGAAAGATACCTGTGTGTGCTTATTGCTTGGAATGTGAATCGCGGTATTGGTAATTGTATGCAGGAGTATTGGCAAAAGGATAACTAGTGCATTGTTATGGTGGGAACGACAACCATTGTGTGCGGTCTTCTTCTAGGAATCTTATACGGTAAGTTCGTCCTGGCTGTTAAAAAATACGGTAGTCTGTTCTCTTTTGCTGATTGCTGCTTATTCCTTTGTGTTTTATTCTGTCTGTTAAATTTTAATTAAAGGATAACTTATATAACAATAGTTTCAGTTTCATTTTTCATTTTCAACTCTTTATGTCGACTTTTCAGTGTAATCTTCATCGGAAATCAGCATTTAAGATGGATATTGCTGGATGGTTAGCTTATGTTTTAGACAAACTCCTTAAATCAAAACTTTGTATCATGCATTGATCAGGGAAGGATATGGAAATTAGTTTTTATAATGTTTGGAAAATTTTGGATGCTGTATTTTTCTATATTTGTTTCTAATTTTTAAAGGAGAGGAGGAAGTAGTTACATGCTAGGGACATTATTTGACACGAGGTTGGAGTTGCTTGCATGTTTTTTCTGGTCTCTCAGTATGTGCGATAATTAGTTTTAATATCTTTCTCAATGTGCCTCTTTTCAATTTGATTCTTTGATGATAATAGTGTTAAGTCTCATATTGGCTAGGTTAATCCTCTACCTTATAACTTAAGTTTTGAGATAGGTTCATGTCTAACATGATATCAAAACTGGTTTCCTAACCCTTATCGGTCCTCGTGCTGTAAATTCGGACTCTAATCGATGTGGAGGGAGATATTAAGTCCCACATTGGTTAGAGACACTTCTTCCGTTGCATATATAAGTTTGGGTAATCCTTCACTTTATAACTTAAGTTTTGAGGTGGAGTTAGGCTCAAGTCTAATAAATAGGGTCGATTGGAAAGGTGGACTTCAGTGTAAGGCACTTATCTTCTTTGACTGCTTCTTTTCCTAGTTTGTAGGACTTTTCTATCGGTCAGCAATGTATAGGTGGTTCACACCATGTATGGTATAGTTTAGGACGGCTCAATCTAATTTTTTTTGTAGTATACCATATAAGGGGCTTTTCTTTACATTCTGAAGGCCAGTACTAGCAGTATATTTCTTTTTATGAAAATGTTCATAATGTTGCTAATCTGGTATATTCTTCTCTCATGTTACCTCTTTTCTACAGTGCTCTGCATATTCTGCTAGTGCTTCATCAGAGAAAACCTGGACCATGCGTACTACGTTCCCAGAATATGTTGTTGCTCTAGCTACCATTGTTGGATCTGTGCTTTTCTCTGTAAGTTTATCATCAAATATTCCATTCTTGTTGATTTTCAACTGAAATTCTCAATGTGTATTTCATCATTTTGTAGATGTTTGATTTTATGATTCTTGGATGTTTTACTTGTTGCATTGTGGTTGGAGACAACTACAATTTTTTAGAAGTTTTGTATGAAGAAATGTGATTTGGAGATTCTCATTTGTATTTTTGTTTCTAAAACATTGGGACTATGATCTGGAGAATGAAGTTGACTCTAAGAAGTCACATTCATCCCATTAAACGTGATAGACTGATATTTTATTAAACACTTCAACAGAGCACTATAAATCTCTTTATTATTTTGATATTTTAGGCTAAATCTCCTACCATTAGCTCATCAAGATTTATTATGATGCATTCAATTCTATACTCTTTAGTATATCGTACATACATATCTTTTTATGTATATGGTAATTCCCCTGCTCATATTTGAAAAATATTATGCAGATATTTGGTGGTGTTGGTATTTTTTATCTTCCATTCGGACTGATATTTTCATTCATTAGGCGCTGAAGGCTGTTATCACTCGTTCTCAGTACATCAAGGTGCTCACTTATCTAGTATCATGAATTGCTATCTGTCTAGTTGATGTTTATATATATCAGATATTAGCTTGTTTTGATTGCTTGACGTAGTTGCTTTTGATATGCTGTAGGAAGCAACTGGATTAGGTAATAAAGCTAGAGAATTGAAGAAAGCAGCTGATGCTCTTCATCAAGAAGAAAGAAGTGGTTTTAAGAGTAGAAAAGTTATGTTTAAACTTTTAACTGCTCATAGTCAAATGTAATAGCTCATCTCACATTTGAGCTCAAATCTCTATTTTGCATCATGAGACCATGCATCACATGCCTTTTACATAGAACAGGTTGGCTTATATTATGGATCATCTTTAGAATCCTAGATATTTGCACTTATGCTTTTGGGTGATTCTTTATAGATAAAGCTGGCGGTTGTTTAGTTTAATATTTTCTGTGGCTGCCTCTATTCTTAATAGTTTTGGTTAATATATATGCTTTGTTTGACCCAACAGGAGTTACATCAGCTGGAAGAAGTAAAGCTTTTAGAAGAAATGTACCCACAGGGAGAGAAGGTGAGGTGATTTATTGTCTAAATTGTGGCCTATTGACATTTTGAATGCTTAACAGCTACTTAAATCGTTTTCTTCAATTAATAATTTACTTGTCTGAATTCAGGCTGAGACTGCTTGGGTTATGATTGTTCTTGGATACTTATCCAGGGAATTTTAGGGTGAGTACTGATATTATTTGTAGTATCAAACGATATAAAGTCGGCTTTGCAGATATATTTGTGATTGTTTTGCATGTTTAGTGTTTACTAGTGCACCTGTTGGATATCAGGTTTTTAATTCTTATTTTTATTCTTTTGTCAATATTAATTTTATAGTCATTAACCCAATTTTAAGAGCAATGTCAAAGGAGAGCTTTTGGTTTATATGCAGAAATATTGAAACAAGAAAGATATTGCAACTGGCTCCTTAAAATAAGGACAAAAGGATAAAGAGCTCACTTAGCACTACTTTGACCATTCGTAATATTTTTAGGTAAACAGCTCCTACTGCATCTGAACTTTGGTTAATTTTATAGAAAGGTCCTGAATTTTTTTCTTTATAGAAAATTACCCAAATTTTCATTTTATTTATAATATTTTGATTAAGTTATGTCATGTCAATTAATTAATATTAATTAATAGAGTATTAATTAATTAAAATAATAAAACTTAATTAGTTATAACGTAGTTAATTAAATAACGTGGAAAATAATTAGTTGACTTGGAATAATTTAATTATAAAAAAAAATTGATGTGTATATAAAATAAGAGTTTGGATATTTTTCTGTAGAGAAAAAAATTCAGGTATCTTTGTTTAAAACGAACTAAAGTTTAGGTTGCTCGGAAGATGTTTACCCTGTCATTTTGGTTGATTCAGTGATGATGGCTTGAAATAGACTTGGAGAATTGACTGCATATTATCAATGACGTACTTTTGATATCTCAGAATTCTTTTATGCCATGTTATTTTGAGATGGATGTAGTTTCATTGTACTAATAACTGGAGTCTTTCTCTTGTTTGTTGACAGGTTAATTATTTCGATTGCCTGGGTTGCTCATATCATCATATATTTGTTGATTGACCCTCCATTTTCACCTTTCTTGAATGAGGTCTTCGTTAAGCTGGATAATGTTTGGGGTACTGATGTATATTGTTTCCTCTTTTTACATTTTTTATAATTCCTATCAGCACGTATGAATGTATGTTTTTGTTTTTCTTTACCAGGTATTTTGGGCACTGCAGCATTTGCATTCTTCTGCTTCTACCTTTTGCTTGCAGTCATTGCAGGGGCAATGATGCTTGGCCTGAGATTAGTTTTTATTACAATTCATCCTATGAAGTAATGATTTTTTTTTTGGTTTTATTATCTCTTCTTACTCTAATTATCACATATTATTTTAAAAAAATTCAAAAGGCTTGCACAATTTCGTTGATGATAAATTTGAATTTATTAATTCGTATAGTAGTAGTATTCATGGTCTGGTCCGATCCGGTTTTGAATAAAAAAAATTTAACTAAATCGGATCGGACCGGACTGTTTGGCTATCCAAAATATTATGACCGAACGATTTGGTTAACGGTTTGGTCCGATTTTGAACAGTTAATAATACATAAATATAATAAAAAATTAGACAGAGAAGAAGAAGACAATGTCGGAGGCGGAGATCATGTGACCGTCGTTAAGAAAATCACACAAAAACGATAAAACAATTCATCAATTCAATATTTAAAATATAGATACAATATTTAAAAAAATTAAAAACAAAAGAGAAAAATATCAAAAACATCGATACTAAACAAAAATAAGAATATAAAAGAAATCTGAGTCACATTCTATCAACGTAGTTTCAATAGTAGAAAAACAAAATTAGTCACCAAAATCAAACAAATTAGAATCTTAATCAACCTCAAAGATCTGTATAAAGAACACAAATAAAAATATATTTCATACATAGATCTAAATAATATTACACCATTAAAACAACAAAAACCAAATTTCGTTATAAAATTTCTAGACGAATTCAACCAACAAACTTAAAATGTGATTATAGAGAGTCTATTAGTCTTATGAATATGACTCATACCTATTTTGTCCATGGATTATTGGATGCAAGACGAATCGAGATGACGTGAGACGAAGTCGATTGGTGCCTGGCTAGTGGTAGAGGGATGAAGGCGACGATTGGTTTTTAGCTTAAGGTTTTAGAGAAGATAGCACAAGAATAGTTAAAAAAAAGGGCAGGGAAACTAAAAGTGTGAAATATCTTACCATTTATACAAGCAAAAGAAAGAACTTTTTTAATTATTTATTAAAATTAGTTCGATCCGATCTGATTGGTTTAAAATTTTATATGATTGAATCGGATAACATAAAATTTTTTCGATTTAACTCCGTATCTATAGGTTATTTGACACCCTTGGATGGGGCATGAATGCCACTTCTTTTTTCGTCATTTCACGGTTTTGTATGTATTTCTCCTTTATTTGGTTTGTTAATTTACTGGCGTGAGGATGTAATTGAGAGTACTCCTGTACGGTTTCTCCGTACATGATGTGATACAACAACTGACCAAAAAGTTGCATGCTCGACTACTTTTTAAAATATCACTTAAAACTTTATTATAAAAATAAAAAATTGTTCCATTGTTTTAAAATTTTAAATGGAATTTCAACGGGTGAAAAAAGATACTGTTATAATTTTTAAAAATGTTTTTTTAGAGAAACTTACAGGTGTAGTTGAATAAGTTTAACTTGTTTTAATTTCTTTTATTTAGGCAATTGGCTGTCTTTCTTTTATTTAGGAGTTGGTGGTTATTATCTATGCAAATAAACTCAGTAAATATGTTGGCGTTTATTTGAGCTTTTTTAGCATATTTTAGTATTTATATATGTATTCAGTGTGTTAACAACTTAATTCTTCATTGAATAATAAAATTCAGTTTTAGAAACTTATCTTTGTTCTTGTATGGCTGCTTTCTGTCTCGCTATTTATTACTTATTTTATGTAATTACCTTAATTTGCTTTTAGCTTTGAGTAATTGTAATTTATTCTAATTTAGTGTCTATTTCTTTGGAGATAATAGAAAAAAATTAAAAAATACCTTCGAGTTTTTCAATATCTTCAAAAATATCCTTAACGTTTAAAATAAAAATTATAATATCTTTGAGTTTTAAAGTATCTTAAAAAATGTTCTTATTATTTAACAGAAACATAAAAAAATTGTAAAAAATCATATCAATATCTGAAAAGTCTTTTCTACCCCTGGTTATATAGTTTTTTAAATATTATTGTTGAGAATATTATCGCAAATACCCTTAAGGTTTTACTTTTCTTCAAAAATACGTCTGCTATATTAATTAATTTAACTTTGTCAAAAATACACTTGTTATAATAATTAATTTAACTTCATCAAAAATACCTCTATTATAATAATTAATTTATCTTCATCAAAAATACTCTTATTTCTCAATAACACGATATAAATTTTTTTTCAAAAATACCCATGAAGATAAATTAAGTTAATAAAGCACACAATGTCAAGTTAAATATTTTTAGAAAATATTTTATATCGTGTTATTGAGAAATAGGGGTATTTTTGATGAAGATAAATTAAATATTGTAGCAGAGTCATTTTTTATGAAGTTAAATTAATTATTGTAGCATGGGTATTTTTTATAAAGTTAAATTAATTATTATAACAGATGTATTTTTGATAAAGTTAAATTAATTATTATAACAGGGGAATTTTTGAAGAAAAATAAAACCTTAAGGGTATTTGCGATAATATTTTTAACAATAATATTAAAAAAACTATTTAGGTAGGGGTAGAAAGGAATTTTTTAGATATTAATGTGATTTTTTATGGTTTTTTATACTTCTTTTAAATAATAAAGGTATTTTTTAAAATACCTTAAAACTCATTGATACTGTAGCTTTTTTTTTTAAACGTTAAGGGTATTTTTGAAGATATTGAAAACCTCAAGGATATTTTTGATTTTTTATCCCGTGAGAGTGATATATGTATATAGTGAGATTATCATTTTGCCCTTAATGTTAAACGGAGATATAACGCTGATAATGTTCATGTACATTTTTGATATTAAATAAAACTTAAGGATAATTTAAAAAAAACGTAAAGCCTCGTAAATATTTGTGATAATAATTCGATGCAATTAGGAATGTTAATTATGTTAATAATTATAATTATTTTATATCAATTTTAGGTATATTTAAGTGATAATTTTCACTTAATAATTTGTAGTAGTTTTTAAATGATTAATTTAAATTTTTATATTTAAGTAATAATTTTTTAAATGATAAATTTAAATTTTGTTAACTATTAATATATGTCTATAAATAAAATAAGAATAAGAATAAATAAAATTTAATTAAATTATTTTAAGTTATTTTTTATTTAATTATATTTATGTAAAAAATAATATTAATATAAATTTATTCAATTAATTATAATTTTGGTAAAAAACTGTCACATTTTTTAAAATAATCATAAATTTAATTATACAAAGTCAAGATGTCTTCGTAGGCCAATCTTTTTTTTTCGAAATTATGTTGGTGCTTTATTTGAAGGATAGCCTGCCTTCGATTATTTTGTTGGGCCAGTACACCTGTTATAGTTAGTAATTGTACTCATGATACTGCTTTTTCTTTTTTCTTTTTTTCCTTTAAACTAAGAATACTTATAATACTGCTCTCGATACAAAAGAGAGTCGTTGCCTTCTATATTCATATTCTAGCAAAATATAACATTTTTCATGTGTAAAATTATTTATAATACATATTTTATAAAAATTGTGCTCTATTTATATTAAATTATTAGTTTAATTTGATAAATTAAATTAAAAATGATATTATTTATTTTCGTTATTTTAAAAATAACATATTTTAAACTAATTATAATATATATTTTCAAACATTATTTTAATAATTTTAGTTAAAATATTATTTTTTATCGATAGATAAAAATATGATCAAATACGAGTTTATAACAAAAATAAATATTAAATTTAATATAAAAATATTTAAAAAACCAACAACAATAATATTTCAATATATATTTTAATTTTTGAAAAATAAAAAATATTATAATAAATGTAAAAATTATAAAATATTAAAACAAGTATTATGAGAATATTTTTTTATATTAATCGACAATTTTCACTCCATCAATATCAAATATTCTTATTTTATTTAAATTATAATTAATAAATAAAAATAATATTAAAATAATATATTTTATTATTATCCGATTCTTTTTAAAAAATTCTAAATAACTGAATGATATATTTTATAATATAAAAAATTAATTATCAAAAATAACATAATTTGAATTTTGAATTGCACTACTTGTCCAAGTTTACTCAAAATTGAACAAGTAGTGCAATTTTCGTAAACTCCAAGGCACAAACAAGCCAAAAAGATAACAATACAAATAGGAAAAGTATTGCAATCACATATACCAACCCACGCCGAATTATCACATGCAAGGTTTATGTAATTTGAAGCATCAACGTCAATTTTCATGAGCAGAGTGGGATAGATATCATGAGTTGTGTATAAAACAATAACGAGGAAACTTCGAGGAAATAACGTAGATTTCCCATTTGGTCCCTAGTATCAGTTTTTCACAAAACTTCAGCAGAAAAGGGTCTTTGAATTATATTGTATTTTTTTGAAACACACGTATATTCTGTCAGTTTTTTACTACAAACCAATAATAATATGTACAAACTTATAGAAATAAATTGATCAAAATATATATAAATTCATAGAAATAAATTGGTCGAAAAAATTGTTACGTACCAATAAATTTTATAATTGTTACAAAAATATTATAAATTTTTTTTATTACTTTTATAACATTAAATTTTATAAAATATTATAAGAATATAATATATGTTAATCAATTAAACGAAATTAATAACAAATTATATGTAAATCAATGATTTGTTGTTACATTTTGTAAAATTTAATTACATAAAATAATTCCAAATTTTAATGTAAAAATATATATATTTACTCTATATATATATAATTCTAACAATACATTAATTATGTATTAAACATAATTTCAAAATTATTTTATTTTTAATATAAAATTTATTCATGTATTATTTATTAACATGCATGGAATGTTTACTCAATCTTTATAAATTCTCTAAAATTTTGGGAAAGAATCCCGCCTTATAATTAACCCACAAACATTTAGTATGAAAATAAGTATATAAAACCCGCACCTCCACTTTCCATCGACAACAATGTAGGAGCTAGGAACATTAATTTGTTGATTTATTTATTTATTTTTTTCAATTAATTTGAGTAATGCAATATAGCAAATAATCAAATGACGAACAAAAGAACAAAATAAATAATGGAGGTGGAACTGTATTGCAATTAATTGCAAGTTATCCATTAGGTCAGTTATACGTAACTCACCGTACTTATCATACCGAATACCGGCCTCAGGACATGTCATGCATCGGCTATTTTCTTGAAATTGGTGAAATCAAGGAAATTTCGAGGAAGCTGTGCACTGGCTAAAGTAAGCAAACATAAATACATATATATATAATTCGTAAGGTATAATTATAATTGATGAAATAATTATAAAAAATATTATATTATAATTTGTGATACAATAATATAATTTTATTTGTGACTAAAGTAATTTGGATTAGTAACGTGGACGGGATATATGGGATAATTTTTAATATAATTGATTTTAAATTGAATTGTGAAATTAATCTTTAAAATTGTTACGATTTGATAACATGCTTTTATCAGCGCGAGTAAATAAATAATATTTAAAATAAAATAATTTTAATAAATATAATATATATTGGATATTAATATAAATATATGCTTACAAAAATCTTAACCGGTAAAAGATTAATTTAAAAAAAAAAAAATCGGACCGCAAATAATTTCGGATATGCACATTCTTAATTTGGATGTTGGAGCTGCAATCGCAAGTGGGGTGGGTTTTTGGAGTATTGACACAATAATTTGATATGAGGTTGCAAATTATATATTTTTTTGGAAATTTTTAAGTGGTTATGGGCTTCTCTCGTACACATTGACAATGTCAATTTGTTTGTGTGGCTATTAGTTCCCTCTTTAGTCTTTACGTACGGAAAAAAATTGTATGAGTCACTTATTTATAAGAATTATTATATATTATTATTTTAATTTACATAATTTTTTCTCCTTTTAATCCGATATTATTTAAATTACGTTTTAAATTTAATATACATAATATTTCTCTATTTAAATATGTGAGTAATCTTCATGATTTCAATAAAATATTATTAATACTTGCATTAAAATAATATCTTATTATATATTCAAGTAAATTTACTCATTAAAATAATAAATATAAAGATTTCTTACTTTATCTATTAAATTAAATCAAAATCATGTTATCACTATACTTATTAGCAAATTTTAGGTATTATTAGGAGTGTTAGTTGATTTGATTTGATTTTTTTTAAACTTGAAATAATTCAATCATTAGATTAGGTTGAATAATTTTTGTCAATTCAATAGGATAATTTATTTTTATTTGACTTCAATAGTTAATTAATTAGATTGATTTATTTTGATCAAAATATAACAATTTTTATATTATTTTTGAGCGTTTTTATAATATATCTATATATAATTTTATTTTATATAAAATATAAATATAAATATCATTTAATAATGTAAATTAATACAGTTTAATAATATTATAATTTTAGACTCAATGTAAATCTAAAATTAATTAAAAAAAATTGAAGGGAATTAACTTAGGGAAAATCCAATCTTTTATCAAATTTACAATTCAAGTAAATCGAGAGAAAATATACGATATAAAATGCTAAATACTTTTAAAAAGTGATATATGTATAAAATATTATACTATTTAATTTTTGTTGGTTTGAATTAACTTATACTTGATTGTGTCAAAATATTGTCTTTCTCTGATAATTATCAGTATATTTCATTATTATTTATGTTCTCAGTTTCTATACAATAGTTGAGATATATGTATATAAAGAAAAACGAAAATTAAACAATAACCATAATTCCGTGATATCCACGTTTTGCTGATCCACTACCATTATCAGACGCTTCCATGCTTTACTCCATCGGAAGTTATCGCCTGGCCACAATAACACACACCAACACCTCCTCCTCAAGTCGTTCATATACGTTTTACGCCCAACTTGCCGAAAGGTTTTTTATTACGATTTTCGCGAAGATATCGCCCAATCGATATTCATTTAACAAACTAAGCTTAATAATCTTTTCTTCAAGATTCTGCTGACGTAAGTTCCTTGATCCACTTCAACGCGTCAGGCGATCACGCTGAACCTGATCGCGAATACTAATGGCTTGCTTATCACAAAATGAGTTCATTTCGTAGCAGTGAGCAACACCAATCTCGCTAGTTTTTTCAACCAAAGCGAGTCACATATTCTCTCGACCATTCCTCGAAATTCACCAAAGATCGGATAAGTAACCACATTTTGCTTTCGCTTCTCCATGTAACAAGATTGCCCCCCACGAAAGTAAAAGTATCCCAACAGTAGATTTCCTATCCTTCATATTCCCCGCCTAACAATCAGATATCCAAGGACTTCCAATCGACCATTCTTGAAAAACATAAGTCCTTTCCAGTGAGGATTTTAAGTAACTAAGTATTCGCACGACCGCATCCATACGGTCTTCACTGGCAAGGTACGAACCGACTCACGACACCACAAAGATACGCAATATCGTGTCGAGTACATGAGATAAATATACGAGTTTACCTACTAACCGTTGATATCTCTCTGCTATCCGTTGGTACTGGTCCACATATTCTCCGGAAGCCACATGATTTGAACCATTGGAATATCGACAGGTTTACAATCTAGTAGCCCCGCCTACTAGTAGTCCAGAGTATATTTCCTCTGGGAAAGACATATGCCTTGTTTTGATCTTGTTACCTCAATACCCAAGAAGTATTTCGAGCCCTCCCAAGTTCTTCATTTCAAACTCATTCGATACTTGTTCAAGCCTAGAGATTTCTTCTTTATCATCCCCGTAATGATCATGTCGCCTACATAGACTATATGGTTGTTATCTTCCCTAATCGATGTTTTAGGAAAAGAGTAATGATCGTAGTTGCTTTGTTGAACCCATATTTCTTCATCCAACTCAACCTACCAAACCACACTCGAGGTGATTGTTTTTAGTCCATACAACGCTCGTCAGAATCTACACGCAGCTTCTTTCCTCGATGTAACAAGATATCCCGGGATATCCATGTAAATCTCTTTCTTCAAGGTCACCATGGCGAAGGCATTCTTCACGTCAAGTCAGGTGCAATGGCCAATCTAAATTTGTCGCAAGAGATAACAAAACTCTCACAGCTTTTAGTTTTAGCCACAAAGTAAGGTTTCTTGACAATATATCCCATGCTTTCTACGATATCCTTTGCTACAAGTCTCGCTTCTTGTAACGATCAACTAACCCATCCGCTTTTATACTTAACGGAGAAAATCCACTTGCATCCTACCATCTTCCTCCCTCGAGGCATCTCGCTAACACCCATGCGTGTTATTCTTCCGCAATGCCTCAAATTCCTCTTTATACTGAGCCCATTTTGGATCGTATAAGCTTCTTCAATGCTACCTCTAATTTGACACGATGGCAGTGTTCAGGCTAATTCCCTGACAGGTTCTGAGCACCTGAAAGATACATACATAATTTTCTATTGATACTGTTGTCGTTCTTCTCTTCTGAGTATCGATTTCGAGGTTTACCTCGATTGTATCCGAAAGGTAAAACATAACCAACATGTGTATCTATAGCATTAGTTTGTAAATGTGCGTGATGTGATAGCTTACCCTGCAGAGTTGTTCTCACAGGAGGATCATTGGTTACTAGAGAATGGAGTGGTACATCAACCACTTCATCTTCTCGGAGATTCAATCACTACTTCACTTCGCCTTCGAAGTTCAAGCTCTGCCCAGATACTGGGCTCCTCCATATTATTGGCACGATCCGAGTATGTTGACTAGTGTCTAATATTTCAACATCAGTTACCACTGTTTTCTTCACCATAACTCTCCTCCCGAAGAGTGTAATTGGATACCCAAGACGGGAAAACATTCTGATTCAAGGAAAGTGACATCCACGGTAGTATAGTTTCTTTTAGTAATTGATCATAACATCGGGTACTTCTTTTTGTACACCATACCCCAAGAATACACATCTGACAAAGACATGATCCAACTTAGTTCGTTGATTTTTAAGAGGTGGACAAAAGCAACACATCCAAAAATTCGCATGAAGCATTAAAATAAGAAAGTGGGTATTAATGATCATATAACACTTTTAACGAGTCCGAAATTGTGTCTTTATGCATTCGATTCAAGAGATACACAATCGTAGTAACAAAGATCACCCAAACATTTATTAGGCATACGTGTACCGATTAGTAAGGCCCGCAGCTTTCTAAAATATGCCTATTCTTCCTCTCCAGCCCCATTCTCGTCAGGTGGCTCATGAACACGAGGTTTCACGGAGAATACCACGGTTGTCCAAGTATTTTCTAATTGTCATGACAACATACTCCCCTCCATTATCGACCTAAGTATCTTAATTTTTTCAAAATTGTGTCTCGAATCATGGGCGTGAAACAGTGTGAAACGTAGCAAATACTTCATCTTTATGTTCGGTACGGTAAATCCATGTCATTCGTGGTACAATCATCAACAAAAATAACAAACCAACGATTTAATTCGACGACGTAATAAATCCTGGATAATGTCCCCAAACATCGAATGTACTCAAAGCAAAAGGAGTCATACTTTTATTCATGCCTCATGTGGATAAGACGCCTCTATGACTTTTTGCTAGATACAAGTATCACATTTGAAATCAACGTGTGATATTTGAAAATAAACTGTGAAAGAGGGCTTTTTAACAACGAATGACGCGATGCCCAAATCTACGATGACATAGCCAAATCTATCGTTCCTTTTACCAACAAGATGTTACGGCATGATCGGCTCTTCCCGAACCGAGGTCATCCACATAATATAGCCCTCCTCTCCTAGTACCACGCCCAATGATCTCCTCGTGAGTAATATCCCAGAAGGCAAAAAGTAGAGTACATCAATACTACACGCTAAGGTCTCAAGGACCCGACTTACGTACATTAGTTGGTCGATGTATACGGTACAAGCAAAGTATTAGATAATGATAATGCGGAGATATGTCATTGTTCCAGCCCCAGAATCGGATAAGCGACTCCCATTTGCACATTGGCAACACCTGGCCCGTCTCGTCCGGGTTGTACGGGATAGATCGTTGGGTCAAAATGTCACGTGATCTAGCTCCGCAGAGTCCGTAATCCAATCCTCTTTATCACTACGAGTAGAGACATGGAAATGCTTTACTTGAAATACCTGATCTCGGAAGATTCGGCTCCGGGAAGTAAGAGATAGCCAGGTATTATTGGTAGCCACAATGCCGTCCAGCCGGTGTCCGTTTCTTCCGTGCTTAAAGATCATTCCACCATTCTGATACCCACGGAGTTTAAACCAAGCCACGGTGTGTTGGAGTTTCCGCAATGGCTACATTTTACGTCAAGAAATGGTGGATTTCCCGAGGATTTCTGCTACCCAAAGAGGTTCCCGTTTTGGTGGCATCGACATGCGTGTCCTCGACCCCTTTAAAAGCCATAATCGGCTCGGTGTCAGATCTATACCCGTGATCATCACGGCTCTATCGACTTCTTCCCTACGTACGAATCCATGTAGCTTGTTCCACCGTAGGAATGGTTTGATTCAAGCACATCACTCGAGTTTTGTCGAGTTCTGTCATCAAGTCCATCACAAGGTATACACTCGATCTTCCTCGTACGATGGAGTTGTATTTTTGTATGCCATTTGCACACTCCATTGGATTAGGGACGACGAAAATCAATTTCTCGCCACAACCCTCAAGGTCATCAGTAGTATTTTTCAATGGATCCACCCGCCGTTTCATACGAGTAACTCGATTTGGCGAAGATCATACACCCGAGACGTGTACGTCCCATCATGTAGCGTGGTAACAAGGGTGAGAATCCCAAACTTGTTTCGCATTTGGAAATCGAATAAAATTTGCAATCAAGGCGCAGTGGTCCATCGAATTGATCAACCATCCTTTAACAATGGCATTTTCAAGGCCATCTCTCCGAATTTATGCAGGGTTTGCTCAACAGTTGAGGAAAAATCCCCATTAATATATCCCATTATTCTTTCCAGATATACATCTCACCACTCCTCATTACTACAAGATAATTGATCCTCCCAACTTGATACTAACGGGGCACTGACGCCGCTGATTGAGGTCCAGAGTCCGATCCGAGTTTCAGTTGAAAACTTCCGTCATTTTCGCCGTCAAATCTTCCAATATGAAATTGGTAGTTAAATCTCTAGATTCCGCCATGAAATCTAAAAATTTTTTCCTTCCGTTTTTCCTTTTTTTACACTTCGTTCGTGCACTATATATAGAAAAAATCGTAACCCTAAATGACACAAAAAAGAAAACCCTTATAACCCTAACCCTAATTTGCCGTTCTCTCGCAAATGCTTCCTTTCTTCCTCAAAGGATTTCACAGATTGTCGCTACTTCCTACCCAAGTCGCGTAGTTTCCGAGTTCTCGTTAGCCTGTCAAGGCTCTCAAACCAAAGATCTTCACAGATTCCAGACTTAAGAGAAGTTCTAAGCTCGCACTATTTCTTCTCAACCAAAATCTCGCACTCTCTCTTCTCTCCTCTTCTCTCGATTTCTTCGCAGCTGGCGCTCTTTCTTCACAATGCCTCTTCTCCTCTCGCAAACCGCTCTCATATCGGTTTTTTTTCCTTCGCCTCGCTTCGAAATGGTAGTTTCAACCACACAAGACCACCTATTCTCATATACCGTAAACCGCATCAATCTGGCCGTCACAGAAGTACTTGGTTTCCAAGTCAAGTCCGACCTTCTTTCAATGGTTCTTCGTCACAATCCTCGACCCTCAGAAGTCAGGACGCCGATATTTTTTTTAAGGTGTAACACGTAATCTTCATTGAATTTCCGAACAAATAAACGTGAAATAACTATCTTGCTTTCATTTCTCGCACATACGTTTCTGTTTTGAAACGGCCACAATACCGTTTAATATAAACAAGAGATCGAACTAAAAACGAAAATTGCGTACTACAATCAAGAAACACACCGTAAATCGAAATCGACCCGTAAATCGAAACCGTAAATCGAATCAACAAATCAAAGAATCCGCAAATTTGCAAATCAACAATCAAAAATGGTAGTAGCTGCCATAAATCACAGTAGCTTCATTAAGAATATCCTCGTTTCGATACCATGTCAAAATATTGTCTTTCTCTAATAATTATCAAGATATTTCATTATTATTTCTCGTTCTCGCTTTCTATACACAATATGGTATATACGTATATGTTAAAAAATGTAAATTAAATAATAACCATAATTCCTCAAGATATCCACGCGTTTTGGCTGATCCACTACCATTATCAGATGCTTCCACGTTTTACTCCATCAGCCATTATCAAGGTTCACAACAACACACACCAACAAATTGTACACAATAATTCATTACTCAATTCGAACTTAATTAGTGTGTATTTAATTTTCAATCCAATATAATTTGATTTAAAATAATTTAAAATTTAACATCTTAATATGTATTTTGTGGGTTCATTGAATTAGCTAATAATAGAATTGAATGTAATTCGAGTCTTTTTAATTTCTTGGCATCTTTGATTTTACGATATTTTTTTTGAAAATTATAAAAAAATTAAAAATTATAATAATAAAAATAACATATTAATAATATTAGATGAATTTAAATTATTATAATTTAATTTAAATAGTATTTAATTAGATAACGTTTAAAATAAAATGATATTTAATATTATTTTTAATAATAAAAATAGATAAAGTAAACATAAAAAATATTATTTTTATAATTTTAAGTTATAAGTAAACTAATTTTATCGTTTTTATTATTATTTTTTTCATTAAAAAATTACGACAGCTCATACATAATAATACGACATTATTCCTAAGCAAATTTTGATTCCCCCGAATTATTTCTTATTCATGTTTCCCAATTATATATATATATATATATACCTCTCAATATTCTCCATTCCTCAAGTTATGCGCCCAATATTAACATATCAATCTCGTCATAATTTGCACATATGTTTCCTATAAAATATTTACAAGAGTTTCACTTACAACTTATAACTACTTTTAACATTTTTATATTAAATAATTTAAAATTCTGATTTAAACCAATTTTTAAAATAACCTTATTGCACGATTCAAGTACACTTAGAGCTAACTTTTGGTTTGTACGCTTTATAATGAGATTTTTGTACCAAAGTGTTGCAACTAGATCGGCTATGTAACTCACTTTTAACAAAATTAGTTCATTTCAAACTATATATTAAGCATAAATTATATAAACTAGTCCTAAAATAAAGATGAAATTATTCAATTATTCAGTTTTTTTCTTCTTCTTTTTTTAGTTCATTTTCAGTGAATAATATTATTTTTCTCATATTTTTCCTTTTCTTTCTCAACTTTAAATCACAAGTTATCCTAATAAATACTGTTTGATTATAAAAATATCTTTTGAGGAATGCTAACAAATACTGTTTGATTATAAAAATATCTTTCAAGTCATTCCTCATACTTATTACGGACCAAAAAAACTATCTATTAAAGATCGGGTAGTAATTTAGTTATGAATTTTTTAAATATATATATATATATATATATTCTAATAAATATTACAATTTACATTCATTTTAATATTTTATGTTTATTTTCTATTAATTTAATACTTTATATTTGTGTATCGATAATTCTATTAAAATTATTGTTAGCTTTAGAATAACTCACGTAATTATCACATAATTTTTAACGGTTGCAAAAGTGAGAAATGGACACGTATCACTAATTTTCCGCTCATCTTCTCCACCTATCTGCCTTATAACATTTTTATATTTCGAAAAGAAATAAAAAAAAAACGAAACTTCGCCGCAATTTCCTTAGCTTCTAACACCTAATTTATTAGATATTTTTACATAAATTTAATTATATTTATTAATAATATCACGCTAATCGTTTTGTTAAATAATAAGAGTAATAATTTTACTTATAAATTTAGAAAATATTTTATCTTACAAAAATTAATCTCAAATATAACATGTTATTAGAATTAATGGTATTATTCATATTAATATCGCATTTAAAAGAATAAATTAAAAGATAATTTATAAATTAATTACTAATTATCATGATCAGACGATTTATTTAATTAAATTAGATAATTTAAGAAAATCGCTACTAATTTAAGGCGCTTAAATTATAAGACACTTTAGCTGAAATTGTTACTTCTTCTTCATCTATAACAAGTAATAGCTCATGATCAAAAATAAGCATAAAATTGTAAAAATCGTAGAGATAAGAAACTCAAAAGAGTAAAATACTTGTAAGCTTTAAACACTGGCAGACATTATTGTAATGCGAATACGATCCGTATTCAGATATTTCCTACTCCCAAATAATATCCTGTCATTCAGACTCAATAATCGGCCAACCACGTAAATTTACGCTGTTTCATTTTATCGCTTGATATATTCATATACCGCTATTTATCGCTTTCCGCCCACAACAAATTGCAGTATCGTAGCCAAATATAGCGTAATTATATATCAAATCGAAGTTTCGACGAACTAACGCAATCTGAAAGAATCGCCAAATCTAAGTCAATCATCACCGTAAGTCACGAGTCCTGGCCGCTAACAAACGAAGTCAACTCGCCGAAGCTGACCGAGTCAACTCCTACCACTAGTGATATTTAGACCGAGTCAGGTTTGTTTTCATCCGCTTTTCAACCGAAATCAGATCTATTCTCAGTTAATTTGGTCCATTCCAGATTCAACTACAGCACTGCTTTTTTCAAATAAGGTATAAAATTTGAAAAAACACTGTTTTAAGTCAGAAGTCGCAAAAATTTCGTTATCAATTTGTACTTACGGCCGATTTATAGATCAAGGCGTTAACAAGTCGACCATAGAATTTATGGCAAACCAAGTTCTACTCAAGGTTAACTACGTTGTCCAACGCGAAAAGTTCGAGTGGAGAAATTCGACTTCCAAGACAAATAACTTTAATGGTACGGCACGCGAAGCGATTAGATCTATTGTTCCGAGAAGGATCTAATATAGCCGAGACTAAAGCCAGGAGATTATTCAAATGAAGATTGGAATTATGTCAACCGACAAGCTTCGCGGCACAATTCGACCGTGCTTAGAAAAGATCAAGATTTTTGTCATGAAAGAGAATGAATTAGCGCATTTCTCGAAGAAACTGAGGACAAATACAATGATGAAAAGTATCGAGAATCGTACTTACCAAGAAGAAACTTTTCTATTTCCAAGATAAGAAAGGTACCCTACGATTGAAGCACTTTAGATAATTTCAATAAAATTTTCGCCGATCCGCAAAATTTAGATGTTGAAATTATCATTAAGATAAAGCTATTGTCATTAATTCATTACCCTGAGTAGCATAGCATTTAACCACAACCCTGGTTATACGGATGATGGCGTTAAGTTCGTAGATGTTTCAAATGCTTTGGTAAATAACGAGTACTGTGTTAAGGATCAACACGATCACAGACACTAACATCGTATATCGACTACATGAGGTGACTAATAACAAAAAATCTCAAGTGATCAAATAATAGGGGAAATCTAGATCAAAGCCCGCAGTGAGAGTCATCCGTAAGATGTCCCGCAAGGAAGGACGAGCGTGCCTATTGTCACCAAAAAGTAGCACCGGAAGAAAGATCGTCCAAACAAGGACAAGTCAAATGCAAATGTCAGTGATTAAGTCGATGAAGACGAAGAATCGCCCTTTCGTTTCATCATCAAAACCTACTCGTATGTGTCGATCCTCGATTCCTGGATGTTCTTATCATACGTGTCCAAACAGACATTGGTTTTCGAGTTTTGGAAGAGCTCAATGGAGTGAGTCAGGCTTACGGGCAACGACAATGCCCGTCGACAAAAGATTCGAATCTGAATACGACCAAAGATGCACGATGGTACAATCGACGACTTTACAAATGTAAGGTATATTCCTTACCTAAAGAAAACCTTATTTCTTTAAAGTGTTCTAGATTCACGGTTACAAGGTAACATTGGAAAACGGAGTCTCGAAAGTTGTACGAGGTGCATTTGGTAGCAACGAACGGGTACCTCTGGAAGGCTAACTTGTATTTCCTAGATGGGTGTACAGCCATGTAGCGGCAACCTGCCTCAAGTAGTTCTCAAGAAAAGGCAAATGATTCTTCCCACCTTTGGCACACGCACTTGGGTACGCTGCGGAAAAGGCTTTGCAAGGCTTAACGGCAAGGTCTTTGAAAGGTGCCGACCGAAAGTTTGATTTCTCATGAGTATCAGAATGGGAAAACAAACAAGAGTCGTTTAGCCGCCATTCATCGTACTCAAGCGGATCTCTGATTATATTCACACGGATACTGGGGACCTTCCAAGAATGCTTTACTGGGAGGTAAACGCTGGTTTGCGGACTTTTATCGATGATTTCTCAGATATGTCTGGATATACACTACGAGTCACAAAGATGAAGTTCCTCGGATATCTTTCTTAAATGGAAGAAAATGATCGAGACTCGACAGCAAGTGAAGATTAAAAGGCTCATATCTCGATAACGGTGGCACAGTATAAATCCGATCCTTTTCTTTAAAGTTTGTCAAGACGGCGGATAATTAGACATTTTTCGGGCTTCCTCAGTACACCACAACAGTAACGGAGTCAGAAACCAATTTAATCATACTTTGCGTCGAGAAAGTTCGACAGATGCTTATCTCATTCCAAATCGAGCAAGGCATTTTGGGTCCGAGGATTTGTCATACGCAACTCATATAGTACTGCGATCAGCATTAGATGGAAAAACTCCTAAAGAGGTATGGTTCGACAACTCGCTACCGACATGATTCATCGCGAATATTTGGATGTCTCGTATATTTTTCACGTTGTTGAATCCAAACTGATCCCGTAGCAAAGAAAGTTGCTTTCTGGCTTTAAGGAAGCGAGTTAAAGGATAATGACTTTGGTATGGTGAATTCAAGAAGATCGTCTTAAGCTAAGATGTTACATGCGACGAGTTTGTTACATACCGAGACAAACAAATTCAGAGAAAGAGAATGAAAGTCCAAATACTCTTTCTGCGATGCTTCGAGACTTCTAAGATCCGTAAAAGATTGCACCAATTATCGATCGTGGTGAAGATGAAATTGATGACGTTAAGAAGAGATCTCAATCGAGGTATTATGTTCTCTCACCATCAACACCGATTAATCGCCAGCCGAGAATCTATTGCCACTACTCGACCGTGCATGAGATTATGAAGCCTACCGTATACACAGTACACGGTAGCATTCGCACTTCCAAGAATCGACGACGATGTCCCATGCACTTGCTGCAGAAGTCGTCCAAAAGAGTACGATAGATGGGTGAAAATGGAAATGGATGAAGAGGACGAAGTCTCTACATCGAATCGACTTGGGAGCTTGGTTCAACTTTCCAAAGGAAAGAAAACTATTGGTCGTAAACGGGTTCATACGCCATGAAGGCGTGCTCACGGTAAAGACAACATCGATACAAAGCCGATCGTAGCAAAAGGCTATGCTCAAAGAAGGAATAGACTACAAATGAGGTATTCTCACCTGGTTGTTAAGCATTCATCTCTTCTGGATACTATTGGCCAGAACAAATAACTGATCTCGAGTTAGCTCAACTCGATGTCAAAACAGCCTTTTCTCTACGGTACTTTGAACGAAGAAATCTACATGCCTCAACCTGATGGCTTCAAAATTCTGTGACGAGAATCGCTCGCAAGCCGAGCAAGTCAATTTATTGCCTGAAGCAATCACCGCGACAACGGGGTACAAGTTGCTTGATAGTTTCGGGAGAGCAAAAGTACACACGTAGCTTCATTGATCATCAGGTATACTTTTGGAAACTCCAAGATTCGGCATTCTTCATTTATTTGCTCTTATATTGCTGATGATATTTTGATCGATCTAAGAAAGGGCGCGAGATCGGCTGTATCAAGGCTCATTGAAGTTCAATTTGAAATGAAAGATCTCGAGATTAAGAAAATTGGGGATGGAAATCACAAGAGATGAGTCATAAGTACAGCCTGTCTGACATGCACGATCTCAAGAAAGTACTACAAAGGTTCGACATTGATGAAAAACCAAACCAAGAAAGTACACCGTCTCCTCACTTTCGCAAGTTGCATTACACGTCACCTAAGACCACCGATAGTTAAGAAAATGGAACGTGTTCCATATGCAAATGCCGTTGTGCCTCGATGTACGCACGGTTCGCACCAGCACCGATATTTCCCACGCCGTTAGTACGCGTAGCAGCATGCATAATCCGGGTAAAGCAGCGACATTGGCAAGCAGAAGTGATTCTACGGCACATCTTGGCCGGTATACTGATATTGGTTCAAGTTCGAGAGACAAGACCGGGCGGTAAACACCTACCGATATATGGATTCGACTATGTCGAGATCCGGATAAGCGTCGATCTACAACCGGTTACGTGTTCACAACGGCAGAGGACCGCTTGGGCATCAACATCAAGTACTAACTCAGCTTGCTTACTACAAGAGCTGCAGGTAGAGTATACGGCTATAAATGCAGCATTCAAATAAGCTATACGGCTTCTGCCGACTCAAGGATTTCGGTATCGTTCGTAAGAACGTGGATGTTTTTCTCAGACATGTGCAGTAGATGCCATTTGTTTGGCAAAGAACCAAGTTCATCACTGTCGACCAAGACATCGATGCTCGATTTCATTTCATTCGAAATCGTCACGGGCGAATGTTATACTCTGGAAAGCTCTGAATCAGATAACCCCCAGAGCATGCTACAAAGCGTACGCAGCATGGATCAAGTTTCAACACCGTTCTAACTTGATCAACATCTCTCGAAATAGGGCGCTACCAGTGCCAAGATTCGTAGCAGCTAGCGAACTTTTTCGCCAAGCGTATGAGATTGTTGAATATCGGTTAAAAGTAACAAATTAATGACATAATTTAGAAAATTAGCCACTAATTTCACAGATTTAAGGCTTAAATTAAAGATAATTTAATAAATTTGTAGCCTAATTTAAGCGCTAAATTATGGCACACTTTAAGTGAAAAGAGCCTTTTCTTCATCTATAACAGTAAGTAGTTCATGATCAAGAACAAGAAAATAAAAAATCGTAGAGAGTATGTTGAAACTCAAAGTTATAGTAAAATATCATGTAGCTTTGGAACACTTCGAGAGATATTATTATATGAGGAAATCAGATTCGTATTCAGTATATTTCCTACTCGGCTTCAAATAATATCCTGACCACGCTGACATAGCGCGAATCGAACCACGTAAATTCTGTGTGTTCATTTTATCGCTTTGATATATTCATATACCGCTATTTATTGCTTACGCACACAACAAATTGTATACTACACATATCAGCTTTAAAAAATCTTTTATTTGAATTTTAAAATAAAATTAGAGTTAATTCTAATACGTCTCAATCCCTTCATTTGTTTTTATCTCGAGTCTCCACAGACAAAGTACAATTTCAATATATATATATATATATATATATATATATGAGTTATCCCAATCTGCACATAAAGTATCACAATCTTCTTATATATGTTCTTCTGCTACAGATTGAAAGTTATCGCACAGTTTAGAGAAAAATAATTTAAAAAAATGGGTTCAATCGAAGAAAAAAGGGTTTTGGAGAATGGTACAATCAAAGGCTTAAGTAAAGAGACGAGGCATGGAAGAACAGCCCATAACATGTCTTCTTCGTCGTTGCGAAAAAAGTCTGATCTAACACTTGTCTCTAAAGTTCCATGTAACTTGCTAAGACTATTTCTTGCTAATTTGCAAGAAGTGCTTTTGGGTACTAAGCTTTCTTTTCTTTTTATTGCTGTTCCTCTCGCCGTTGCTGCTAAGTGTTATGGTCTCGAAAGTGTAAGTTGATAATTTCCCTTTCTCTTACTTATTACTAATTTAAGTGCAATATATCGTTATTGAGAAATGATGTTATATATATATATATATATATATATATATATATATATATATAATGTAAATATAATAAATTTTTAAATCATTTATTGAGAAATGATTTTGTAATGTATTTTTTTGAGTTATAAAAATTCAGAGACAAACAAATCTCCTCTTGCTGGATAGTATATTGTTTTATCTTATAAATATATATAATAAAAAGAAAAGAGAAGTGCAGTTTTTAAAATTGATAATAATAATTTAACGAGGAAAAGTATATTGGCGAACATGATTTATTTCTTAGGCTGTTAATAGAAGCCAAACAACTCTGAAATGTAAGTTAATAGCATTTCTTAATTTGTTTTGTATTTTCTTAATATATTATAGTAACGCCAATAATACTTTAATTTTGTTGTTTATTGCAATTAACAGCCATGGGTTTTCGCCCTGAGTTTAATTGGACTTACTCCTCTTGCTGAACGTGTCAGTTTTTTGACAGAGTAAGAAATTGAACTTTATTTACCATTTTTGCGTTTGGTTTTTAATTGTTTTCTTAATTAGCATTAATTTTATTAACTGTTATTAGTCATTAGTGATATAAATTTCAGCATGGCATGCTAGTATTCGTAGATCATGTATGTTTTTGGGTTAGTATGTGTCAATTTTTTTAAATTAAGTGAAAATTCAAGCTATAATCACAAAATGATAAATTAATATCATTAAATTATCAAATATATATATTAGAGTGAAGGATATATAATTTTCAATAAAAATATAAAAAAAAAAATTATAGTTATTAAATAGTACACAAAAATCATTTAATTTTTTTAAAAAAATACACATTAATTATAAGTTGACCATGAACTTTAATGAGATTAAAAATTGAATGATATTCAATAAAAATGCAAAAAAAAATCTTATATTTATCAAGTGTTACATAAAAATTCTAATAGTTTTTTTTTTAAAAGTATATATTAATTATAAATTTACAATTCATTAATTATTTGTTTTTTTTAAAAAGAGTTATGTGTCAAACACATTTATTTCTCTTAGAGTAGTTACGTATCAAACACATCACTACGAGGGATATTTTTGAAATTAAAAATTAATAAAAAATTAGTTAATTTTTAATCTCAATAAATTTAAAAAATCAATGGTCAATTTAAAACTAATGTGTTATTCTGTAAAAAAATATAAAATAATAGAATTTTTGTACACTTTTATTATTAAAAGTTATGGCATATCTAGAATCCTTTATTTTATATTTTATATAAAGCTTAGACTTTTCAAGTAAAATATTTGAATTGATATTTTCATAGCATAAAACAATAATGTTAAAATAAATAAATATTTTATCTTAGAATTTAATATTACGTGATTTTTAAAAATAAAAATATTATTTTATTATTAATAAAATATGATAGAAATACCAAATATATAATAAACATATTTATTCTTAAACAAATCTTTGAAATTATTTATTTGGGATCGGGCTAGATTTCTTCAAAACATAATTAAGTTTCGAGTCAGTGATACAGACTTGAAGCGACTGAGCTACATTTACATATGCAACACGAATTTTCATATCCTTCTCTTAATTAATTAATTTATTTCTCTTTGGGTTTTGTGGTGTTAACTACAGGCAAATTGCTTTCTACACGGGTCCAACAGGTACTTAATTACTTGTTGCAACATTTGTTTCTGAAATTTGACAAAATAAGGTGTTCAACTCGTTGTAATATTTTGACTTTAATCACGTCAATTATGGGATCAATTAAAATAAATTGTCATACACATATTTATACTATTTATAAAATTTAAGTTAAAAGACTTATAAATTTCGAACAAAATTATTTTTATATTTTTAAAAATGAATTATTATTATATTTATTTTCTTAATTATTGTATAATTTAATTATAATAATAATTATCTTAAAGACTATTAAAAATATTATTTGTATGTTATTTTTTACATCATAATAACAATACTATAATTTTAATTAAAATAAAATTTAGTGTGACTATTTTTAATTTAATAAATTACATGTAAGGTACGTGTTTATAATTAGAATAACAAAAGGGGAGAATTAATGAGTCGAATTAGTGTTAGGAATTTAAACAAATAAAAAAGGAAAAAAAATAGATGTATAATTAAGAAAATAAATTAATCTTATAATTCTAATACATTTATTTAAATGAAAGTGTAAGTAATTCTTTTGAAAAAGTTTATTTATCTTTAATTTTTTGATAAATTATAATTAATATAACGTAATATTATTATTAAATATATTTGAGAAAAATGTATATTTTATGTTAAAAATAAAATTATATAAATAAATAAATAATATAAAATTAAAGAAAAAAAATAATTAAGAGATGAATGGAATAAATAATACGTAGTAGTATCGATCATACTATACGTAAACATAACAAAATATGTTTTTTAAGTGTTTATATATATATTTATTGATACATATGTTAAAATTTAAATGGTTAAATTATTACATAATTAATTTATTATTTAATATTTTAAGTTTGTATATAATTAATAATTATCTTGTTATTTAATTTAATGTATATAACAATATTTCATATGATGATGAGTCATCAATTTATGTGTATGTATTATTGTTAAATAATTAAAAATATGAGATATTGAAATAAGCAATTTGTTAATTAATTATTTTGATTTTTTTATTGTAGTGGGAGGACTTCTAAATGCAACGTGTGGAAATGCAACGGAACTAATAATAGCAATATTTGCACTAAGCAGAAATAAAATAGACGTGGTTAAGTATTCTTTATTGGGTTCTGTAATCTCTAATCTTCTTCTCGTGTTGGGGACTTCTCTATTTTGTGGTGGCCTTGCCAACCTTGGGAAGGAACAAAAATATGACAGAGTAAGTACCAATATTACTAAAGGAAAAATCTACTATAAAATAATTTTATATAATATGATTATGTGGGACCCATTTCTAGCATATGAGTTACAATATGTTACTTGAGATAAAACTAATTTAAAATTTTATAAATAATATATTTAATTAAAACTTATTATAATAATTTTTTTTTATTGATATTGAATATAATTAAATGTAAATAATTATAGTGAATAACTTTTTTTTTAATGACAAAAATATGTATCACAAATAGATATCAAAAGTAACATTTTTAATTCATTTTTTATTTATCATAACATTTTAGTTTTTTTTTGTTTTGAAAAATTGATACCATAATAACAAATAGATAATTTTTTCACTTTATTTTTATTTATTTATCATATATTTTTTTAATTATTATTAAAATATTATTTTTATAATAGACAAAAATAACTATAAAATTGATAAACAAGGAAACATACTAATAAGTCAATGTTGGTTGATCATTTTTGACTAAAATAGAGACAATCAGATGTGAACTCGGTGATGCTAATAATGGGATTGCTATGTCACTTGTTGCCAATGTTATTCAACTATGTTGGGAACTCAGTTGATGTAGTTATTATTACTTCAGACCCAGCAATACTCCATTTATCAAGAGCTTGTAGCATCGTAATGCTCATCGCCTACTCTGCCTACATTATCTTCCAATTGTTTACACACCGTTCATTGTTTGAAGCTCAGGAGGTATATAATATATGGTTTAATTAAGTGCATATTATAATTTATTTTATAAATAGAATCTTATTTTTAAATATTATTCAAACAGTACATATGTTCTTTAAATTTAAATAACTACCTGATATAAAAACTAAAGTATATATATCATATCTTCAAATACACAATAATTTCATATAGTTTAATTCTGAAAATTAAGTGTTTTTTAACTTTAAAAAAAGCATTATTATTAACTCATTAATTTTCAATATTAATTGCCTTGTGATTAGGACTCAGACGATGATGGTGTTGTATCGGAAGAAGGGCCAACGATAGGCTTCTGCAGTGGAATTTTGTGGCTGTTTGGAATGACTGTGATTATAGCTTTGTTGTCCGAGTACGTCGTGCAAACAATTGAGGTAACTATGTGTAATAATTACATGGAAAAAATATTCATTTCCTTTAATTAAATTTTTAACTTGTAAAATTTATTTATTATATTGTAAAAATTTAAGATAATTTTATAAAAATTGGATAAAATTTAGAGATTAAAATATTTTAATAATAAAGTTTTAATTAACTCGATGACACACACTCTGACTGATTATACAAATGTAATAAAATATCATAAAATTTATATAATTTTGTTTTGTTATTATGGATCGATGGTCACAGTACTTTGATAGAAATTATTATTAAAACTTTGCTAGCTTTTAAATAAAATCAGGATGCATCAGATTCATGGGGTTTATCGGTAAGCTTCCTCAGCATAATTTTGCTGCCAGTTGTTGGAAATGCAGCTGAACATGCTGGAGCTATCATTTTTGCTTTCAAGAACAAACTGGTGAGTCACTCTAGGAGGAAATATATATACACAATACTCCCGTTGCATATACTCCTCATCTCGTATAATATTTAAGACGTAGAACCCACGAAATGTTACGAAAAAAAAATCTTTAGACGTATCTAATTAGTGGAACACTGGAACCTACCAAATGTTTGTGAAAAAAAAAATGCTCTTTATTATTAGGTGTATTTATTTACTCTTCGAAATTGAATTTAAAAGAAAAGATATTATTATTAAGTTATTTGGTTTGATTATTAAAATTAAAAAATAAATCATTATCATAGGTTTATAATAAAAAATATATTATTACAATTATTATATTTTTTAAATTTATTATTAAAATAAAATATATTATTAAAATTATTTTTTTTTCTAAATAATTATTACTTAAAAATATTATTAATTTTATCCACAACTATAAAATATTATTTATTTTTTAAATTATTATTAATTCTACGTAGCATGTACCAAAATTATAGATAGATTTATAATTATTAATTAATTTTATAATATTTAAAAAATCTTTAAATTTATGTCACATAATTAATATTGAATTAAGTAGTAATCTTATATAGTGTTTTATTTTTTAAATTATTTGTCCTTAAATTGAACAAAAATATATGCAGGATATATCATTAGGTGTTGCTTTGGGGTCTGCAACACAAATTGCTACATTCGTGGTAAGAAGATTATATTTAAAAGGAAGCTAATTAATTATAAGTGATTTTTCAATAAATAAAAAATATATACATTTTGAAATATGACCTTCTTTTCTTTATTATTATTTTGTGTGAAAATTATAGGTACCTTTGTGTGTGATTATTGCCTGGATAATGGGAATTAAGATGGATCTCAATCTCAATATTCTTGAAACTGGTTCTCTTGGTTTAGCCATAGTTGTCACAGCTTTCACTCTACAGGTAAGATTATAGTTTACCAGCTAATTACGTTAATAAGAGAAAATTAAACTCATTCTTTTTTTAAAAAAAAAATATATATATATATATATATATATATATATATATAATTCATTTATAAAAAAAGACTAAATGACAATTTTTTTATTAAATAATAATTAAATAACAAACTTTATAATTTTAAAAAAATAAATAGCACGAAAATAAAACAATTCAACCGACATTTTCCCCCAATAATTTCAACAAAGTTTTTCAAATGTTACTACTACTTTACAGGATGGTACTTCACACTACTTGAAAGGATTGATTCTTCTTCTATGTTACATCGTAATTGGAGCCTGCTTTTTTGTATACAAAATACCACATTGTAAGTATAGACTTAAATTACTGGTTTTATTATCTAACCTTCTTCTTCTTCTTCTTCTTCCTGATCATGTGATTAATTCCTATAAATCTATATTTAATATTGCTTTTATTTAGACCCAGCAAATATTATCGACTTGGGACTCAAGACAACGACTAGCCAAGGCGTCTTTTAATGCCTACCTAAAGAGTAAGTCCTGGTTTGATTTTAATGTCTATAATGATACTGCAGCCTAGCAATTCCTTATCTTAACGAAGAATTATTATAGAATCCTTTGACATTTTTTAATATTATAAAAATATTTTTCAATTTCTAACAATAGTTAATTATATCCTTTCTATTATTAACTTAATTATTACGATATATTTCTTTGAATTTTATAATTTTTATTAATTTGATTACAAATAATCTTGTAAAAATTTAAGAAATAATAAATATAGTTGTTATTTTTCAAGTATTTTTGCGATTTAAATTGTTCATTTATACATACATATATATATGTATGTATAATTTGGTGAACTAACAAATATTGTGTGGTTTGAAATGCAGACTTCTGTGGCATTAAAATATTTCAAAGGCTTTATTAAAAAAAAAATCAAAGGCTCAACAGATTTTGAAGAATAAAATGAGAGACCACCTAGCTAGCTAGATGCATTTGTTAATCTTTCATTTCAAATTAATGGCAATGCCTGTTGGAAAAGCGAACAGTAAGCATCTTCCTCTGCTTAAAAAATGTGGGAGCTAGATACAGTATTTTATATATGATGGGCAGTACGTTACGTACTATGTAAGTTAATTAGCTTGATGAAGATGGGTTACTATATTTAATGTTTTGTTTTCCCCCCCGCTAATTAGAACCATATTTAATGTATAAATCTCTCAGAAATTTATTTTATCTTATTTTTATATCTGAGCTTTTGTTTGTTGTCGTGACATTGAAGTTTGTACTTTTGTGAGATATGTTAAATACAAAGTGTACTTCGCTCGATCTTGTCATTGAATATTAAATAAATTAAATGGATGGTTAATATGTTGGTGTTGAGTTTGGAATGCAATTATTTATGGCATTCATCGTCACATTGTTAAATAAATAATTGTATTTAGTTTAATTTCCTTACGAATACGTAACCAAAAGGAATAAATTATTTTGGTAATCATCTAACTTAATTATAACACTCAAATCTTGTTCATTTATAAAAAGATAAATATCAACAGTAATTCTTCATTTTTCATACTTAAAACTAACATCATCATTGTCTCAAAAGCTTCGTAATCACAATCTATTATAGATAAAAATTAAGGAGTAAATTAAGAAACTTAATTTAAGGAATAAATCAAGGAGTTGTGATACTTAATTTAAAGATTAAGGATTTATTTTTTTACTCCTTAAATTAAGGATTCTTTGTTTTACTTATTGAATTAATCCTTAAATTAAGGATCACAACTCCTTAAATTAATGTTATTAATTTACTCCTTAAATTAAAGAGTTAGTACTTCTAAATTTTATCTCCGATACAATCCCTTGTATGTTTTTCACGTTGCAAGTTTGATTAGACATGCGTATTTTAAGGTAACACTAACTATAATTATCCAAATCTATCTGTCTAAAACTATTCCAATACGTTTACGGTAGTTCGTTCTCACGAGTCACGTCCATCCCTAACAAGCTCCAATCGAATTAGCCTTTGGCTACTATTAAGTTTAAACGTTGGGATGTGAAAGACTGTGATTGTGTTAGTAAGAATTTTTTATTTTCAAAATTTTCAGAATTTTCCTCAAAAAATAAGGCCAATTCTAGTTACATTTTAGAAAGCCTACAAATACACATCTTAATGTTCAAAATTATTAAGAGTATATACTTTAAAAGTATGCGCTTAAAGAATTTTATAGATGAAATTAGAATAACCCAAAAATGAAAAATATTCTAAAAAATTTAGAATTAAAAATTTAATATAGTAAATATTTATATCTAATAGTAAAAAAGATAAAAATAAAAATAATATAGTTAATAATTAAAAAATATATATATTAATTATTGTGATTTAAAATTTAAGGTTTGGATTTATAATTTAGAATTTAGAATTTAGAATATCAATTTGGATTTGTTGTTTAGGATTAAGATTTAAAGTTTAAGTTTTGGTGATAATAAAGGATATAATTGGTGAGTTTATATTTTTTTCTTATTTAAAATATAAATTTTAATTATTAAATACTGTTTTTAACATTTTAATTGTAAAATAAATAACACATATTAATCTATATCTCGAATATATATGTCTTTATAATGGGCTAATAGTCGAAGCATTGTAAAGCCCAACTTCACTCATAACCCATTTACTTTCAAACGGAGTGAAAGGCAAAGTAAAAGCCCATTCGGACTCGGACTCGCTCAAATTCGGGGAAATTATAAGACAGAAGAAAAGAAGAAGATTTAACTTGACATACCTTCGTGAATCGTAACCAATCCGCTTTAGCTAAGACGCGTCACTCAGGTGCCGGTTTGGCGTTTTTTTCTTTTTTCTTTTTAAAGTTTCGGTGCGCTCTCTCTACAATTCATTCTCTGCCTTATCTCATCATTTTCCTCTCCTCTCACAGCTCAAATTCACAACTATGGTGGAAGAGAAATCCTCAATATCGTGGCGAAACATCCCTAACCTGAAGACTTCTCACTACGTTCTCTCTGAGACCTCAGACTTCGAACCTCTTTGGAAGAACATGATGCTTAGTTTTAATGTTGGTGAAGTTCGGAGAGATCGTGGCAATGTCAATCGTTGTAATTTTGCCTGCGTCTTGGTTGCAGAAAAGAGAATACCCAAAGAGTTCGCGCCGACGCCAGCTCAACTCCTGAAGCATCCGTTAGCAATTATTGCTCTTGCTCCCAAAGATGTCGCGCTTTTCTTAGCTGGAGCTGTTGCTGGCGCCGCCGCTAAGACCGTAACGGCTCCTCTAGATCGGATTAAGCTTCTTATGCAGGTTTTGCATTCAATGCTTAATGAATTCTAGCTACCTTTATTTATTATTTTGTCACGTTTTTCGTGTCTGCAAACTGCAATGTGAGTGACATACGCCACCATAGTATAAGGTGGAAGTCTCGGTTGGAGACCTGAAAATATAGATGTTAATATCTACTGTGTGGGGGGGGGGGGGGACTGCAATGTGAGTCAACGACGGTGTAGGGGTTCATGTTTTGTTCGTTTTAGTTTCGTTTTTATGCTGAAAAAATAAGCCAAGAAAAATAGGTATTGAAAGTACGAAATGCATTTCCTGGTAAATAGATTGAGTTATCAGTTATGAATCCATAGTAGAGTTAAAGACCAAAGTGAATAACACTGCCCTTTGGCAACTTTAGGCGTTTCCTCTGAACAACATTGCTGGGAAAATTGTAAATTTGGAATTTATAGTGCGTTACGTGTTTTGGTACATGTAACTATGATGAAACGGGATTCCCAGTATGGATTATCGAAAATTCATTAGGTAGAGTTGCCAGCCCTTTCCAATACAGTTCGAAAAGGCTTGGCAATTCTACAGAAAGTTCATGAGTTTAAATCCCCGTCCCTTAAACATCATTTGGCCATTAGGTAGAGTTATTTCCTTTCACAATAGTGTATTTGCAGTAGTGATCCAAAATAGGCAAGCAAGTGGATGAAATGCTTCCATTTAGTAATTCACCTCTAAACATAACTTCGTTATGGCTGGTTATTATTATCCTTTTGTGTAAATTTACAAGTGCTGGTTAGATCAGCGGGTAACGGGGTAAGCAATACAAATATTACAAAGTCATTTTTATTCTCAAGAAAAAAGAGATTATTATTATTTATCTGTCTCTCTATCCAAGAGAACTTTATGTTCTGATATTTCAAGAAATGTCTTTATTTTTGTGGTTATTAACAAGCATTGCAGATCGACTGGGTTTTTACGAACTTGGAATCTTGGATAAAATTCTTCACTCTCAGATATAAGCTTACATGTTTTGCAGACTCATGGTGTGCGAGTTGGACACGAAAGCACTAAGAAGGCAATTGGTTTTATTGAGGTATATATGTTAATTCCATTATAACTATATGGCCCTTTACCTTAAAGATTGATTTTTTCAATCTAATAGTTGCATTTTCCATGATACAACTTCTTAATAGACCTGTGGACCTTGAGTTTTGTGACCCTACTTTTCTCTATCATTGGAATTTTCTATTTAAAAAAATCTTGTGTGTTTCCATCATTCGTACTCTGCATATGAATAAGTCATTTCATTATTGCAAAGGACAATTTCTATGCAAGCATAAACTGGTTATGTGACTGATAAAAGAGCTTTTAGTATTTGCCTTATTTGTGCTAAATCTTCCTACAATGTGTCTTGTTGCGGTTACTAAGCCTTTTCCAGTTTTTGCAACTCGAAACCACATCCTACACCATATAATCTGTATAATTTCGCATAATATACTGCATATACATTATTCAATGATGAATTTCTAGGCAAGTTGTCTATCTGCCATTTACTAAAACCGCGGAAGTAAAAGAACAGTTGAAAGAAGAAGAGGTTTAACTCATGGATGAGCAGCATCAGTGGCACTTCCATTTTCCTTTTATCTGTGGTTTGTAGTTTAAGTAGGTGACAGTGATGATACTTTCTAAGATTTGAAGTGACTCATGCAAGGAGGCATAGGTGCGAAATTAGGAAACAGTGTTGTCAATGGTCAATATTCATTGTAAAAATTAGCTCAAGTGTACAATTTCAATGCAAATAAGCCTACTTATAGGCATAATAAAAGACTAACTTAATTGTGTGAGGACTCTAATAACTCTGTAGCTTATTCTAATCCAAGAACAAACATTAATCTAACAATAACCATGATAAAAATAAAACTCTAAATAAAAAATTCTAAATATCCTAAAAATCTAAAAAAAAATATTCATTATTGAACCCTTCCCCTGTGGTCACAGTTAATTATGTAATGATGTTGCATCTACAGGCCGTAACAATGATTGGAAAGAAAGAAGGGATTAGAGGGTATTGGAAAGGCAACCTGCCTCAGGTTTTCTGCAGAAAAAAATTCCACCATTGCAAATTTAAATTTTTCTCATAGTGTTGATTAACATATCCTAAGTTAGATTCTCTAATCATTTGTTCATGTAATTATTACAGGTGATACGAATCATACCTTATAGTGCAGTCCAACTGTTTTCCTATGAAATCTATAAGGTATATCTAAAAACGTTTTCAGGGAAATTTCAGTGTTGAATTATATGCATTCGGAATTAAATCTAAATACGTGATTACAGAAACTGTTCAAGGGGAAAGACGGGGAACTCTCTATTTTTGGAAGACTAGCAGCTGGTGCTTGTGCAGGCATGACGTCAACTTTTGTAAGTAAACTCAAAAGATGGGATAGCTGAAATTATAGTTTCACTTTTCCTCATGTTATGCTTCAAATGGATTGTATTTATGATGGTTGTCACTTGCGTAATTTTTTTCATCGATCCTGCATACATGTAAATGTTTTTTCACCTATCTTGTATACGTGTAATTTTTTTCAACTATCTTGTATAAGTGACTTGGGTATTCAATGTCTTTGTAGATAACATATCCACTTGATGTTCTGCGATTGCGCCTTGCAGTTGAACCAGGGTCTCAAACCATGTCTCAGGTGTGATTGACCTGCATTGTGTTTACAACTTGATGACCCCATCCATATAAATTTTGATTTTTTTCCCTTTTTTTCCAGGCTGCATTAAACATGCTAAAAGAGGAGGGAGTGGCAGCTTTTTACTATGGTCTTGGACCATCTCTTCTTTCAATTGCTCCATATATTGCTGCGAATTTTTGCATTTTTGACTTGTTAGTCCACTTACACTTTCTTTTATTTTATAGAGGATAGCATAATTTACTTATTGTATAGTTTTATTGTGACGGAGTGACAGGGTGAAGAAGTCTTTGCCAGAGAGGTTTCAAAAGACAACTGAATCATCTTTGCTAACAGCCTTGGCATCAGCTTCAATAGCCACACTTACATGCTATCCTTTGGATACTGTAAGAAGACAGATGCAAATGAGGGGCACGCCTTATAAAACAGTTTTGGATGCCATTCTGGGTAAATTGAAGCACTAACTATTATTA
Organism: Hippophae rhamnoides; assembly: GCA_033030585.1. Lineage (NCBI taxonomy): Eukaryota > Viridiplantae > Streptophyta > Magnoliopsida > Rosales > Elaeagnaceae > Hippophae > Hippophae rhamnoides. Next base: position 54,857,397 of record CM065433.1, on the reverse strand, counting down.
CCACTAGCGTTAGAATCTTATGCTTACGCCATAAATTTATCCATAACTATTTCAAGTGAGATTTAAGAGATTAATATGTGCAAGATAACTAGCTAAGATCTTCCTCACCATTCTTGCACATATCATTAATTGGTGAAAAGTATTTGTGAGCATACTCATTGTATTTATGGTGGCTTTGCTGGTGCAGGTATTGTTGCTCGAGATGGATTTTTGGGTTTATATAGGGGTTTTTTGCCTAATGCTTTGAAAACTCTACCAAATAGTAGGTAGATTCTCTTTTCTGCTTTTTTCAGTCTTATGTTGAAATCAATCCTGAAATATTTAGAATTTCTTAATTAATAGTAATTATGGACATAATTAGAAGATTTGGATTTATTAGCAGGAATATGAAAAGATATGATTCTGATTTATTTTATATTAAATAGGAAATTTGGTTTCCTTTTTTTAGTTCCTTTATAAATTTGTACTGAGATTTGTTGATATTTGCCTACTCATAAGGGGTACCAATACCATGATCTCTACAAAGAGAACTATTGTTAACCGGGATGTGACTTTCTTCGAAAATATCCCTTACCACCAACAACTTTCTTTTCAAAAGGAGAAAATGAGTGAAGAAAGTTGACTTGAGTTTTAACTCTAATGAATTCTCCACCACAAACAATGAACCTACTTCCCTATTTGTGTTGCCTAACGGATGAGATTTAAACCAAGATTGATATAGAAAAACAAAACAAAAAATAGATAATTATTTATTCACAACTGTCTAAATTAAAAGATAGGAAAAACTTCACTATTGATGCATCACGAGAGTCAGAATCGATGATAGATCTGAATATTCAGAAGTGTATCTCAACACAGGTAATTCTGATTCTCCTAAGACTTATGATTTGCCAATTGCTTTGAGATAGCTAATTCGATCTTGTACGTTTCATCCTATTTTCAATTTTATTTCTTATGAAACTGTCAATTGGATTTCGTGCTTTTACTTTTAATTTTGACAGAACATAAACTTCAAAAAATATCCACGAAGCTCTTACAATTCCAGAATGGAGAGACGTTATGGAGGAAATAAAGGTTCTAAAAAAAATGGAACTTGGGATGTAGCAAATTTATCGAAATGGAAGATACCAGCTAGTTGTAGATGCATATTCATAATAAAATACAAAGTTAATGGGACAATAGAGTGGTATAAAGCCCGTCTGGTTACAAAGTGGTTTATATAAACTTATGAAGTTGACTATACATAAACATTTACACCAGTTGTCAAATTGAATACAATAAGGGTGCTCTTGTCGCTAGAAATAAAACTTGATTGGTCCATTCAACAACTAGATATCAAAAATGTCTTCCTAAATAGAATACTAGAAGAAGTCTTCAGGACCATGCCATCAGAACTCGGTAAAGGAAATACAAACTCAATGTGCAAATTGAAAAGATTTGTATGGTTTTCAACAATTACCAAAAGTATGGTTTGATAGATTTACAAAAGTGATGAAAATAAGGGTATCAGTAGGGACAATCAAATCATACATTATTCTTTCGACAAAGCGAAGATTAAAAGAAGACAATCTTGATTGTGTACATTAATGGTATGATCCAGACGAGAGACAACTTGAAAGAAATCGAAAGATTAAAAAAAATTGACAACTGAATTTGAAATCAAAGATTTGGGATAAATATGATATTTCTTAAAAATGGAGGTAGCAAGATCAAATAAGGGAAACAATGTCTCTCAACGTAATTATATTATCGATCTCCTTACTGAGACAAATATGTTTGGATACGAACCAAGTGATACTCTAATTTAAATGAAAAAAATTCATAAAATTGGAAAAATTAGTTGATAAAGAAAGATACCGGAGATTAGTAAGAAAATTGATATATTTATCTCGTATTATACTTGATATTGCATTCACTAATTTTGTCTTAATATGTTTTATTAATTATTTGATATAATTTAGAGCTGTTAATGATTATGTTCGTCCACCTAAAGTAATTCCAACATTTTATTAATTATTTGATATAATTTAGAGCTGTTAATGATTATGTTCGTCCACCTAAAGTAATTCCAACATTTCTTTCATGTGCCAGTCTTGCTCTTTACCTGGTAACTTCTTCTTTTCTCTGATGCAGCATAAAGCTTACTGCCTATGATATTGTTAAGCGTCTTATTGGGGCCTGTGAGAAAGAGTTCCAAAAAATTATGGAGGAAAATCAGAATAAACAACAATGAAGTGCTAGGACTTCAATCAATTGAAACTATGTTGCCATTTACTGCTTTCGACTAATTTTGTTTCCATTTTTTCCTGTGACCATATCCACTCAAGGTATCCATTAAACCCCTGGTCTTGCACCTGCAAAAGTTCCCACTATCAGGTTTTTAAGCTTCTGTAAAGCTGAATGCCTGATCATTTCCGAGGCCCAGGTTTTTTTAGGATTTTTTTAGCAATAAATTTTCTGAAAATAATTGTTGGTTGCCCTTTTTAGTTTTGTTAATTTTTTTACTGGTTTCACCTCAGTTTCTTTGGGCTGGATCCTGCTTTCTTTCAAGGGCCCATGTATAACATTCGTGGAAATTCCTTAATTAGATATTTGTATTTGCATCCCTGACCTTACTGAGTAAGCTCTTTCGTTGTAAAACAATCATTGGTGATAGTTGAACGTTCTTCAAATAGTAGTTTACAGCGTGGTGTTCAAATTTGAAATAGTTCATTTTCGTATATAGTAATTTTATATTATTTCCAAATTTCGGACTCTCTTCTCGAGTTAGGAAGCAAAGATTCCTTCTCTTTCATCATTTAACACATGAAAACTGACCCTTAAGTGTATATACCAAACATAGTAAAGTACTCCTTCTTTTTTTATCCTTTTTTTGGACAATTATACTTAAATTGTTCGTGTTTAAAGTGCGAACTTCGTAGCATACAGAGCCAACTCAAAACTGAAGTGAGATTCCAGGAACAAGATGAAACTTCAACAACCTAATTCAGAATCCAGACTACTTAAACTAGTATCTAAGGTATGTATTCACCAGCTGACCTTTACGGGTATATTCCTGTTGCCGTGACTCATACATGATATAGGGTTCGATACTTTTGGACAGTTCATATTCACGTATTCTCGTTTTGGTATTTTTTTATATCTTATTTTACTTCAAATATCTTGATTTAAGATATTAATATACATTTTGGATAATTTCGATAATAATGAACACTTTTAAGTTATTTTAATTCATTTAGATTACTCATAAAATTAATCAAAAACATCTTTTGATATTTAAATTAAGATGTCTAATGTTTTCTGGTTGAAAATAATGATAAAAAATGGTATCAAAACAAAAATTATGATGATCCTAAAAGTACCGATCCCCTGCTACAACATTATTGTTGTTCAAAGTGGTACATGAAATAATTTCTTGTGCCGATGGTTTCACACATATTTCCTTTTTGTCTTGCCTGCAAAATAACTCTAAATTTCTTGGTTTAAAAATAGCTCAAGTGGGCCGCCATCTTTTCCATTATTACAATTCACACAAAACGCCCGAATTCAGTAGAGGACCGTGGGGTAGTTTTCACAATCTTTATTTATATAAAAAGTCACATCAAGTAACACTAACATTAGGATAAGGTAATTTAAATACCGATCAAAATCATGATACGATATAAAATTAGATTATCATGAATAGTTTTAATTTTTATTTTTTGGCTGATTATTTTATTTCTCTTGTTGTCCTAGTTGACATCCACACCTTATGATCAGATGACGATTCTCTTTACCCTTGTCTCTTTTATTGTTGAAGAGTGTCAAGCTCTTATTTGTAAACTAATTTTGATGCTTTCATATTAAAGTGGAATAAGTATCTGCATCTCCCAATTCATTGTAAGGTTGGTGACCAACTCATGAGAGCAAATGATAGTTTTGCACTCGATTTTTGCCCCTCCCTAAGAAGTTGGTCTGTCATTGTCATCTTATCAGTCGTATAAAATGATGAGCATCGATGATTGCTTAGCGTTTGTATTGACTATTTATTAGTCATTCATAAGCTACAAAACTAGTTGTAATGGCTTGGATTCTAGCAAGTATTCTCCAAGTACCTCTCTAATTTAGCGTGTGATTATTTCTGAAATTAAAACTACACGTAGTTAATTAATTTGTTTCCAGGACTTTCCAATTTTGGTGTTTCCTTTTTAACATAACTAGTCGTTATTATTTATGTTGCTTGTGAAAATTATATATATATATATATATAATATTTTAATTAAATTGGATTTATAAAAACATAATATATAGTTTATTCTTAAAAGTGATATTTTATTATTTTCTGAATATTTAAAAATAATATTATAAAAAGTCTTACACAATAAGAAAATAAAATGTTTTTCTTGATTAATGTTTCATAAATAAGTATAAAAATTAAGCAAAATAAACATAAAAAATTTAAGAAATACTCATAAATTTTAAAAGTACAGACTTGTAATTCTTAAGAACATTATGAAGTAAGTGATAATTTAAATATAATTAATTTGATAAATTCTTGTTTTTTAGCATTAAAAAGTGTACATTTTTAATGAGAATAAAAAAATATATAATAAAAAAAATTTGAGTTTAAACATATGTTATTTTTCACACCTTTTTGTATTCTCATATCATCAAATAAATTCTATTTATCGTTTTAAATTATATATTTAAATCATATCAAATATCGTTTAATATAAAAAATTATCAAATGATCTCATAATAAATTTGAGAAAACAAAATATTACGATAATTATCTAATAAGTTAGATATATAATGATTACTAATGTTGGATTGAATGTCGTAAAGATGTATTAAAATAATTATGTGATCTCCAACTATTTTAATTTTATAAAAAAATTAAGAATTATTGATTTAATAATAAAAATTAAAGACTTTTGTAATTCTATTTTTTTTATTTTTAATTAAGTAGTTATGTTAGTTATTTATTATTTTACAAATAATTAATTGTAATTAAGGACATTAAAGTTTAATAGAATTTAAAAAATTGCAAAAAAATATCATTAAAATTTATAATAACAAAAATAAAAATTTAATAATATTAAACTGGTTTAAATAGTCATAATTCAATTTAAATGATGTTTAATTTGATGGTATTTAAAATAAAATAATATGTCATATTTTTTACTTGAGAAAATATATGATGCGAACATAAGAAATATTATTTTTGTGTTATAAGTTTTAAATATATTATTTTATTTTTTTTAAATATTTTTGATTGAAATAACTATATGTAATATGTAACTATTTTAATTTTGTACGAAAGAAAGTTATGAAATTGTAAATATATAATCTAAATTGAATTCTTTTGAAATTATAGTTTTTAATGATTGTTACTTATTTTTTCAAAATGAATTAACTTTAATTAAAAAATTAAAGTATTAAATAAATATGATCAAAATAATTAAATAAAATATATTATTGTTTATATTTTATAAAAATAAAATTTAAAAATAAATTAAATAATACTAATTATTAGATTTTTAAAATTTTATTTTTTAATTGATAATTAAGTTATTATGTTTGTTATTTATTATTCTATAAATAATTAATTTTAACTAACATTAAAGTTTTAAAAACTAAAATAATTATATGCTATTCACAATTTTTTAATTTTATAGAAGCAAAATTATGAAAGGATTATTAAATAATAATAATTAAAGTCTTTTAGAATTCTAGTTTTTAATTCCTAAAAAATTACATGTTATTTATTATTTTAAATAATTAATTTTAATTAAAAATATTGAAATTAAAAATTAAAAAAATATGATTAAATAATTATATACGAAGTCTTTTAAAATTATAATTTTTAATTTCTAATCAAGTCATCATGTACAATATTTATTATCCTAAAAAAATATTTTTAATTAAAAATATCATTTGATGTCTAAATGGCCTATTAAATAATGAACATATAATTACACTTTTAATCTTTAGTAAAAAAATATATGTTCATTTTTTTATAACGTTAAAAGATATATGTTTATTTACGTCGTAAAAAAAATAAATATTTTTTTTCGAGAGAAGTTAAAAATAAAATTTTATGTATAAAGAAAGTTAAATCATACAATTAAATCTTAAAAATTAATATATATATATATATAAGAGTTAAATAATTTAAATTAAAACCTTTTAGAATTTTAATTTTTAATTTTTAGGTAACTTGTATCATTTATTATTTTGAAACGAATTAATTTTAATTAAAAAAATATTATAATTTTAAATAAATGTGATTAAAATAATTATAAATAATTTGTAGTTTGTTTTTGATTTTATTAAAAATAATATTAAAATTTGATGATTAAATAGTTTTATAATTAATTTTTTTTAAATTATTCTTAAATTCATAATTAAGTTATTATGTTAATAATTTATTATTTTAAAAATAATTAATTTTATATTTAACATATAGATAATTTGATTAAGTTATATGTAAAAATTTATTAATACTTATAATAGATCTTACTTATCATAATATAACATATTATTTTTGAGATTATGATAGATATTTTTTTATAAAAATACAAACTAATAAGATTATAAGATTGTTGTTTTTTTTTTGTTCGTGCGTTTTGTACTCTGTATAACCTTGCAATGTGATATTGTTATTCTTTTAGTTTTTTCGCTATATGACATAATTTTTATTACAACTCAAAATTTTAGACCATAAAAAGTACTGTTCAATCAAAAAAGTGTAATTTAATATTTATATGTTGCTTTGCTAATTATCTCTATCAATAATCCACAACCCCCCAGTGTGAAAATTGTTCTGAACGATAACTTTTTTCAACATACCTAAAAAGTGAATTTTTTTTTCAAGTGTCCACTTTTTGCATAATTGTACGGTAAATATAATACTGTAATTATGTTAAAATTTTACATTGTTATAAAATTATTGAAAAAAGAGACGAATTAGTATTATTTTTATAATATTATTATTAAGTTAATCAAAGGGATGAATTAGTCTTATTATGAAAATAATATTACTAAATCATATTTATAATTAGTTTGTAAAATATTAAATATAAGTTATATAAATTAGTAATAATAAATTATAATTTATGAACATAAAATTTATTTGAACATATTAAATATAATTTAATACTCATTTATGAGCCTATGAGTTAGGTCGTATAAAATACACAAAATCTATTATATGTATAACTTATATTTATATAAAGTTTGCTCGTAATTATAATCGATATTTTTTAATACAAAATAAGTTATTGTTTTTATTTAAAGGGTGATAAATTCTTCAAGTCATTTATTTGTGTTATCAGTACACTTTTATCACGTAATTTTTAGAAGAGATATATAAATCGTTTGATTTTTAAAATTAAGATATTTTAGTACAATTATGTGATTGAAAGTGTCAAATTTTAAAAATCGAATGACTTATATGTTATTTACAAAAGCTACTTGATTAAAGTTATGTGTTGATTTTTATTTTTTAAAATCAAAATAATTTTATAATTTAAGAAATATAATTATTATATTTTATAAAATTAAGAAAAAAAACTACGATTTATATTAAAATTAAACTAATTTTGTTGTAAAATGAAAATAACCATTTTATAATTCTTGAACAATACAAAAATAAGTTGTTATTTCTCGCATGTTAATGAAATCAGCTAAGTTTTACTAATATTATAAAGGAAATATGATGATTTATATATAGAACAGAAGTTAATAGGTCATTTTAAATAAGACATTACTTTGAATTTTAAGTCCAATCTAACCAACATCATGGCTCCTTCCATGCTTATAATCAATATTATATTTTCAAAATCTTAATTGTAATTATGCAAAAAATGTACCAACGTTAGAATAAGATTTATTATTATTATTTTTTACTTGTAAAATCTAAATTATATATTTTATTAATGTCTATTTTTATTAATATCAAATCAAATTATTCTTTAAGGATTTAACGGATGAAATAAAATGTTAGGATCTTAACACCGTATTTATTGTGATTTTTGACCCTTTTATGCTTAATTAAATAACATGAAATGAAGTTTTAGACGAGATCTAAATATTTTCTGTAAATAAAATGAAAGATTATAATTCTTTATAATGAGATTCAACTTATCATCGAATATTTATAAAGAACAATTCACTTTATACTTATTCTTTATTGACGTAGGACATATTTATTGTAGCATTATGAACATCTATTCGTAATTATCTCACTAAAATAATTAAGTAATAATTATTGACTTTTTATTAAGATTATAAATTGATCACGGATATTTAATGACTAACACTAAATGGATTTGATTCATGAAACTTTTTGTTGATTGAGACAGTGTTTACTTGACATGTGAGATATTTTAAATTAGATTTATCACATAATTAAATTTAAAAATTAAATATTATTTTTTATTAATTATTTTAAATTTATCGTATACTTTAATATAAACATTTAAGATTTAAAAACAAACACAAATAAACAAAATACCATTAGATATTTTCAAGGTACTCTTACAACCCATTTAGTAAAAGATAATTACTCAAATCACACTATTAATGGGATAAAGTTGGAAGTTAACATAAAAATTATACTCATTTTGTACTTTTTTTTAATATTAATAAATTATATAAAATATTTTTAATTTTGAGACAAATAAATCAAAAATAAAAAGAATCATATAATATTTTAAAATGTATTAATTGAATATTTATAAAGTAAATATTTTTTTTAACAAAAGAATATATATTTTAGTGTGATATAATAGATGAAAAATATATAGGAAAAGTTTCACTAAAACGGTGTAATAGATTGAAAATAATAATAGGTTATTCATAATATTTTACCTAGTTTTTAAGAAGATATTTATATTAAATAAGTATGCCTTAATATATAAATAATTTTTAACATTATGCAAATTATCAAATCAAACAAACAAAAATATAAACTCCCACCGGACGAGACATGTCTGTAAAGAAGAAAATAGAAGAATATGGTAGAAGCATTAGATAAGATCATTAGCTTAACTTATCAATTTAAAAACCAATTGTAAAGCTCAATTTAATAAATAAATAAATAAATAAATAAATGATTGATTGCTCGGCTAAGTCAATTTTTTTTACTAAAGAATTGAATCTTTAAAAATTTAATCTAACCCGTACAGACACCAAAACCATAATAGGCACTAACTTAATTATAATTAATGAAATATTAAGTTGGGATTACATCAGGTATTAGTTAATTTACTGCATGACGTTGCAAAAATTATAATTACTTCATGTATTAGTTAATTTATTTATTGACGTAATCTTTATAGTAATTAATGATTTAGTATTTAAGTTAATGAAATTTAAAATTTGGAAATTTTTTTTTTTTGAAAAATAATTAATTAATAAAAGCAATAGAAAAATAAATTTAAGACATTTATTAGCTAAGTTATTAACTTTGTAGCGAACATAATAACATAACAAAAGATGAGAAATTTATTTTAAAGATATTGTAAACATTGTTTAAGTCAATATCGTAAATTAATCATAAAGAAAAGTATTATTCTAAGAGTAAGCCGGGCCCAGCTGGCTTTTCCGATCATCCACAACTTACCAGATTTACGACACGTCGCACAAGAGACTGAAATGCGGGTAGTATTGTAGTATACGTATTACATACGTAGCCACCGATTGCGGGTCCCGCATATAACAGTTAGACAGAAATGTGCATGCCATCCACGTGACAGTGTATGGCTCTTCTTTGTCCAACTAGGTTTAGGAAAGAAAGAAGGGATTCATGCATTTCGAAGCAGTCGGGGTATTTTAATAATTTAAGTTATACTTCTTCTATCTTGTCGAATTTTTTTTGTATCAGCTCTATAGTCAGTTTAACCATGGGTCTTAAAAATGGATCGGATCGGTTCGATTTAATTTAGTTCAATTATTTTATTGCAATTAGGTTAGTTTGACGGCAAATGTCTAGATCGGCTATTAAATTTAAAATTTCTATAAAAATCGGTATAATTTATATTAATATAATAATTTTATTTAATAAAATGATAAAAAAATAATAACTTTTTATCTTCACTTTGTACTAATGTACTTTATTTTTTAAAATTTTAATTATTTCTTTTTAATTTACCCTAACTTAATAACCTTATTTAATTATTCGACTTGAAGTTTCTATTGCAAAACAACCATAATATTAAATCGTCGACCCTCTAATTTTACATTTATATTAAAATTAAATTTTTATTTATGCATATAATGTATACTTAAATTAATATAAAGTTACATAATAAATACCTATATTAGTTTTTATATTATTTGAAATTTAAAATTTAGTAAATGATATTTGTTTATTCATTGTTTAGAAAAAATCAAAATTATTTTATGTATAAGCTTTAATCCATTATTAAAGTATAAAATTTAATACAATAATTATTTAGTTATTAAAAATAACTATTTTTTTAAATTGACAATTGTAGAAATAAAAACAAAAAAAATACTAAAACACAAAATACTATCTACTTAATCCAATCCATAAGATTTGATTTGAATTGATTTTATACATCTTATTGGTTTAGTTTGGTTTTTATTTTTTTAAAATTTATATTATTAAATCGTTATAATTTTAACTCAAATTCAAATCAATTTATATTACGATACTTTTAAGTATATCTTATAATTATAATAATATATTATTAATATTAAATTAAAATTAATACTTTATATATATAAATAAAGGATAAAATGTCTTGCATTTTTTTATAATTTTTAAAAAATAAGTATATTAATTTTATAGTTATTAGATTAAATATTATTTTATAGTTTTTTAAAATAATTAATTTAATTTTATAATTTATTAAAATAAATATTTTTATTTTATCAAAAATATTAAAAATAAAAACTTATAATAAATAACTTTTATAATAATAAAACAACAGTTAACTAACTCAAAAGTAAGGGAATTGAAATATTTATTTACACATAGCGGTGGACTGATCTAACATTTTTGAAAATTTTATGAAAATTTTATTGTATAATATAATAATTATAAAATTAAATTAAATTAAATTAAATAATCACGTTCTTAAATTACAACAACCTTGGAATTTATTGGCCTTAACATCCGTGTATAACAATGAATAATCTCTCCTCTACCTCATACGGTAAAAGTCTTTCCTTCTCGTCATTAATATAAAGAGAGAACTCTTATGGTAAGAGACTGTTACGTAGGTTCCAAGTGAAAGCTAAGTAAAACCCCATCCTCTCTCCTCCTGTAAATATCCAAGGATACATAAACGTTCTCTTAAACGATTATCAAAATCGAAGCATTTTCAAGAAAAGATAGTAGAATTTGGGAAATGGACCTGTAAGGAATATGGAGATCAGAGTCTAGTTTTAATTGGAGGTTTTGAAGGTTGAGTTTAGTAGCTAGTGGATAGCCAAATAGTCTTAGGGTTTTTTTATGGGCGAGTTGGTATTCTGAAAGAAGGAGAAGCCGAAATGCGTAAGTCTTTCAAGGATTCGCTGAAGGCCCTCGAAGCTGATATTCAGTTTGCAAATACCCTGTATGACCTTTTCTCTCTGTTTTTTTTTTCCTGAATTGGTTTTCTAAAAGTGGGATTTTCCTGATTTAGATTTTTATTTATTTTAGTAATTGGATATTTTATACTCGGTTCTGTTCTCTTTGTTCAATTATTTGTTTCCTTTTACTTTGTCATTCGTTTGTTGTACTTTTTAATTTTGTTCATCAAATACTATAATTGATAAATCTTGTTTAAACCACTGGTAATAATCATACCTATCTGATACAGAATTACAACCAATGGTTATTAACCTACTGTTTTCAACTTGTTACCAGTTTCATTTTCTGGTATTGGCTTTTTTTTTTGTTTGGTTGCTTTTTTTTCCTCATATTTTTACCTGTTGGCTGTTAATTTGGGACCTGTCAAAGATGAACCTTTGTTTTGTCTTCTATCCATTTCCCTTAAATTTGTAAATGTGATTGCAATTATTTGAATTGGTAAAGATCTCGGCATGATATGTTTTCATTGTTTTATGAACTGATTGTTTATAGCCATAGTTTGGAAAATGATTTTGGATTGCTACCTAAAAGGAAATCTCAGCCTTATATAAATCCTTGTGGTGATTAGGATTTTCAATATCATTAATTTACAATTTTAAACATATAAAACTTCATGAACAGCACAACTCTATTTTAATTCCAACTTGTTTTTGCTCTATTGAACAGTTGCAGTATGCTGTTTCTGAATTATCATGGCCTTTTTTTGCCTGCTAGTCCTTTAATGCTGAGCATTACTTTGACACGTATGCTTTACCTTGGGATACAGGGCTTCAGATTACCCAAGAGAATATGGTGGTGGTTGTCTTCAGATGAGACTATCATATAGTCCAGCTGCTCAATTTTTTCTATTCCTTGTGCAGTGGACTGATTGTCACCTTGCTGGTGCCTTAGGTCTGCTTAGGATACTTATATATAAGGTCGATTTAATTTTCTTCCTCACCTTATATCCTGTTGTTCTGTAATCTGTATGTTACGCAACATTTGCAGATATGAATTCCACGTTTATTTGGTGATCTGTAGTCTGATAATATTGAGTTCTGTCACAGGCATATGAGAATGGTAAAACCACCATATCTATCAATGAAAGAAAAGCTAGTCTGAAAGAGTTCTACAGTAAGTAACTTTTTGGTACTTTTAGTGAGCTTGATTGATAATGTTTGTTTTTCTGTCATTCATATCAACATCTCTTAGAAATTTCTTTCTTAGCTCTTTCATTATTCAAGAACAGGTGTGATATTTCCCTCCTTATTGCAACTTCAAAGAGGAATCACAGATGTCGAAGAAAGGAAACAAAAAGAAATTTGGCTTTCAAAGTACAAGAAAAAAAATGAATTGGACAAAGGAAAGGTCTCTGAGATTGATATAGAGAGAGAAGAAGAATGTGGAATCTGCATGGAGATGAATGACAAGGTCGTGTTGCCCAATTGCACTCATTCTATGTGCATAAAGTGCTATCAAGATTGGTAAGTTAATTTTAACATGTATAGACTTCTTCATATCTAGGAGAAATTTGTTTTGATGTCCTAAGGGAAGATCTTTTTGCCCCTACCCCTAATCAAGGTGGTAAAAGGGAGTGCTTGGATCCTGGGTTCGAACCTCAATAGAAGCAAATTTGGTTTTTTGTCTGGCTCGCTTGATGTTAGTGGTATGAGCAGGTTATTTAAAAATTCTTGAATTTGATGAGAAAATAAGGGAAGTTCTTTTCATTGATTGACTCTACTTCATAATTTGTTATTTCCTTCATTCTTTGCTCTTCTATTGATTAGTTAGTTCTTGTAATACATGGATTCTTCACCTGATGTGTAAGTATCTATTTCTCATGGATTTAGTATTTTGTAGCTTGTACTACACACTCCAAATAAGTGGAAAATTTATAAACAAAGAGAAATGCATTTTCATTAGTTGGATGTTTACATAAGAATTAGATACCCCAGATGTATCCATGTAATGCAGGTTGTGGCATCGTATTGTGCCTCATCCTAATAGAAAAATAAGTATTAAGGAAAATTGAATCCATATAAAAAATAAATACAGAACTTATGGGTTTAAAAGAAAAAAATGAGTTTCCAGGTAATGTCTACATTGATTTAACTTTAAGTGATGGACTTTGCATGAGACATGGGTCACCCACATTTTGAGGGATGGGAAAAATAATGTTTTATATTAATTAAAGATAATATTATAATAGAATTTATAAAAATTATGAGTGTTTTTACCAATTTTTTGATCAGAAGTTACATGATTCTTATAGATTTTTACACTCATCATGTAATGCATTATGTTCCTTTTATTTGTTGCTTGGTATATCTTTAATGTGGGATTGTATTATCATTAATAGAAATGTATTGGCATTTAGTCTTGGAACTTGAACATTGGTTATTGATGGATCCGCAATTTCTGGTTGAATTGTTGTCATATATGAAAGAATTTAGATAAGGTTACATTTCCATTGAAATACTCCCATGTATGTTTCATGTTTGTCTGTCTTGGAATAATACTTACTTTGAGGTTTTTTTTTTAATATATAAATAGGCGTACGCGCTCTGAGTCATGCCCCTTTTGCCGAGACAGTCTTAAAAGAGTAAACTCATGTGACCTTTGGATCTACACTAACAGCGCTGAAATTGTTGATTTATCTGCAATCTCCAGGGAGAATTTGAAGAGGCTTTTTATGTATATTGATAAGCTGCCTTGGATTGTGATTGATCCTACGTTTGTTTCATATGATTCTCAAAGATAAGAAAGCCTTCAATGCCAGGACTCTTGATGTTTGTTTTAGGATTTTCATTATCACTGTCAGCTTTGTATTGGTTTGAAACAATTGATCATTAACACGTGGTTGCTCATGTACATAATTTTTCTTTAAAATGCTCAGTTAAAAATGTAAATATTTATGTCTGCACAGATGATGCATCTTTCCTGGCAGACTTAAGATTATATATGTTCTTTTCATCTGAATCGCAATGATATGACCCCCAACATGAGAGATGTGGTATCGTATTTGACATCTTCTTAAAGTAGTAATTAGAATGGTTAATGGCTCGGCTGAATTTATGATTGACTACCTCACCTCTTCATTTTAGGAAGGTGGTTTTATAATTCTTATATTCATTTTAAGAATGTCAATTGCATTTTGTAATTATTTTTTTATATTACAGTTTAGTTTTATTATTATTAAAATATGAAATAAATGATCATTTTTATATTTTTTATATGTTTTTTTAATTTTTTATTTATTCGAATTAATTTTTTTATTTAATGTAGTTAAAAAAATAAAAAATGAAAAAATTAATTTTGTTTAGATGAGGTTATATTTTAAATAATAATAGAATAAATTATTACAAAAATATATATATATATATATATATAAATTAACTCTCTTTTTTTTTTACAATAAATAAGAAATTACGACAGTATTTTTCTCAGTTTTTTATGAAGCCAACCTAAATCCTTTTGGTTTTCAACATTTATAACCCATATTTTCTTCTATTTATATTATATAGTACGTTCTCGTTAGATATTTTGTAATTTTGAGAGTCTATAATAAATCTATTGCTCTCGGTGGAAAAGTTCAAATCTTATAAATTAGGTATTTACTGTAACAAGATTTGAAATTTACTTTTTATGGGAAAAAAGGAAATAATTAAGACAGTATTTTAGAAATTCTGAATTCTTTGAAATCTTATCCAATAATTTAGTATTAATGATATTTTTGTATTATTTAAATAAATAATTTAAAATGAAAAAGAAATTTTTTTTACCATCCGATCATGAGACGACTCACTAAATCTTAACCTTTGATTCATTAATTCATGAGATAAAAAAGAGTAAAAAATTATATAATATCTTAATAGCTAGTATCACACCCTTAAACAATATATCATACTGGACAAAAAATCCTCCTATATTTATTATGAGATAAGAAATTCACTATAATTAACAATAACTTATGAGTTAATTCTCGTTAAATTTCTTAAAAAAATTGAACCACATATCGTTCAAGGCTTCTTTATAATTTTAAACACTAGAATATATAACAATAAATTTTGGTAGATGTTTCTAGAATTAACCTAACTTATGTTGTTATGGACTCAGTTTAGTTGAGCTTCACACGGATCAGCACTAACACTCTTCGAACCGAGAACAATTTAAATCAATTATTATTTGAATAATATTTTAAATTTTTTTAAAAAAAATTAAATATAAAATTTATGTAACAATCAATATTTTAAAAACAAGTTAGAGATGTTTACCATCAAACATGTAAGCTGTATATACTCTTAGTTTACAGGGTTGATTTGAGTTATCATCACATGTCGTGTTTACACATTTTAATAAATGGACATGTTTATAAGCCTACTGCGCGTTTAATATTTTATTTTAATACAATTAAAACTAACATAGTTGTAATTAATTAATAAGATTTATTCTTTCGTTTCAAGTGTAGATTCGAAAATAATAAATATTATTTAATTTAAAAGAAAACAATATTAATTTAAGCATGATGTGTGTTATTATTATTTAATTTAAAAAAAAACAATATTAATTTAAGCATAATGTGTGTTAAGTCATATATTGTTTAAGAATAAGAAATGTTTTTTATAAATGACAGATCAACTTCAAATGTTGGTTTTTAAGTTCAGAAGTTAGAACGTGTTTAAGTTGTTATCGAAGTTAATTTCTTAGTTTCGCAAATCTTTCGCGTCGGTTACCGTGTCGTAAATTTGGACTACAACAGATGTGGAGGGATGTTAAGTCGCGCGTTGGTAGAGTAAGCGTGATCTTCTTTATAAGTGCTGAATGATCCTCTAGCTCAAACTTTTGGGTTCGAGTTAAGCGTATGTTTAATTTGTATCGAGTTAGCTGTAAACCGTCTTTCTACCGTGTCGTAAATTGATTTCTGATCGGCAGATGTGGAAGGAGGATGTTAAGTCGCGTTGGTTAAGAGTAAATCAGCAATACTTTTTATAAGTTTGTACAATTCTCTAATTTAAAAACTTACGTAATTGTGAATAAACGTATTTAATGACTTACTCCTCAAACAAAATTACTAATAACACTAATTCAATCCAGTAGGCATGTCACTTTAATAAAAGTAGTAAGATTTTGTGTGGCTGTGTAAATTCAGCCACAAGACTTCAACGGAACATCAATGTGAGAACGAGGACAAAACTGTCAATTCCAAAACCCCACTAAACCACAATCAGATAAGGCAAAGATAAGCTCCATTCGTTCACAGCCATTAGATGGATACGCATCTAAATCGAATGGACAAATAATCCCCAACATAGATTATCCATCCAAACCTCGATAAAGAAAATTACTTATTCTCCCTTAATAATCAATTCCTTCAGTACACAGCTTCTCAGAAAAGCATTTTCCTGCTGCTTCTTCTTTTCTTTTTTCCTTTTTTCCCTCGAACTAAATCAACTCGACACTAATCTAATGGCTTCCACCACAGCTGCTGCTATTGCATCTTCCTTCATCGGAACACGCCTTCCCGACTTGTACGCAGATTCGGGCCGAGTTCAGGCCCGTTTCGGATTCGGGCCCAAGAAAAGCCCACCTAAGAAGTTCACAAAGCCCAGCTCTGATCGCCCACTTTGGTACCCAGGAGCGAAAGCACCAGAATGGCTCGACGGGAGCTTGGTTGGCGACTACGGGTTCGACCCGTTTGGGCTGGGAAAACCTGCCGAGTACTTGCAGTTCGATCTCGACTCACTTGACCAGAACCTAGCTAAGAACTTGGCCGGCGATGTTATCGGAACTCGATTCGAGGAGTCGGATGTGAAATCAACCCCTTTCCAACCCTACAGTGAGGTCTTTGGTCTGCAAAGGTTCAGAGAATGCGAGCTCATTCACGGACGTTGGGCTATGCTTGCCACTCTCGGTGCTCTTGCCGTCGAGGGGGTCACTGGTGTCACCTGGCAAGACGCCGGAAAGGTAATTTAGAAAAAGAGAATCCAAACACATTTAACTTACGTTGCTTAAATTTTATTTTATATAATTTAAAATATATATTGTTATACATTGTGTTAGAATTTATCATTAATAATTTTATAAATTTTAAAGTTTGTTATTATTATTTTTAAATGATTTATAGGACAAAAATCGTGAATTTTTATTATTATTATAATTGAATACAAACATGATATTACATAAATTCAGCATGATTGCGAATACTCATTCCTAGCTATTGGGTGCACGAATTCACATGTAATTTTTTTTTGTGTAAAAATTGTCACAAAATAGTCCCTTTTTTCAATGCAAAGATCATTTACATGTTACGTAAAGAACATGTATAATTAAGTATAGCCTATATATCACTCAGATAGGATGTACTTATAGGTTTGGCCAACTAGATAAAGAAATATATATATTTTATATCCGTAAGTGTAACAGTATAACTGCTTTATTTTTATATAATAAAAAAGATAGTAATAGTATATTTTATAAAACAATAAATTTATGATGTTGTATAACTGCTTTATTTTTATAAAAAGGATACGACTGACTCTATTTTATAAAATAAATAATGAATTTATGGTGTCTTAACTTATATTGTTTCATCATTTAATAAATAGAAGAATAAAGTATATTTTTCCTGAAATTACTGAAATTTTTTTCGGATGATACGTAAAATCCATATCCAATGTATAAATCCATGTGTTATTTTGAAGAATTCGTCTATTTAAAGCCGGTATTTTTTTATACACAGTCTACATGCTAAGCATACTTTATGCCTGTTAACTTTGTGGGATATTTTGAGTAAAATCTTCAAATTATTTAATCAGAGCTAAATAATATGAGGTTTAGGCAGGCTATAACGGGTTTAAAAGGCTGGTGCGTGAGTTATTTAAAAAGTAATAATAATAATAATAAGAGATTAATTTAATTTGAAAATTGATGATGGATCAGGTGGAGCTGGTAGAAGGATCAACATACTTGGGGCAACCACTACCGTTTTCAATAACGACGTTGATATGGATAGAGGTATTGGTGATTGGGTACATAGAGTTCCAGAGGAATGCAGAGTTGGACACAGAGAAGAGGTTATATCCAGGTGGCAAGTTCTTTGATCCATTGGGTTTAGCGTCTGATCCAGAGAAGAAGGCTATACTTCAATTGGCTGAGATCAAGCATGCCAGGCTAGCCATGGTTGCTTTTCTAGGTTTTGCTGTTCAAGCAGCTGTGACTGGAAAAGGCCCTCTTAACAATTGGGCTACCCATTTGAGTGACCCTCTTCATACCACCATCATCGACTCATTCACTTCCTCTTAATTTAACTACTACTATTGTAATCAATGTAGCTGCCAGTAGTTTAATTATTCAACTATTAATCGGAGTTTGCCACTTATTAATCGGAGTTGATTGTCATGGAATCAAAAAGGAATCGGTAGTATAAATGCCCATAAGAAAAATGCTAAATTCACTGCTAAGATACTGTAAATTTGCACACATTTGCATTTATTTAAGTTGATGTTTTACAGGTAGGAATGTGTTAGGAATAAATTTTTTATCACGTATTTTTATGTTCAATTGTGATATAAATTAAAAATAATTCTAAAAATAGATGGAATTGATATTTCATCTTATTTTTAATGGAATTGTTATTTTATTCTCGTATTTATTATATATATAAAAAAATATATTTTAAATTTTTTTATCAAATCCTAAAATTTTAAAATGTTAAACCTTATAATCTTAAATCTTAAATTTTTTTTTATCTATTTGATATAATTTTTTACATTTTCATACTTATGCATGAAATATGCTTTCAATGTAAAAAATTTGTATTATTTTAATCTATTTCGATCCCTAAAAAATTAATAGTTTTTTTTTGTCATTTTTTAATCTTTAAATATATGTTTTAAAGCATTAAAGTTTTTACTCAAATACTTAATAATTTAAAAGAAAAAATTGTTAAGACATGTATTAAAAATAATATCAAAAATAAAATTACGATACTACTAATATAACAAATATGATAAATACAATTAGATATAGTTTCAAAAAAAACTTTTGCAAAATCATGATTTTTTACAAAATGACTACACCATTAAAAGATATATTTTACTCTAATCACCGACTCTACATGTAATCTAGACATAATCTCCATGTTGCAATTTCATCATGTTAATTTTAAAAACTATTAACGAGATATTTCAAATTTTCCGTAATCTAATTGCATATTATAAAATATGTTATTTAATTTATAAAATCAAGGTTGTTTACCACATGACTACAATTTAAAGACATGTTTAATTTTATTTTCAAACTCTACGAGCACTTGAGATAGAATTTTTATATTACAATTTCTTCGTGTAAATCTTCAAAACTATTACAGATACTTTTCAAAGTTGGTGTAGTTTAGTTCATATATTATAAAATATGTTATTTAATTATAATTTAAAAAAATAGTTAATTTAATACAAAACATATTATTTAATAATTTTTTATTGAATTTTTTTTCTTCTTATAAGTAATTGAAATATAATAAAACACGAATAAAGTAAAAAAGAAATTTCATATTAAATTATTTATATATATTATTTGTGAAAATCATCAAACATTAATAAAATTATAATTTTTTTCATTTTAACTATGATTTTATCATTATTAAGGATCTAATCTAAGTGACATTTTAATGACTTTATAAAAATAAATTAGTAAAAATTAGTAAAATAATATGATTTATTTTTAATTGATGATTTTATAAAATATATGAACTAAAAAAAATTTTATAATATTAAATTAATGCACAACTTAAGCTTATTAAACCTACCTCTCTTTTTTAAAAATTAACATAACTATCTTTTAGATCTCAAGTATTTTTTCAATTTATTATCTATTCATATTTTTTTTAGCTAATTAAAGTTGAAATATATTTTTATTTTAACAAAAATAAATATTTTTAAAGCAAGTAAACTTATTATATAATATATGGGAGCCTATAAATAACACAATTAATTACACTTTTTTATTTTAATGATTAAGACTTAAAGTATTAAATTTTTTTCTCTCTTATATAAGTGGTGTACAAATTCGGATCATTCTGTCTCAATGTAAAATAAGTAAGTATTCTACGGGATTTCAAGTTAAAAAAGAAGAAGGTAATCTACGGGATTTTTCTCTTTTTAAGTTAATGTATGACTGTGAATAATTTCAGTTCGGTAAATATAACAAAAAAAATAGTTTTTTAAAGTAAACTTTTGATAAATTAAATTATTTTTTAACCTTTTATTTTTTAAAAAATAACAATCTTTTAAATCATAATTAATTCATTCTATTTATGTATTTGGTTGTGTTGAAAAAGAAATGAGAAATATAATCGATTATTATGGGAGAAGAAATCATAATTATTTTTTACCTATTTAAGAATCATGATTTCATTTTCATTTTAATTTTTTTTTAATTTCACCACCATCCTAATATAATCCTAAATTCAAATCCTAAATCTCAAAAACCTTAAACCTTAAACCCAAAATTCTAAAATTTCAAAATTCTAAACCCTAAACCCAAAACACAAATCCCAAATCCCAAAACCCTAAACCTTATATCTAAACCTCAAATCTCAAAACATTAAACACTAAGCCTTAAAACCTAAATCCCAAAATCTAAAATCTCTAATTCTAAAACCCTAACCCCTAACCCCTAAATCGTAAAACCCTAAACCTTATTTAGAAAAATAATAATTTTAACCCTAAATCTTAACCTACAAATATAACCTTAAACCTTAAGCCTCGAATCCCAAATCCCAAATCCCTAAACCTAAATCCTATTTAGAATAATAATAATTTTAATAATATATTTTCTTTTTAAGCAATAATTATTTAAAAAAATAATGATTTCAATAATATATTTTGTCTGACGAAAAAATAATAATTAAATAATATTATTTAAACTTTACTAAATATTGATTCATTCTTTTATTTTAATGGTCAAACCAAATAATATTGTTTCTTTTACCTTTCATTTTATTCCCATTTTCATTCCTATTCTGATTACATTCTATGAATTATACGCTACCTTAAACCTAAACATCCCAGGAATAACTATTTCTTTCCCTCTCAATAACCACTTTACCTTGCTATTTAAATTACGAGTAAATAATAAATATACTATTAAATTTAACTTTTAAAATGATAAATTTATTATCAAATATTTATTAATATTATAAATTTATCACTTTTATAGCATATCTATTACCAAATTACTTATTAATGTTATAAATTTGTATAACTAATAAATAGTTTGGTGATAAAGTTGTATTAAAATTGATTTGATGATCAATATAAAGAATACATATATAAGTTATGAACTCAATTTATCATGTATCAAATTTAAGTTAAAGATTTAAATTTTTTGAATTATCCTGTTCTTTTTAGGAGAAATTCTTTGATTATTCAATTGCGATGAAATCATTATATTTTTCTTTATTTTTATATTACTATAATTTGTATTTAGACAAAATCTAATTAAATTTATATATTTCGTAATTTTGATTTCTTCGCGTTAGAACAGTTTGAGTATAAAAAAAGATACAAACCAATTTGATAAAACCAAATATATCCAAGTAAATAAAAAGGAAAAAAAAATAAAGTATGAATTTTACTTCGACGGTGTCAAATTTACTATTTAATTTGCACGAATGGAAGAAAAATAAAATAAAAGAGAAAATGAGTTTCTATGCGTAATTCTCACAAAACCTTATGCAAAATACTAGCAACAAGATCGTCATTCCCTGGATGCCGGTAGTGCATTCATTGACATATCTCTCTCATGAATTGATCTTTAGTTTCGCAACAAATATTTGAGATAAAAGTAATTTCGAGACAAAGATGATTTTTATAAAAATTAAAAGGTTATTTTTTTCTAAAATAACATGTTTTATGATCACCATTGAAATTATAAAAATAATAGCCTCAAAAACTTTAATCAATAAAAATTACATATTCTCTTAATTTAAGAGCCTTACATTAAAAATAACATATTCTCTTAATTTAAGAGCCTTACATTATGTTGACATTTGATATCTTCATTTTAAAAAATTATTTATTATTTTTAAAATATTTTATTAAATGTGTCATATTTTATTCCAATAAAATATAAGATTGTATTTATTTTTTTAAAACCATAAATACTTAATATTTGATTAAAATAACAATTAATATAATGGGTAACAAGTATGACCTCACATCCAATAATAAATAACACCTCTTTAAAAGTTATTTAGATGCAATAAATAATAAAAATATAAAAAATACATAAATTATACTTAAATTTATATTCAAATTAATTATATTTATCGAATAAAAGATAAACTTTAAAATGATAATTTTATTAATTTTTTGAAAAATTATATCACTTAATACAATATAATTAAAATAAGCTCATACTTACCTATATTTTACATTTTTCTCAAATTAAGAGAGATAGATTTTAAAAAATAAAGATAGAAAAACTTGTAGTAAAATAATAATCTTAAAATTCATATCAATTGAAATATACTTTTTTTCAGATGATTAAATAATAACATATAAAATTGTAATTATAACCCGTGGTAGAATAATATTTAAAATAACATAACATTTAGTTTTTTAAAAGATTTTATTACTTAATATATCATAATTAATATAAATAATTAATGTATGTATAAACTTATATATATTTAGCATTCTTAATTTTTAAATGAAATTAGATATGGGTGAAGTGTTATTTTGTAAATAACATATGATCATTGTTTTATAAATTAGATATATTAATTATTTTATTATAATTTATATGTTTTATTTACCTTCGTATTATATTTATGGATATTTTAATCATTTTAGATTAATTAAAATAATTTTATATTTTTATATCAACATATAAAATTGTAATAGTAATAATCATAGTATAAAAATTGTAATTATAATAATTATGGTATAATTCGTAATAAAATATTATTGAAAATAATGTATTTTTTTTTGAAGATTATATCATGTGATATATCATACTTAATATAAATAATTGATGTATATATAAACATGTGCACATTTAGTATTATTAATTTTTAAATTAAAATAAATATAGGTAAATAATAAAAGTGTAATTTTGTAAAAGTTTACGTTTAATCCTTTTGTTTTTACAAATGGAATATATTGATAAATTTATTTTAAATTTGTAAACTTTAATTACATTAATTTTACATTCATAGATATTTAATTATTTTAGATTAATTGTGATGATTTTAATTATTATTTTTTAGACATTTTTTCCTTTATACTTCTACCAATTTCTATCAATAAAACTAAATTCGATTAAATTTAAGTTTTTTAACACAAAAAATAAAGTATCTAAAATTATTACAACAATGTCACTAAAATGGATTAATTTTAATAAAAATGATTTATATATTTAATTTATGAAAATAACGTATTCAAAATATTATAATATGATATCAAATATTTATATATATGATAATTTTTTATTTTATATAATTATATAGATTAAATTATATTTATTAATAATATTATTTTATTTTATTTATAATAAATAATTTTTTTACCATATTTTATCGTCGTGAATATTAAGAATTTAATTTGTTATTTTTTAAAAAAAGTTATCTAGAGAAATCGGACCAATCACAGGCTTACGGTAATTCTCGAGGTATATTGGGGTCCGCATGAAAAGGCAAAAAGACAAAATCAAATTTTGAAAGAAAATCAAACGGTGAAGGAGGAGGCAACGTGTCTGTTGAAGTAACAACATCTCGAGGAATACAACAGCCCACGTTTATTTTTCAGAGAATAAAAAGTAAGATTGATACAATTAGATTTATTATTATCATAATAATTTTTTATTAAAATTAATTTTATATAATAATAAAAATATTAAAATATAAGTAATAATATAAATAAAATAAATAATTTATATATTTCTATTATAATAATCCCATTATCTAAAAAAAAAAATTACATTCATATATGCATAATTTTTTATTTTCTTAAATTATACACATATTATTAACAGAATTTAATCCTACGGTTATATTAATGTCAAATACGCAGCGACATATTCACAATTTTTTAAACAATATTTATATAGACTTTGTTAAATTTTAACTGCAAACTTATTAAATTTTAACTAATGCAACTCGTTTTTGTTTATTATAATTTTAAAATTACTATTTTATTGAGTTTAAAATAAAGGATACAATTAGGTCAAAGTTTATTTATCGTTCACAAATAATATATATAATTATATTATAATAAGTATAATTGTATATATTATTTGTGAACAATAAAGAAACGCGATAAAATAAATTTGAAATTTGAACACTATGGTCAAATTTATTTTTGGCTTCAATATTGAACTATAGATGACAGTTTGGCTCCACAATACTGGACTTGTTTGAATAAGTATGGGTAACAAAAGCATTAAATTTTAATGGTTTACATATTTATTTTTTAACACTTTCACTTTTTAGATGAAATTATTGGAGATGCGAGCTTCGTTAATTGGAGCATTGATCGTGATTATGACTTTGACTGTCTATATTAAAGTTCGGCGCATGTGATATGTTAGGGCATGTTATTCCCAAATGGTAAATCCGTCATTTCACTATTTTCTTTGACATCTTGATTACATTAATTTTTTTGTCTCATAATTATTTATTAATTAAGATTATCGAATATATTTTTTAAACGAATAAATAACTACTGATAGATTGTTATTTGTTGTGAAACAATTAACATAAATAATTTTTTATTTTTATTTCTGGACATATTTTATTTGCTTTGCAATTCACCCGATCACCCGAATCGAAGTTTCAATTTCTCTGGTTGTTTTTTTTTTTAAAGATATATTGACATAATTGTTTGTATTGTTATATAAAAAAAATTACATTTGTTTTCTCGGAAAATACGTTCTCAATACAATGACTAAACGAGCTCTCTGAACAATCCACTCTGGTTTTCTCAGTGGGTTTTCCCCCAATCCTCGCAGTTTTTTCTTGTTCAACTTCACAAGAAACTATTATCGAGGTTTTAGATCACCCATATTTGATGCAGATATTCGTATTGCAAAGTTGGTCATCATTTCGTTGAAGCTGCTATATTTATCGCCATTATTGGATTTCGTTTTCGCCATCAATATAAACCAACGCTTCCTTTTTTGCTTAATTTACTACCCTCCGAGCTTGGTTTGAGAGATCTGAACTTTCTATACCTGTTGATATAAATTTGAGATTGTGAAATCAAGTTTAATTAGCGTAAACATGGGGAAGGTGATGGCCGATAGAGACGAAGAGCTTGCTTTGTTCCTCGAGATGCGGAGACGCGAGAAAGAGAATGAAGCTAATAACAACAGTATCAACAACAATACCAACTCTGATCAGCTTGATTCTTCTTCTCTAGGTAAAGAGTCGTGGTTTATTATTCTATTTTCTGGTTTCTTCTTTTACTGGGCAAAGATTTCGAAGAAGAAAAGTTGATTTACAGTGACGGTGTTCACGGTTTGCAGAATCAAATAATACTAATAATGGGAGTTCGCTTATTACGAAGAGTTTGTCCTCTTTGCCATTGCAGCGGAAGAATCGTTCCGATGAATTCCTGAATTCTGGAAATGATAAATCCGATTATGATTGGTATGACTTTAGCTTTCTCTTTTATCTATTTTTTTGGGCTTGGTTTTGTGAATATGTTTTTCGCCTAGTGTCAAATTACTTATAAGCTTGATCAAAAAAATTGGGGGCAGCAAAAATGAGTTCCCTGTAATGTTGGAGATTTTATGTTCATACTATGTATTGACTTAGTGCTGTAGATCATAGTTCCTTCATTCTTTGAAAATTTGTGGCTGGGACTTTGATTTCTAATACTGACTGACGATTTTTTAAAATTTGTTTTTTAGATTGACAAGAGTGGGGACTATTGCCTTATTATGTTTGTTTCTTTCCTTTATTGAACCTTTTCCATAATTTAGTAGCAAATCTTTTTGTTAATTATTTGTTTTATAACTGATGGTTTAGAAAGTAAGTGGATTATTAGAATGGGTCCAGGAAGGTCCACAGTATTAGGAGCTACGATTAGTTCAGAACAAGGTGTTATTATGTAGTTACATGAACTTTGGTATTATTATGAATTTTTACGAAAAGAAGCATTTATTGTGTCTTTTAGTTTGCAGAACCTTGTTAGTTGTGAGCATCTGATTCCATCATGAATAATTGAATAACTTGCATTCGTAGAGACTCATCATCTCTTGTAAAGGAGGAAAGATGTTAGTGGGGTTCTCTAAGGCCTATATCTTTACTTTCTTAAACAGAACCACCTCCTTTACTCATTATCTATAAAGGGCATATGGGCTCCTTCAAAGTGATTGATTACCTTTTATGTTTGAACCGACCTTTTTCTTAAAAAAAAAAATACTATCCTTTCTCTTTCACTTCACTGCTTGGAAAACATCTGTTTCTTTAACACATAAATTTTTCTTTAAAAAAAAATTAAATAAATAATTAAAGGGGAAGGGAGAACCCCTCTATCCTGTTTATTCCTGCTTTGAACAATCATACTATGAGGTTTAAAATTTTAAATTTTTATCCTTGTCACTGTTGCTCCTATTTGTTCATTAAGCTTTACCTTGCCTATCTTATAGGGTTATAGCTATTTACAGTGAATATATGAAATTGATTTAACACATAATGCACCCATGTCAAAGTGTAGAAGAATTCAATATATTGATGATGTGGTTTGACATAATTACAGTATAATAGTATTGAGTTCTTGATGTTAATAATGTTTGTCCTTGTGTAATTAGATGTTGTGGTTAAGAATTTATGAATCATTTCCTCTAAGTCTAGGCTCCTCACACCACCTGGTACCCCGCTTTTTCCTTCTTTGGAGACGAGTCAAGCAGAGGATCCCAATGCTTGTCCTACTTCTCTAAGTTCGGGGGTAAGAATTCCAATTACTTTGGTTGAATTACACCTTTGGTTCCTAAATTTTATTAGACTTTGGTCTCTTAACTCTTTTCGCAATATTATATCCAATATCTTTTTAAATTTAACAATTTTAGTTCAAATTTAAAAATAGTGTACTAAATATATTAAAATTTAAAAATTAAGAGATTAAATAATGCAAAAAAGAAGTATTTTTAACATGTTAATTCTAATTGTTATAGTCTAATTTACTCTAATTTTTAAATTTAGATTAAGTGTGAAAAATTCAAAAAGGTACTGGACGTAATATTATGGGAAAAAAAGTTAAGAGAGCGTGTTAAATTTGATTAAGCTTAGGGATAATGGTATAGTTTAACCTTAATTTTTTAGATACTTCTTGCCCTTCTTAACAATTTTTTTGAGGAATATATTATGTCGTGATTGTCCATGGGAAAAGAAAGAAAATGTTCTTGTTTTTATTACCCCCACGTAATTGTTTTAGTTTTTGTTCTTTCTTGAATTGATTGTTTTAGTTCACGTTTAAGTACATAATATGGAAAATGTTGGTATGTTGTGGGTCGCAGCTAGTAGATATCCACATACATCCTAGTTCAAGGAGCAATGAAGCATCTAAGGATTCAACTTTGTCATCTAGACTGAATTCTTCTGGTGGTAACATAAAGCCATCTTCTGCTGGGGGTTCAACTATAGGATCTCGAAGATCTTCAACTCCAACTGTGCGTGTCACATTACCTTCTACAACCAAACCCTCAAAATCCTCCACTCCGAATTCAAGGACCACCTTAATTTCTACGAAGGCAGTAGCTCCTTCATTGAGGTCTTCAACTCCATCTAGGTCCTCTGCTCGGTCTTCTACTCCAACTGGTCGACCTTCCCAACCAGCTCCTAAGTCAACAGCAAGATCAGTAACACCAACTCGTCAACCATCAAAACCATTGGCTGCACCTAGTGCTAGTGTCTCAGCTCCTGTTGGGAGATCCTCTTCAGTGACAAAGTCTCATCCTGCTACTACTAAAAATCCCTTGCCATCACGTGGAAATTTCCCTACAGTGAAATCCAGACCTTGGAAGCCCTGTGAGATGCCTGGGTTTTCACTGGCTGCTCCCCCAAGTTTGAAGACGTCGTTACCAGACAGGCCTGCTTCTGCCTCTAGGGTTCGTTCAGGAACCACCAGTGTCAAGCAACCATCTAATGCATCTGGTTCTAATGGAAAAACAAGGCAATCATGCTCTCCATCCAGAGGAAGAGCTTCTCTCGGTAGTGCCAATAAAAATTCTTATTCAGCTATAAATAAATCACGTTCCAGTGACGATGTAAACCCTGTTCTTATGGGAACACAAATGGTTGAGAGAGTTGTTAACATGAGGAAATTAGCACCACCAAAGCAAGATGACCATCACTCTGCTCACAACAATTACATTGGGAAGTCTTTGTCTTCTGATAGCTCTGGTTTTGGAAGAACGCTCTCCAAGAAGTCCCTTGATATGGCAATTAGACATATGGTAAGATCCACCATTCTCATTAACAGGATGTTGTACGTTCTGAAAGTCTCTAACCATGTACCTCTCAGATGCTCTTTTTCTTTCTTTGCTGAACTGACTAGTGACCACTACATTGAGTAATAGCATGAGTGATTATATACTTATATAAACATTCATAGTCTCTGATCCAATGTAAAATCCCTCAAATCCTCCTGATACTTGGTGGGTTTCTTTATGCAACAAAAAGTCTAATATTTTCAATATACAGATTACAATAGGAATAGGGTTCTTTTATATTTTTCAAAATGGTTATTCATAGTTTGTCTTCACAGGTTGAACCGTTGAAGTGGTTACTGATATTTTGATTTGAGAATTTCTTCTGCAGGGTATTAAGCCAAGCATGTCAGGTAATCTACGTCCAGTTGTGACAAGTGTTCCAGCTTCCTCTTTGTACAGTGTCAGATCAAATGCAAAGAACAACAAAAATAACCTGTCAGACTCTCCTTTTGCCACCAGCAGTGCTGTTAGCTCTGAACCTAGTGTTAACAATGGATCTACTGGTTTCGATGGGAGTGATTATGAAGATAGCATGTCGTATGATAGGTGATTGACATTGGACTCCGCAGCTTTTTGGTTATAAGTTCTATACTTATGACATGCTATTCGTATTTACATGATGGTCTAGCAGATGAGTTGGCAGTTATGTGGTAGACAGGCATGTTATAGATTTGAACGATCAATATCAATTAATGTTGAAGAGCTCCTTCAGCTTGTATTTTCTCTGGTATATTAAGATTCAAACAAAGAATTGGATTTCTTGATCTATTTACGAAATTGTAGACTAAACTACTGAGCACAAGAGTATTGAAGATTCATTTTGTTCCTTTATCTGTCGGTACTATTTTTGGAAAAGGCTATTTTATAGCTTGCCTTGAGACTCGTTTTGAGTTGAGGCTTAAAAAAAATTTAAGGTTTATGCCTTACTCCTTAACGTTTTTATATGATTAAGGCTTTGGTTTTAAATGATTAAATTTTTAAGTTGGTTATGGATTATTTATAAAATCTTTTCGCAAAATTTAAAAAGATAGAAAGCATAAATAATAAAAAAAACAAAAACAAAAACATTGTAATATCATGAACAAATGTGATTAAGGATGTTTGCTTAACATTCTTTTATCTTCTTTTACTTATCATCTTTTTTTTTTCCTTTGCACACCGTAACTTTAAATTTTTCATTTTTTCTTTGCATACCATAACTTTAAATTTTTTTCAATTAATAAGTTTATGCAAGGTACATTATCACTATTTAATTATTTATATTCATAATTTTTCTTGTTTTTAAATTAATATTTGAGAAATAAAATAATAACTTATATTATTTATTTTATGTATTTTATGATTATTTTTATGATAATTACTTATATTGATATTTTAACATTATTTAAAGTTAAAGTTTGAGTTAATTTTCATAATATTTATTTTTTATTGAAATAAAAATTATTTTTATTATATTTTAAAATTTTTAAAGTTAATGTTTTGGCTTATATTTCAGATTATCTCGGGATTTAAATCTCTATTCACTTAAGAAAAGTATTAATAATGGCTGTTACTAGTTCTCGTGGTTACATTTAAACTATTTTGGTTCAAAATCCTATTATTCTGCGTCCTACATTATAGATTGATTTGCAAAATTAACCTTTGTTTTAGTTGCTGATAAATACATTTTCATCACTAATAAACTGGAAGAATTTATATATACGTCTGACAAAGAAATTTTGGTGTCACTTACGCTCGTGCACGAAGTTTTAACCTCGAGCATCTTTGATACATCCATTAAAGAAAAACTACCAAATGCGTTCTCTTAAAGGCCAAACATCCATGTGTGCAGCCGTAGTTATAGTTTTAGGTAGAATAAAAATATAATAAAATACAATTTATGATAAGATATGTTTATTAAGGTTGATTAAATAATTTGATCGATTCATTTAAATTAAATTTTTTGATCTAATTGGATTGAGAAATTGTATAGTCGGATTAAATTTACATTTAATACTATACAATTCGTTCAAATTCGAGTTAATAAATTTTATAATTTATTATATTTGGTTTCGTCTAAACTAAATTATTATTAAATTATAAATAAATATAAATTTTATTTTATAATATTTTATATTTTCTAACTATAAATAATAAGATTTATTACAAAAATATTAATTTAAAATTTAAATTTATGTATGTCATGTTTTATATATAATAATACTTTATAAATAATTTTGAATATCAATTTGACTCTATCTAACTTGAAAAAACAAATTTATTTTGATTTATATTACTTAGAATTAATTATATCATCGGATTGAATTTGAATTGAAAATAATTGAATAAATTAATTAAAAACCTATAGGAATGAAAACAAAGAAATATAAGGAAAAAACGAACCCTAAAAATTGAAACAAGCAATGAATACAAAATGAATCAAATAATAAACAAATTGGATGATAAAAACTAAAATGAAATCGAAGAACAAAAAAAAAGAACAAATCTAAAAACAAGCAAATCAATTAATAACATGAAAAAGAGAGAAATGATAACATAGAACGACAAAGAAAAGATGAAAATACCTTTATTAATCCAAAAATGAATGAAGCCTGGAAAAATTTGCAAGAATATGTTAAAAATCAAGAAGGTGATAACAAGGAGTAAGGATTGGAAAAGAGATTTCTAAGTTAGGATTGAAAATTGATGAATGAGAAAGCCTAAACAACACATGATATATAAGTAAGAAAGGGTGGACGTTTAAGTAATTTTATATCTTCAAAATGATGTTGTCTAGTAAGAATGATAAAAAATAGATTGGTCCATAATCCAAGGGTTTATGATAATTTAGACCCAAATGATCCAATCGTACATATATGTGTCAATAAAATCATAAAGCTTATAAGAGTGTCACTTATATAAAGTAACCGTCATAGCCTTCCACATGAATGGCATGAACAAGTGTTTGTATAAAATTTTTTATTAATAAAGGTTATTGTATGCATTAATTGTGATAAAAAAAATATTTATTGATTGTGAATTAACTCATATCATATGGCATAATATGAAAAGTTTCAGTGATTATGAGAAGTCCCAGTCAGTATATGACTCACAAGTTAATTTAATAATTGTTAAGTTAGTAAATGAGCATCCGTATTAGATAAATATCCAATATGATAAATGAACAACAAATACTCTTAAATAGATAATATCTTCTCCTATATATATACATTCACTGTATACATTTTTTGAGAGGGGAACTTGAGAAGAGAAAAACACTACATTGCACACTCACAGATACAAGTATCCTATTTCTTTGCCAATTACTCAAATTTACTTAAGTATTGGTTGGCCAAAGGCTACAATACCTTATGATGGTATGAGGTTCTAATTATGTGTTCTTTGTTTTTAGATTCACATTAAGGAAAAGTGCAATTAATCATCGATGTTGACAAAAAAATGACATCAATAACTAACACTACATGTGAAAATGATTGTGTTATATTAGTTGAATCAAAAATAAAATATTATAATATTTCTTGAACTTTGGGCCACATGGTTTCTATGAAAAAAATCCTTAGAGCCCATCAAAATTCTCCAAAGAGAAGTTGACATTCTATACCATCTTTAAGAAGCTGAACTTTTATCCTTCCAAGAATGTGACAAAATAACTTCTTGGACTCGAGACTTCAATCCTAATAAAGTCCATAAAAAATCATCTCATATGATCCCTTGGTCAACAAGCTCGATGCATATGCACCACGGTTATTAACACCAAATAGTGGTTTTGTTTTCGATACTTTTGGCAAGTGAGGCTTCATCAATCCTCAGACAGAAATGCCTAGCCAACTGATCACAACAGTGGGGACTAAAGTTGTCCCCATGCATAATTTTATACCTTATCGAGAGCCTCTGGATGGATCTAAAAATCTATGCATTGCTTAAAAAATTTGAGACCATCATCAAGAAGACCACGTGACAATCTTCTATCCAACAAATTTTGGTGGCAAATGGACATTGGATGACACCATACGTGTTGCCATTATAACTAGGCACTGGTTATAACTATTGTTGTGTAGATAGAGATAAAATCCAATTCAAGCTTGGTTCACCTAGTTCCAAACTGATTTTGGAAAAACAAAATTGGTTTCAAAATTATCTCAATGAGATAATTCCAACAACTATCTTTTCAACATTTTTTTGTTGCATTTACAAAAATGGGTGTATAGAGACTGTTCACTCATCTAGTTCAATCAAATTTACGAAAAAAGGATTGTTCACCCTTCCATTCATTTTAGGCACCCATTAAATCTTTGGGAAAGGATTTCCTGCTCTGTCGATAATCTTCATTTAGTGGATCTTCAAAAATAGATCGACAATCCTTCCATAAAGAATAAACTTATCAATAAGTTTCAACACTAGAATGAGAATCATTGGGCCCTACTTGCCATTAATCCATGTAATGCTCCTATGGCCTACTAATTGAGTGTTTAAGCTCGCACCTACTCTAGCTTGCCCACTATGGGCTTGACTTGCTCATAGTTGATAAGCTCAAGTAGATAACGACACTCATCTAAACATGATGAAAATAATATTATAGGCCATATTGAAATGCCTTGTAGAGCCATAGGATCTTGGTCTACTTCTTATCCTAAAGAATGTCCATGTTGTATCTTTTCATGCCTATAATGTATGGGACCCGATCCATACTTTGGTAAGGTTAAAACAACGACGTGACCAATCAATATGGGAATTGAGATCTAGGGCCAACCAAACAAAGCTTGTCCATGAAGTACAAGGCTATCTATCCATGGATGGCTAGGAAGCGTCCCTTAGACCATCCATTATAGATCGGGTTTTCCAAGCCAACCATGTTAACCATGTAACCTCAACGGCTAATAATTGCCCTAGAAGTCATCCCCTAGATGAGGTATCGATGATTATCTATCCAATTGTTGACGAAGTTGTATGCAACAAAGGTTGAACCGAGGTTGACCTCAGGACTTAATTGTCTCAATCGAGTCCTTATATATGCCAAAAGTTATGGTTACTCCACGCCTCTACAAGTTCAAGATTACCAACACTGGCACTTACGATGGTACTAACAAACCCTTGAATATATGGAAATTTTCAAGGGATTGAACTATATGTTCATCTTGACATCATAAAGGACACTCCAAACCATTTTGGAGATTCTTCTTGAGCTATGAGATTTAGAATCGTCAACCATAACTCCCTACAACATCTTCTAATGCGTGGATTCACCATAATGCTCATATGCATGCCACATAGTCTAGATCGTCGCCTAGTAGGCCTTGTAGGCCTCGTAATCTACACTAATGCCTTCAAGACCAAATCTTTGTCTTACAGGCCATGATATCCATATTGTTATTGCCTCAAAGGTGTGTAATCTAAACTTCAACATTTTAGTTAAAATAGTACATGACATGCCTCAGGGTCAAACCAGATAGGATAGTTCATCGCTTTCTAGGTTGCATTATCATCTTGAGACATGATGTCACAGTTCATATTATAAAGTCCCAAGTGTTAATAATTGTTATTTTTTACATATTTTTAGATATTAATTCTTTTATATTTACACTTATTTAATATCACAATGTGTTAGATATTTATTTTATATTTATTGAAAAATATTAATTTTCTTGATTTTGAAATTTTTTATGGATTTGTTAATAATTTTATTTGATAGATGAATTAACTTAAAAAAACCCCGTGGATAATATATAAAAAGAAAGGCCTAATCCACGTACGCTTATATCACGTTTGTTGTCCATACAACATGCCATATGACACCATGTGTAAATATAGTTTAGGGGTGCATCTCTCACAACCAAGCTTCACGTCTGGGTTTTTCACTCTAAATACATTCTAACATATTTTGACTCATTTGATCATCGTTTTCTCTCAATATGACATATGTTATATCGAATGTAAGTTCATTTTACATCATCCAAAGATCTATATTTAATCTAAATCTAAAAACTTATTTTTTTATATATAAATATGTAAACAAAACCCTATTAAACATGAACAATATCATAATTGTATGAAAATTGAGAGAAGAAAAATCAAATTTATTATAACTGTGGAAGAGTTTTTAAAGAAGATTGAAGAACGAATTGAAGATAGATTTTTGGTACTTTTATTTTCAATAATTCATCTAATTTATATTATTTTTTCTATCATTTTTCTTCTTTAGTATGAATTTGATAAATTTTATTTTTTGTTAAATATTTATTGTGATCGTGTGTAATTCTAAAATGTAGACTATAATTTAATTAATTTAATATTACAATTAATTTTAGTTTCATTTTTTGATTCTAAATATATCCAATTTTATGTTTAAATATCAAAATTATATATGTTATGAATTAGAACGATTGATTATTATAATTATTTTATAAAAAATAATTTCAATATCTAAAACTTGAGTGACCTGAGATTCATTTCAAAAAAGTATTGATATTGATAGAATGTAAATTATTACTAACAAAAATATTTCAAAGATAGTAAATTTTTTGATAATAATAATAATACATGATTATATCGTATATTTATATATATTCTTATTGTTTAAATAATAGAAAGATAAATTTATTATTTGAATATATTTTGTTAATATTAAAATAATACTTTTATGTTTAAGAATTTTAAAAAAATTAATTCGTATCATAAAATATTTAATTATTTTATTTTCTCAAAAAATATTAATTTACTGACAAAAGTTTCAGTATCACAATATTATTACCCGAACATATCGTATACTCTAAAAGTGCCGAACCCAACAACGAGTCCGTACAAATAGGGTATTTCAGTAATTTATCACCAACAACGTTAAAATATATCAAGGAACCCAACTGGAAAGCCTATAAATACAATTAACCTTTTTCCTTATTTGAAACCGCGGCAGTGCACAGAAGGGAGGGTAGAGTTAAATGGGGCGTGGTGTGTAAGACACAAATAGAGAGAGCGAAACCTGAAAAATCAAACCAAGTTTGCTATCCACATTCTCAATCATATTCTCATTTTCGTGTATTGTTTGTGTTACTTCTCTGCAAAAAGAATTTGACCTGAAATGAGTCGTTTAGGGTTCAAATCGGTGGTTTATCACGGTGACTTATGTTTGGGTGAGTTGAACGCCATTCCAGTGACGAACCAGAATTTCCAGTTTCCGGACAACGAGATTCGAGTTCACCACATATCTCCACATAGCGAAAGATGTCCTCCTCTCTCAATTCTCCAAACGATTTCGTCGTTTTCGGTTCGTTGCAAGCTCGAATCGTCTTCGCCTGTTGAACAGCCTCATTTGATCAATCTTCATGCCTCTTGCTTCTACGAATGCAAGGTCTTATTACGCAAGTCAATTTCTCATTTTTCCTTTTGTAAAAATCCCTTTGGCTATTGAGAACATGTATCAGCACTCACCGTACTTAACCCTTACTCTATACTAAAATGCTATTTCGTTCGTCATTTGAACTTTTATTTGTTTAAATTTTGTGTTAATTTTTTTATATGTTTCCTAAGAGTGGATAAATTATGCAGACGGCGGTGGTGTTGGTTGCAGATGAAGAGATTCACCTGGTGGCGATGCCAAGTAAACAGAAGAAGTTTCCGTGCTTTTGGTGCTATTCAGTACCCAAAGGACTATACAATTCTTCTTTACTGTTGCTGAATATGCGGTGCCTTGCCATTGTGTTTGATCTCGATGAGACACTGATTGTGGCTAATACTATGAAGTCATTTGAAGATAGAATCGAGGCTTTCCGGGGATGGATTGCACGTGAGACTGATCCGATGCGCAAAGGTGGAATGTCTGCTGAATTAAAGCGGTACATAGATGATCGGTTATTGCTTAAGCAGTATATTGAGAATGATTGCGTGATAGAGAATGGAAAGGTGTATAAGGTTCAATTGGAAGAGGTTCATTCGCTATCTGGTAACCACGAGAGAATTGTCCGGCCTGTAATTAGGTTTCCAGAGAAAAATACAGTCCTCACTCGCATCAATCCGGAGGTTAGAAGATCTGACTTTCAGACCTGCTTTTCCTTTGTTTCCTTTTACCTGTATTCGTGTTTTTGTGTGCTTTTAAATGTTTTTTTTTAAATTTAATTTGGCATTTTGCATTGAATATGAATTCGGATTGATGGAAGCCTTGAAAAAAATCTTATGTACGACCTATTGTATGTTGTATGCCAGTGATAGCAATAGGCGTTGATTCTTTCATTATATATTTCATATTTATAAAAATCAAGGGCTAAGATAAACACGTTCCATAAATCAATGCATCATTGTATGCAAGAATATTTAGAGCCTGTGGTCATATAAAAACCCCTAGCTGAGATTTAAAAGAAAAAAAAGTATGGAAACTGTAATTGGAGATGGTAAATGATGGGGTTATATACCTCATCTGAGTTTTCATGAAGAATGTATAA
Source organism: Hippophae rhamnoides (assembly GCA_033030585.1). Taxonomy (NCBI): domain Eukaryota; kingdom Viridiplantae; phylum Streptophyta; class Magnoliopsida; order Rosales; family Elaeagnaceae; genus Hippophae; species Hippophae rhamnoides. The sequence goes on along the minus strand of CM065433.1, from coordinate 54,819,906 downwards.
ATGACACGTTTTTGTTTAGTGACTGATGAACGTCCCTTGTTTGGTTCTCTGATTTTTTACTACATGCTGTTATCTCTTCATGTGAAATTGTATGGTTGCTTTAGTAAATTGTTATAGATCCTAAGCCAAGATATACTCATGGTAGTTCCCGTCCGTTCATTAATGTCAATGTTGCAGAGTTTGTTTCCAAAAAATTATTTTCTCTCATAATCTGAAACTTCCATGGAATATTGATGAAATAAATGAATTAGCTTGGGGACACTGAGTTTGTATATATGTGAATCCGCTTCATGTTCAACTCTTTAATAGGCATTACCTTCAACATCACTGCATAACAAATTATTATCCTGTTGTTGTAGATTCGGGACACCAGTGTGCTTGTTAGGTTACGGCCTGCATGGGAAGATTTAAGAAGTTATTTAATTGCAAAAGGGAGAAAAAGGTTTGAAGTTTATGTGTGTACAATGGCTGAAAGAGACTATGCCTTAGAAATGTGGAGACTTCTCGATCCGGAGGCACACCTGATAGGTTCAAAGCAACTCCTTGACCGGGTGGTTTGTGTCAAATCAGGCAAGTGTTCCTTTCTTTTATATGATTTTATGGCCAGCTTCATGCTAAAACTTGATTCCTCATTAAAGTAGCTCTGGCATGGTGCAAGGCTTAAGTCATCACATCATTCTTTCTAGAATTTTGCAGTGTATGAAAAGTGAAAAGCATGACATGTAGGTACAGCCTTGCATTAGTTATGCCATTTTTACTCATGTTCGCTTGAATATTTTCCTACTCATGTTATGCTTTGTTTTCTACTTCTTAAAGCTAAATCTACCTGACCTTAACTCTTTTGTGGCTTTTAATTAACTAGGATCAAGAAAATCTTTAATGAATGTCTTCCAAGATGGTATCTGCCATTCAAAAATGGCAATGGTGATTGACGACCGGCTAAAGGTTTGGGAAGATAAGGATCAGCCTCGAGTTCATGTAGTTCCACCATTTACACCATACTATGCTCCTCAGGCAGAGGTATTTATTGCCTTTCTATTACATACTCATATGCTTAAAATTCTTCCACTTTCTTTATTGATCACTTATTCCCCTCTGGCAGACTGCAAACGCTGTTCCTGTTCTCTGTGTTGCAAGAAACGTTGCATGTAATGTTAGGGGATGTTTTTTCAAGTAAGAGCACTTGTTTTTGTTGATAATTATTTTAGAGCTGTTAATACAATCTGACAAGTGCCTTAATCTTTATAACTTTGTGATTTTAAGGTCTAACTTGTACAATGCCATATCTGTTACAGAGAATTTGACGAGTGCTTATTGCGAAGAATCTCTGACATCTTTTATGAAGATGAGGTGTTAAGTTTACCTCCTGCTCCTGATGTGAGCAATTATATGATGTCTGAGGTATGCATAGTGAAAGCTTTATTATTCTTCATCAATTAAGTAATGCAGCCATCTCCGATTGAAAATTTTAGTAAAAGAAAAAGGAAAGGCAGGAGACATGCATTTTTTACAGTTGAAGTGTTTTTGATTCTCAGGATGCTGGTTTTGTACCAAACAGCAATAATAATGCTCCTGTTAGTGAAGGAATGAATGGTGTAGAAATTGATCAGAGAATGAATCAAACTGTGAGTTCCATGGTATCTATTTATTTCTTTTTCCACTGTGGCTCTCACTGATTTATAGTTTGACAATTTTGTGTAAGATTGAACTTTTACTAGTTTATGTCTATTAGTTCAAATTCTATGATTGATATCATTTTTCTATAATTATACTTTCTAGGGTGAAAGGCATGTCATAGATCCAGGTACTAATTCTACAACAAATAATGTTGAATCAAGATTAGAAACTTCTCAGCCACCTGCTACTAATTTTGCAAATGGCCCTACACATTTGAGATCAATCGTTCCTTCTCAGAGTACGGGATTACTATTCCTATCATTTTTGTAATTCTTGGTTATGAAATAATCATAGTAAATTGTTTTCTTCTATCTCATTTCCCAAATTTCTCTTAGAACCTGGTTTGCTTGGACCTCCTTTAAGACAGGATAACTTTCCTGTCAGCATTGGGAAGCATGTTCCAGAGTTGGGGAATCAAAGCTCTGGAAAGCCACCTCTTTTATATAAAATACCTGCACAACCTTCAGTACAAGGGCGGGGAGGTTGGTTGGAGGAAGATGACAATGATAAAGGGCATTTGAAAAACCGAACTTTGGGGCCTGCTCAAGATTCTGATCTGTTAAAATATGACAAGCAGCAAGTTCATCAGAATTCTCAATCTTGTACTTCTCCTGGTTCTACCTCTAACGGATTAGTCTTGCAAACATCTGAAGTAAATATTGAAGAGGTATTTTCTGATGTCATTTGACACCTGTATTCACTTGCTAGTTTGATCAAGATGTTACTTTGAACAAGAAATTTGTCTGATGTTGTTGACATTTGCTGATCTGTAGACATGCACTGGACGTGATGTGCAAAAACAAAATATTCCTCTTGCTGGTCAGCAATCAGGTTGATGAATCTTTGACGTTTTTTACTAGTATATACTTTGAACTCTTAATGACATTGTTGACATACATCATATCTGTAAATGTAACGAGATAGATCTTCTGCCTGCTGGGTGAGGCTCTATTGTTCAAATTTTAGGGCCTTGCTGAAATGCAGTGTTAGTGATTTTCTCACTTGTTGGATGCTTATTTACACTTATAAGAAGAATGCATGGACTTTAGAATCTAGCCTGCATTTGGTAAAGTATCAGTGGGTATAATTTGTGATGTGTATATAAAAAGGTCCCTTCTTCCCTTTTTCATTTTACTTGGTGAGCACTGTACAATCCTTTTTATTTCAAACTTCTGTAAGTGCCAGTTAAAAATATTTTTCTATAGGTGCTAGTGTATATGTTCATCCAAAAGATAGTTCAGTGCCATTTGGGCATCTGACTACTTATTCATCCATGCATAATTAGTTAATACAATTTTTTTAAATCTGGATTTATGGTTCCTGTTAGAAGTTGTTGGGAAACCAACTATTCTAAAAGCTTAAACTATTGGAGAAAGGCTAACTATACTTTTATATATTTATTATCCCTATATGTGTTGGTTCTATACTTCATGTTAGTCAAACACCTGTAATTCAAAAGGGAGCTGTAGTTGTTGGACTTTGAACACAAGACTTCTAACTCTGATATCATGTTAGAAATTATTGGGAAACCAACTTTCTCAATAGCATAAGCTATTGGGAGGAGGGCTAATTATATTTTTATACATCTATTAGTTCCATTTCTCTAAACCGTCATCTTATTATCGGAGTATTTCTCTGGAATATTTTTCAACTGATCTTAGGAGGTTAATCTTAAAACTTTCATACATGTATCTTAAGAAAATTAATAGAATCTTGTAGTCTATTTTTTCTTATGTTGGACTTTGTTAATGGTAGCTTGTCCAGCAGATTAGATAACAAGCACTTTATTGTTATCTATATGCATGCTGTTTTGACGTGCAATGTCTTTTGATTTTTATCTTAATAGCTGTTTTGCCTCTTGTAGATAATGGTTTTTCCCAGAAACAGGCATCTTCCAATAATAGAGAATTTCAAATTGAAGGTGGAAAAGTCAATATTGTAAAACCCTCTTTTTCTACAGGAGTGCTACAAGAAATTGCACGGAGATGCAACTCAAAGGTACTAACGGCTTGAGTATAATTGCGGATTGCCTTACTTCTTCGTTGTATTCTTTACATATGTTGCTCTACTTTGCAGGTTGAGTTCAGGCCTGTTCTGAGTGCTAGTAAGGATTTACAATTCTCTGTTGAGGTTAGGGCCAAATCTATCTCTTGAACAATCTATAGTATTTTCTTTTTTTGGGAATTTAGACATCAGTTCTCAATACTTTATATTTCTTAATTTTTTCAGAGGGTACACTTGATAAAAGATAAGCTGGCGTTCAATTTATGTTTACTTTATTTATTAGTATTGAATAATGAGTTAAAAAAAGTACTGTTTTGGTTTTGGTGTGATAATAGTGGCAAAATGAAATGTGATGATTTAGGAATATTTTTTCTATAGTATTTTTTTGTAATACTCGTGCTGCTTATATAACCTGCCAATTTAACGTAACCATTATAAGATGCTCTGCATTCTTAAATGCTCATTATGGGTTCACTGCCTTAGGTTTTGTTCACTGGTGAGAAGATAGGTGTTGGAATGGGTAAGACAAGGAAGGAGGCTCAACATCAAGCTGCAGAGAATGCTCTTCACGGCTTGGCTGGTAAAATTATTATCCATTCACATTTCCCTTTGTGTCAACTAGAGATTTAAAATGGGTTGTCTCATCTATTATTTTATTTAGTGTCTCTAACAGGTTCGTGGTGCCTCATTTCGTTTAAATATCATCTCATTTTATTTAGATTGTATCTTTAATAAGTCTAACTTTAAACATATGTTATATTATTTTTTATTAAATTTACATTATAAATTAATTTATCATATTTTCAATTGTTTTTGTATTATTATTTGTCTCATTTAGGTCCATTGGGGACAAAAGAGATATATCAATTAATATTATATCATTACCATCTCATCTCATTAAAAAGTAAGTGAGACAAAATGAGATGAGTTTTGAAAATTAATGGATTTTTTCAATAAACGACGAGTCTATTCATTTCTCTCATCCTCATATATCCACTATTTTTTATTTCTTAACTCCATGTCTCAAAATTTCTTGGGTTCAGCCATCTTTTAAGATAACATACATTGGATGCACTTACGAAGTTTAATGAATCTGATTGGTAAAGAAACCATCTCTAATTATAGATGAGTCTGTTATAACTTTATTCATTTTACCCCGTGGGCCTTCTGCGCCCTTTTAAAACTATGATCTAATAGTAAGGAATGTCTGAACATAAGCACTATTTAAAAAAAAAAAAAAAAACTTACCTATGTTATATTGTAATTTTGTGAATGGAATTGCAGAGAAGTATGTATCATATATTGCACCTCAGTCACCAGCTGTGGACAGGGATTTTGATAAACTCTCTCTTAAAAATGAAAATGGATTTCTGTGGGACAATGTGAATCCTGAATCGATTGAATTGCTAAAGGAAGATAACTTGGCTAAGGAGGGCACTACCGAGGTAGGGACTGTTGATACTTTCACTAGTTGGTTTATTTTTCTAATGTTCAAAAGCATAGGTGATGCTTGGATAAAGGGTATGTGGGCAAGACATTTCCAGATGAGGTGAGTGGTTATCTAGTGAAAACCACTCCTTTTTTGGATTTTGCATCGCACCAAGATGTGCTAAAACTTTGAAAGGGAAGCAAGCTGGCTTCATGTCTGCCGCTGCTGACTTGTGCACTAACTCCTATCTTAAGAGATAAGGGCTTGGTGGTTGGTCCCTACTGTCTCCAGTCTACCCATTATCCAAGCATTTCCAGGTAGTTGTTCAGTCTATTATCTTTCAGAATTTTGTAGAGTTAAAGAGCACTTGACGGTGGTATTACATTGGGTTTGTGAGTAGATGTGTTTTCATCGATGACAACTATTGGCCATTCCCTTTGAAGGCAATATCATTTTTATCTGATTAATGCTTTATATTTGTTTTTGTTTTAAGACAAAAGATCGCTTATTGAATAATGCTGATGGACTGTTGTTGACTTTTAAACTTATCTTAAAGATATTGTTATTATCTTTTGGTCAATATGTGCAATCTGAGTAAAGCTTCTCAAGCTTCTCTAATTCTAGAAAATAGATTCTGGTAAAAGTCCATTTTGCTTGGTGTTTCCATTATTTTTATTTGATTTTTTTATGTTTCCTAAAAAATTATTGACCAAAAGTTTTCAGGCTGAAGTTGAACCTGGTAGCAGTTTCCCTGCAGTAAATCAACAGAAGCAGAAGCGTGCCAATTCTCCAAGGTAACATTATCCTCTGTCTGGTTCTTTTGAATTTCTTATATTTTACAACTATTTTTCGTGCTCTTCTGTGATATTAGTACGGAGATATCTTTTAAATTTTTGTGTGTTTTCGATCTATAAATGCCCCAAAAGACCCATGTGTGATATAAGTAGTCCAATCCCTAAATAATGTATTTTTTTTATGGAACTACTTTTGTGTGTAGACATACATGCACTAATGCACATATACATAAATGAACAAGTTAATAAGAGGAGGGTTATACACACGATGGAAAACCCTGAAAGGAACTGTTAAGATGTCTGCTAGTTGAGAACGTGATAAGGACCATTGAAATTGGGTTTATAAGTAGATGCAGATGATTGATGCTGCGGATGTAAGTCCCGTAACAAAGGAAGGCCTTCCATCATTGCCTAGTGTTACCAGTTGTAGAATGTTGCCTTGTTTGAATGATAGCGGGTGCTGAGGGATTTTGGAGTTGGCTGCCTCCTCATTCTGATTTTGGTGTATTATTGTGCCAGGTTGCTAGAGTCGGTTCCAAGTAAACGATCAAAGGAATAAGTATAGTGGGGCTTAGAAAACTTATCATCCTCACAGCAGTAACACAGGCATCATGTTGAAAATGATTAGCAGTAGATTGATTAGAAGTCGGAAAAGGAAAAGGAAATAGGAAGATAATCCAGAATCTTTTTGCTGTAGCAAAGTCAGAAATAGCTCCACAGGTTAGTTTTTAATTCCATTTTGTAATTTTGTGGTGCAAAGGTGGGCTACCTTTTCTTTTATTTCTTGACCCACTTTTTCCTTGATATGCAATTTTTTTGGAACTGAAAATCTTCATGTGTAATTTGTATAGTAAAAGTAAGGGTGAATTTTTGCCCCTGGAAGTTACAAATAGGTTTTTTAGGGGGGAATTTATTTTAAAACATGTTCTTATCCTACTTACATATCAATTGACATGCTGGGGGATGGGAGTTGCGACCTTATTAGGTTGGCTCATAAAAGGTGTCTAATATAGCTCTTCATTGGCTTTTGGCTGTAAGGATTAAGGAAAAAAGTCATTTTCCCCCTTTTCTTTTGTTTTCTTTACAATATGAAATGAAGGGAAAGTAATCCAATTTCCTTTTATGCTTCATTGCAAATTATGTAGTAGCATTTGATAAAATCATTTTCAAAACCACGAAAGTAAGATAGAGAAAGGTCGTACAGACAGTAAATGTACAAATTCACTAGCAAGAATAGAATTAAGCTAGTCATATTAGAGTAGGTTTTTTTTTGTGTGGTTTCATCCTTAGGAAAGAAACATCACAGCCGTTCAGGTTAACTGTACTTCTCCTATTATTACCATAGTAACCTGGGTGGCAATGCCACCATCAAGCTCTGATGTATGGAGGTATCGGGTATCGGTTGACAGCCATGAGTACAGTAGGTTTTCCCTCGTTTATATAACTAATATTTGAAATAGAAAAGACTTGTGTGCACGCCTATTAATAGATGATATTGGCATCTGGACTAACCAAAATAATATTTAACAATGTTTGTTTCTATTAAGCAATTTAGTGCAGATAATTTCAGCATTATAATGTATACTGCTAAAACACTCAATTCCTGAGATTTTTTTGGGTACTCTTGGATTATCCACTTTAGATAGTCAGGAAACAATTCATGTGTACTCCCAACTCTTTTAGAGAATCGGAAAATAATTCACGTGGGATCAGGGTTATAAATGTCTCTCTTCTAAGTACATATAATTCTCCGTACTTGTTTTTAAGTATATACCAAAATTTCCAGAACAAATTTTTAAACTTTTACGTGAATTTGTCTCTATATAAGATTAATACATTTGCTACTTTTGTGGCTGAACGCCTGAAACGGTGAACAGCCATTGATGTACGCCATGTGCAATCTTGACAAAAAAAAAAACCTTAGTAACTGTTTATTGCCCTTCCCAATAGTTTGAATGTGAGTATTTAACTGTTTATGTTACAAAATTCAGCAAGGTGAGAAAAAATTAAAATCATATGATGTTTTAACAGCGAATTAAACCTGGAAGGAGTCCATTCATGAAGACACAAATCATATTTTAATTTGTAATTTTCTACATAGCTCAAGTGAAAGTGCTTGATATTTCATTTGGCTATAATTATCCTACGAAATTTGCATCCAAAAAGCTCCTTGACCTTCAACGCTTCTAGTGATGCACACTCCAGTAATATGACATTTATTTTTCCATTTAACTAAAATGGGATCTCAAAGATAAAACAAACTTATGAAAAGAAGAAGATAAACTTATATCATATTAAGATTCAAAACTGTAGGGGGGAATACGATCAGTAATTTAAATTAAAGGAACATTTATATATGTAAAAGATACAACAACATTAGGTCGAGCCAACAATTTCAGATGGCAGTCATTTCTTATTTTTTTCCGTTTTAACTTGCATGATCAACTCGCCTAAAAAGATAAGCTACTCCGTTTTTCTTATTTTGAAAATTTTGAGTCGTGTTTTCATTCTCTTAGTAATGTAAACAATTATGAAAACAGTAAGAAGATTACAAACCACACTTGTAGAACCATGTACAATCTGTTTTCTGGGTATGATAGAGTACGCTTGGAAATTTGTACACCTGAATTGCCTATAAAGCAGATAAGGAAATCAAAAAGAAAATCTTGAGAAAATTCCTGGTTAGCATAGGCTTAGCTGTTCGGTTGTATTCTTTTTTTTTTAATTTTTTATTTTTCGATTGAACTGTTCAGTTGTATTCATGAGCGTGTACATTGTAAAGTTGTAACAGACTATGCTGCTTCATTTTATGCAACTGAGAAAAGTAGGTTCATTTATTCTTTTTTAATATATCTGATCGAACTCTGCATATATTTTTGTATTCAATTATTAAAAATGAATTATGTTGTTAAAATTCTTCAGTCACATTCAATTTGACAAATTAAACAAGTGGACAAAAAACAAACAATTCCAAGAACTCATAATCAAATATCGGATACTACTTTGTAGTATCTCAGTATCTCATAAGCACTATATAGCATTCACTTCATGGAAACAAGATGGGGTGTTATTTTAGCCAAGATAATTCTAGGGGGGGGGGGGGGGGGGGGGGAACAGAGAAAAAAAAAAGAACGAAAGAATATCAGATCTTCACCACATACCCATCATCAAGCAGTTGCTTCTGGCAAATTAAGATCCTTAGCTTCAAAGGCTCCATTTGAGCCATCTAAGTGAATCCTCATCTCAATTTCTTCATCTTCATTTGCTTCTTCAGTTGGTATAACAGGAGGCAGTCCAGGTACCAGAACATGACCACCACCTTCATACTCAATAAGTTTTTCAATTATGTCTTCGGTTTCTGAAGTCGTGACTTCTGCAGCTCTATTTCCATTTTTCCTTGCGTTCTTCAAATTCTTGCTTGTGTTATTACTCTTTTCTTTAGACACTTTGTTACTTGATTTCTTGTCGGTGTTTTTTGGCTTCTCTTGTACCGAAACAATTCTATTAGCAATAAGTTTTGTGTTGTGGGTTTCCAAAGATAATCCTATCTTTTGCTGAATTAGCATCTATATCTGACTTAAATACATTGGACAACATTTCAATTTCTAGTTGAGTCAAGTTGTCAACAACAGTTTTCATTTCTGAGTAATTAGTAATAGAACCAGCTTGATCTTTTTCAATTATTTTCTGATATTACGCATTTTCTCATTCTTCACATACAATAATTGTATTCTCATTTCCCCATGTCTTGAAATTTCTATCAGGACCAGACTGCCACAAGATTTTATCCTGAGCTGTTTTTGAGTATGAACTTGAACTGAATCGATATGTTTTTGAAATTGAGCATAAAAAGATGTTACCATGAGTATTAGAGTACAGTTTTTACTTTCTTACAAAAAGATTTGTACATTCTTACAATTTGTATATTTATAGTATAAAAAGATGTTACCATGAGTATTGGGAAATTAAAAACCATGAGTATTGGAGTATAAAAAGAACGTTAAGTTTTTGAGATTGGTAAGTATAACAATAAATAAATGCACATTCTTGCAAAATTTTACAATATCCACTCAACTAGAGAATAAAGATATACATGAAATTAACATCAATAACAAATTTATTCATATTTTCTTGGTAACTATAAGAATATAATTTTCAAGAAAATAAAGTAATGAACATTTTGAACGATCCTTAGCTATTAGTCTGATTGATGAATCTTAAAATCACCTGGATATTGGATGAGAGACAAGCAATGGGGTGAAGAAGCTTGCTTTCTTTTCCTGAAATCAAATTCAATAACCCAAAATTGCAAACTTTCTTTTAAGGCTGCCTAAACAAAACTTGAGGAGCTTGCTATATCCATCGTAAATGATTCCAGAATTCGGATTCGTTAAGGCTTTCATAGCCGAGTTTAGTAAATTGAGTCAGTGAAAACTCAGTAGTTTTTAAAGAGGTGATTTTAATTGTTTACAAGTGAAGACAACTGACTCGTGTGATGTTAAGAAGTACTAATGGATTTCTTTGTGAGGGAGGGAACGAGAGATTTATATATAATTACTCAGATAAACCACGGATCCACTACCATGTGTCACTTTGATTGAGGTTGAGAGAGTTTAATCTTCCTTAGTTTACAAGAATCTCAACTAATTAACTGATAGAAATTCTCTCCTTAACACAAATAAATTAGTAAACGAATAAAGCCTGTTTTCTCACATAAAAGGTATTGTTTGGAATTTCGAATTCCTCCCAAAGAGTTTTGGAAGAAATTTTTTGGGATATATCACACAATTTAAACGATTTGATCTTGTAATCTTGATGTTTTGATAAGGAAGGAGATATCAACAAATTCTCCTAAAATCTAAAGGTTATGGGAGATAGGTTTCACAAGTCATTTATAACAATTTGGTATTAAAAAATTTCAGAGGTTATTTAGTAAACTTTTTTTTTTGTGGATAAAAAAAAGAAAAGAAAAGAAACTCACTAGGTGAAAAGGTTATTTAGTAAACTTGCACGCGTTATGTTTGTTAAAACAAATGATGTTACCCTTCCAATATGACAAAGTTTGAACTTCTGCAGTAACATCTTTGAGTTTTCCATATCATTCTCTTCATTCTATTAATTGATAATATATATATCTTGCTACAGGTAATAGGTTTTTGTTTGATTTAGAAAAGCTTAAAAACGCATCTAAAAATTAACTTGTGATGAGAAAAAAAGGGAAGAAAGTTTTGTTTTTAGAATATAGTATTTTGACATTGCAATAGAAATTGAATGTCTTTTTTTCTAAATCAAGAAAAAACTGATGAGATTCGAACATTGTTATGCATATTGCAATAAATGTGCTTAGACAAGTTGATTTTGGAGAATCATCGTATAGTTAAGTTGATTGAATATATTTAGTTCAGTTAAAGCATCAATTCAATTAAATTCAATCCATTTAAGATTTAATTTGATGAATTAAAAAAATCTAACTCACTTAATTCACGAACTCAAATAAATTAACTCATCTATCTCTTTACTAATTTACAAGTTCTTTTAATAAAATATATTTAATGGTAAAAATTTTATAATTAAAATAATATAATTATAAAAATACACAATTTAAAGACATTTTTTCTTCTTGTTTTACAAAAAAATATAACTGAAGAATATTTATATTATTTTAAAACAAAATTATAAATATATTTTTATTTTTTAAAAATATAAATGAAAATATTTAACCAACTCATTTATTAGTGAGCTTATCATGACTTTGCTCACATAATATAAACTAAGTTAAGTTATAACTCAGTTAAAATAAATTTAACTAGCTTGACTCAAGACACCGAAATAAAGGGCACTTACCTATTGAAGAAAAAAAAACAAAAATAACTGATTTTAGAGCAGCTCAACTATTGATCTTTGGAAGATGGGAGCTTTTTGCTTATTCATTGGTTCTATTTAATTTTAGTTTTACGTGTTATAAATCAAAAAGGAGAAAGGAAAAAATAGAAAGAAAAATTCCTCGTTGTCAAATGTAGATTAGAAGTTTAATCATGAACACGTTAAAAAGAAGTACCAGGTCACAATAATTCAATCGTGGGCTTCTATAGGAAATTTTTATAACTATCATATTGTATTTCGCGATTTACTGGTGGCCTCCAAAGTATGACCGACTTAAATGTCGTCATACGAGAGATTCTAAACAAGGTTACAGAATCCTGAAGCCAATCATTGATCTCGGATTCAAAGTTCATGCAATAGCACCAGACTTATCATTTCTATTCAATAACACTCCAGTTGAAGGTTGGTATTCTGAAATGAAGAGTGGGAATAAAGATCCTGGTGAAATACCATTAACTCGGAATCTATCTAATCTGATGAGACTTGTGGTATTGTACAAATATGGAGGGATTTACTTGGATACAGACTTCATCATTTTAAACTCTTTAACAGGGCTGAGGAATTCAATAGAAGCACAAAGTAATGATTCAGTATCTGGAAAATGGACAACATTCAATAATGCAGTTCTGATATTTGATATGAATCATCCACTTCTACTTGAATTTATAAAGGAATTTGCTTTGACATTCAATGGGAATATAAGGGGTCATAATGACCCTTACCTGGTTTCCAGAGTGGTGGAGAGAATAGGAACAAGCCCTGATTATAATTTTACAGTCTTGCCGCCGTTGGCTTTTTATCCAGTGGATTGGATGAGGATAGATGGACTCTTCAAGCATCCGAAAAACCAAGTCGAATCAAGATGGGCAAGATTGAAGTTGCTTCAGCTTAGTTCGGAAACTTATGGGGTACACCTGTGCAAAAGGCATAGCAGCAGACTGTTACTAGAACAAGGAAGCATAATTGGCAGTTTATCATTAGAACATTGCATTATTTGCAATGACATATATAGTTCTCAGATATTATTTGTGAACTAGAACACACTAAAGCATCTTCAATAATCAACAAACAGAACCATCAAGCATCAGCAGAGAGGTCTTGAGTAGATATGAATAGTATAATTGTCTAAGTGTTTATGTCAATTTGATAGATACGTTAAAATTTCGTACTTCATTTTTATTTCAATTCGGATATTCATCCACAATGTAAATATCTGATTGTAAATATAAGAAAGAACTAACATGACATACATTCATGTTTAAATATATCAGTGAAATGAGACAGGCTATTTTCTGATGTTTCCCAAAGACAATGGTGGTTGTTTCCTTCCATTCCACCCATTACAATCCCAAGCCGTCTTAACCTCCGTCTGAATCTAAATCCTCTACACCTCCTTGATTGAAATCTTGCAAGTTTACCAAATGATTTTTTTCGAGTCAACTTGTGACTGCTAATTCTGTGTTCTGTATTCCTAAAGTTTGACTCTTCATACATGAAGGTATCATCAAAATTTAACAGACTTACTACTTATGGGTGAATCACTGTAATCCAGTGTTGATAGGACACTGCTATTTGTACCGGCAATTTTTCAGCCCGATTTGCCCGGGGCTGTGTGTTGCTCATTTTCCAAAGTTCATTAATGAAAAGAGAAATAATCAATAGGAAAGATACACAAAAGGTTGTGTAGCTTGTAAGGCCGGAACGAATAACATTTTCCTGTCTAATAACATTCCATTCCGTGTTCATAAAGACATGATTGCAAAACCCTCCTAGGCTGCTCAAAGCTTGAGTATTAATTCTATAAAAATACTTGCACATTAATTAAATTGAAATTACTCTACCAAACTTCAAAGGAGAAACTGATATCAAATGACATGAGAAGCTTGAATAATATAAGTCAAGAACATGTCCATCTACTACTAGAAATGCTTTTTCCCGTAGTCTACATACAACATATATTGTAGACAAAGTTTGTGAACCATTTTTAACATGAAAAACATTACAAAAAGCAGAATATATATTTATTTTTATAGGACAAAGAAAAAGAAAATGAAATGGTGATTCGAATTTTAGCATCCTGTTCGCATTTCAAAAGTGGGATTCGTTTGGGTACCTATTTAGCCACATTTTGCTTAACTCTTGCCAACTCAGTCACAATTTGAGAATCTATTGAGTCTAGAATACCATTACGATCCAATATATGGCCCAACATTCTTTCAGATTAGGCCATGTGCGGGGTGCGTACACAAGTCAACTTTCACTTTAGGATCACCTATGTGTAACAAATTGGTCCTAAACTCTAATACCACCTATTAAGAATATTTCATCTTGAACTCTCGTACACCCAACATATCGAATATAATTAAGATATGCATTTCCAAATAAGAAATTCAACAATGACTAATAAAACAGAAAGAAGGTCGATTGCGAACAACGAAAACAAAGAAAGTGAAGGTTTATACATAACAGTAGAAAAGTAGAAATTGAAATACAATCGGGGCTAATTATTTGGAGAAGAGAGACTCATTAATTTCAATCTTGACAATCTCATCGTTATCAAACTTATCCTTCTTAGGTGGTAATGGAGGAACTGATACCCTTGGAGGTCCTCTGCCTTTCTTCTTGTCCCGAGGCCTTGCCTAAGTGTTGTATATTTATTCAAAAAAAAAAATATAAATTAAACCCTCCTACGAATACTATTGGAAATAAATAAATAAAAGAAAAATATTCTTGAAATAAATAAGCCTTACATTGCCATAAGAGTGATTAAAACGCTTTCCTTTCTTGGTTTTCTTATCGCCTCTACCACAATATACTGAAAACAAGAACAAGGAAATTAGGAGCATATAGATATGGGTTTTGATATAAACAGATGTGAGAGAGAAATGATTGAAATTTGAAGTTTACAAATGCTGTACCTGAAGGAATTGACGAAGGGGATGATGCAGAGATGGAAAGAGAAACAGTTGAAAAAGGAAGGGATGTGGTTAGGGTTTCAGATTGAGAGAACGAAATACGAGATCCAAGAGTGGGCGATTGCGAGGGGATTGCAAAAGCTCCAATTAACAGAGACGCCATGATGGTAGCTCACAGCTCAGTGAATCGGATAAGGTTTTAGAGGGAAACTTTTACTTTATTGACCGTTTGCTTCTCTTCTCATCCTCGCTTAAATATTCCCCCAATTCAGCGATATTTTTATCGAAAAATCATCTTATTATCCAATTCAGCGATATAATTTACAACACACTTAAAATTTTTATTTACATACATATTATTATTATTGTTATATCTCATATATTTTTATTATAAAAAATCTTTTATTTATTAATTTTATATTTAACATCATTTAATTAAATATCGTTTAAATTAAATTTTAGTGAAACTCTACTGGTTCAATATATTAAGATATAATTTTTATTATTATAAATTTTATAAATATTATTATTTTATATATTTTACCTCTAGTTTATATATATTATTAAAAATACATATATTTTATAAATCATGTTATTTAAATTAAAAATTTTCATTATTAAATTTTTATTTATTATTATTATATTATTTTTATTATTATAAATTTTAAATATTTATTTAAATTTTAAAAAATATCATCTTTATATAACATGAAATGTTAGAAAAACCTCTGAAGGTCATCATCCATCTTATGTGTCTCATTGATTGTTTTATCATTTAAATGGTAATATTAGATATAAATACTACAATAAAGAGAGAAAATTGTGTCTGATTAATTTAAAATGAAATATAATTAACTATTTCATTAAGTGTTATAATTTTATTAATATAAAATGTAATAAGATAGAAAAATATGTCATAAGATCAAAAAAATCTTAAATGGATAAATTTTAAGGTTTTTTTTATTTAATTATAAAAAGGATAAATGATTAGAAGTTAGTAAATTTTGGAATGATTCAATAGATTGAAATCAAATTAATAACTTAACATTTTGGACCAAAATTATTTATTACAATGTTTAATAACTAACTAATATCTCACACTTAAGTTCAAGTTTGGAGTAAATTTGATGACATAAGTGATAAAAAAAATTGTGATAAACAATAATTTGAGACTAAAATGTTTGGTTATATATTTTACGATTTTTAGTTTGTGACGGAAATGAGTTCACATTTGGGATGTCAGAAGCTGATTAAAACTAATTTGCTTTACTTAGAAATGTTTCTCTCCGGTTTCTTTGTATTGTTTTCTTTAGCTATTTTTATAAAAAAATTAAATAATTATATTATTTGTATATCCATAATTAATAAGTAGATTATATCTTATTGAGTTATAAACTGGTTGATTTATATATATAATTTATAACAAAAATATAACTACAATAAAATTTAACATAGTTAAATTTAAAATTAAATATTAAACGAGTTTAAATATTCTTAGTTCACTTAAATAACTTTCAATTAAATAAATTAATATAAAATAATACGTTAAAATATTTTAATAATATATAAATATTAATTGAACATAAATGTATTATTTTTTATTTTTTTCTTAAATATTTTGATAATTTAATTAATTAATACCGCCAAAAAAATCTATAATCATTTGAAGAGAAGTTAAGATATAATGATATATTTATTAATTTATAAAGATGATTCAATGAAGAGGAAAGAGAGTGTAAATAAAAACACTAGTCAATTTTGTTATTATCTTTCTTTTTTAGAGTTTTTAAAAAGTTAATTTTGGTTTTTTTTTTGACTAAAATGAATCTTATAGAAATAAGAAAAAAATATTTTGAATAAAAATAAAAATACAAAAAATAAATAAAAAAAAAGACAAGAGGAGATTAATATTACAATTCAAGATATTTATTGTATTTATTCTTTTATTCATTTTTTTATTAATTTTTATGTCATTTTTTATGAAAAATATGAACTTGATGAATAAAATTATGTCTAATTAATTTATTAATTTAAAGATTTTATGAACCCAATTTTTAACATGCGATGATATAATATTTTACTTCAATTATAAATTTAATTTAATTGTATTATTTAATCTAATTTTTATGTGTTTGACCAATAATTTATCTATAGAAACAATTAAATAGATTTGAGAAAATTATTTAATTGTTTGTCTTAATTAAATAACTTGCATAATTTATAGGCATAAATGTATGATTTTTTTATGTATGTGATCCATAATTGATAAATATAATGAGTAATATTCAATTTATTTGACACGAGAGTGTGATTAAATTAATTACTATATGATGTGTAGTTTACTTGAGAAAAAAATAAATGTTATATTATATTCAATTGATCATGTAATTGATTGATAATTATATTGGATGATTTTAGTAATTCAGCTATTTAAAAAATTAATTTAAAAATTAAGTGTTCTTAGATATTTTTTCATATATTGTTATATATTGCTCCTTAGTGAGAAAATTAGAAAAGTCCCACGTTGGTTAGGAATGAAGATGGGTGTTGGATTTGGGGCTATAAATAAAGCCCTCCTTCACCATTTGTAAACATCCCAAAATTTGTAAATCTTCCTCTCTTTTGTAAGCGTAATTGATTAGCTCAATTTTGCCCAATTAGTTGTAATATTTGAAGTTCATTCATTTGGAGATAGTGGCCAACGACGCTCAAGACTCTGGTAACATTTATACCGAACCTCGTTAAATTTATGGTGTTATTATTTTTCTGCTTTAATATTTCTGTTTCAATATCTGTTTTAGTTTATTTTAACATTATATTTCCAATAGCATTATTTTGTCGGGTTAGTTTGAGTTCTATTCATTTAAATCATATACCCGATTTTTCCAACATATATCTTTTTAGTTATCGAATTTAATTTGATTAATTATTTTTATTTCTTTTAATTTTGTTTCCTTAAAATATAAAAATACAAAAATATTGATTTTTTTTTGTTTTAAAATTAATTTCTAATAAAATAATCTATATGAGAACAATTTTTTTATCATTATATTACTTGTTACGATACGTATATTTACGTATTCATTACATATAATTCGTATGTTGCATTAAAGTAGTTAATTAAATATGATTAGTTGGTTTTATTTGGTAGCATTTTGTGAATTAACATGGGTTTACAAAACGCAGGTTGCGGTATCTGCATTTGAATCGAATGCGTGAATTGATATGCAGGATCACCCAATTTTGGGTTTGATCCAGTGTGCGATATTCTAATGAGTAATAAAGTCATCGTTAATTCACTATTTTTTGAAAATTAATTTGCTTCTTTATGAGAATTAGAGTGTATATTGTTATAAAGTTACGTAATTAAAATATTTGAGTTGAAGGTTGCTGAGATCAGACGAAATTTAGAATTGCTAGCAGCATTCACCCTTTAAAAACAAAATGTTAAATATGACGTTTTAACTCAAAAAATGAAACAATAATCCAAACACACATATATTTATATAAGAACTTAAATATAACACACACACACATATATATATATATATAGAAAATAAAATAGGAAGGTTACAAATTAAACAAGGCCAGTAATAAATTCGGTTTACATGTCCGGTTTTTCAATCTCAGGAACGTCCTCGTGTTTCCATCTCAAATCATGCTTGTAAGGATACCAATACAACACAAAATGAGATATGATGTAACTGCATTCAGAGAGCACAGCCAACAGCCAATAATACTTATCTAAACGACTCCTATTTAGCGTACCCTGAAACCAACTTGGACGAATCTTTTCCACCAAAAACACCGAGAGAACACTGCTGATTTTACCCATTCCAAATACAGCACGAACAATTAATAACATCACGTGCCATGCCGTTGAGTCTCTCACGAAGCTGAATCAAGACCTCCCAATAAATAGAATTGTGGGACCATATAAAACATAGACATTGGTATTCTCGCACTGGGTTTGTCAAGCAACCCATGTTTCCTAACAACCTTCAATCTTTCCTTTTCCACTAATGCAGCTACTATACAACATCCAACTGTTTCTCCTATTGAAATTACAGTTATCGACAAATTTGAAAGGACTGGAGGTAAACGTAAGTTGATGATGGGTCCGAAAATATACTTTAGAAAAACACGAGCATCGCATCTTCCTAACTCGTAGAACACAAGCAAGAAAAGTACAGGAAACTTTAGGCGCCCAACATAAGGATTCATATGATTTGCTTGTTCAATGAAGTAGGTGTTACCAATAGAAGATACAATCCCAACAAGTAGGAATGTCATTAACACAGGAATCATAGATACTAATCTTTTTGTCTGTTCCACTTCTGTCACTGTGCAAAGTTTCCATCTATTCATTTTATTACACTGTTGTTGCTCTGGAACATCTGAAAATGATGAGGATTGTGGCGTCAATGTTATTGCCGCCTTATCTAGCCATCTGCACATATATAATATTTATTACTGCGCTAGCTACATCATATAGAGTTTCCCATCAATTAATTTATAATATCATATACAATTCGATCAAACAAAATATTCAGAATTAATAAAAACATTTAACTTGATCAACTCATATGGCATGATGAGTTTCAAGAAAATGAGAAGAAGAAAAATAAGAAAAGACAAAACTATGATTTTAAAAAATAAAAATGGTAATTGATATAATTTAAGTTCACGATCGGTTTACATAACGAAAATGTGAACGTTAACGGTAATAGAATTCAAGAAACAATATTATTATTAATATGTTTTATTAAACATAAATCAAAATAATAATAAATATTAAAATAAAATTTATAAAATTATAAATAAAATAAAATAAGAAAATAAGATTTTTTATTTTATTTTTGAATGCAATAAAATGAGAAAAAATAATAAATAATTATACAATTATGTGAAAAAAATAAAACATTCTAACGTATTCTTGTAACTGTTGAAATATTTTTTACATTCTATTATAGATTAACAATCAAACTAAACACGAAAAATACGCATAATTAATCTCATTACCATTTATATTATTATCAATCAAATATGACTTAAGTTTATGATTTGAAATGAAAAGATGAATCTTACAATCAAAACTGTAGTTGAACCACAAATGAGAATACTATGAGTATAAACATGAGTGAATCTACGTAAAATTGAGTGGAGTACGTGTTCTAACTTAACTTTTAATAAATAAAATTTTAGGTATAATATTTATGAAATTATACATAAATTACATGCATAAAATATAATTGTGAGTACCTAAATTTTAAGTTTTAAATTTTTAACACTCAATATCCGGATATTGTTTTCTTATCTATATGTGTAATTTATTAAATTAAGAGATGGTAAAAAGTAAAATTAACCTGAGGCTATTGGAATGTGGAAGTTTATGAAGAATATTAAGAAGACAAGTCTCATCCATGTCCTTGATCTGAAGAAGACAAGTGTCTTCATTATTCTCATCAAGTTTTCTGGTCGGCAATGAGGGAATAGCATCCAAAGTTTTATTGTCTATGCTCTTTAGCTTCTGAAGAATTGTACCCAACTGATCATGTTCACTTTTTTTAACCTTATCATCATTATTATTTTCTTTGAGGCCCCCAAGAATATAATTAATAATAGCATTCAAGCGTGTATTCTCTTTTCTAGTATACTCATGAAGTTTAGTGGGATCATCAGGTAGTTTATAATGAATTTTCAAGGCAGATGCAACCAATACTCTACACATAGTAATAAGAAGATTGTCTTTCTCTTTAACATTTGTGTAAGAAGGCCAACCAGTGAAGAATATAACTGCCCCAACAACCATGCATATTGCTGGGGTACCAAATCTAAGTGACCACGACTTAATGTAAGGAATGGTAACATAACCCGATAAATAGCTAAAAAGAAGTGGAAGTGTCAAGGATGGAAATAATATAATATAAACCTTATTAATCTTATTCAGTACTGTTTTTCTTATGTTATTCATTATTCTTGATTTATATTCTGAGGATTGACTCTGATCATTCTCATCCTTCGCTTCTTGCTTTGTTTTGAAAATACCATTTGAGGCAAAGTAAGAAGATCTTCCAAGAACCAATACAGCTAATGCGGTATAGAAAACTTTCTTTTCTACTTCACCAATGCATTCAGGTCCATACTGACTGCAACTTGTTTTTGTTATCTTTGACATGACCGGAGGTGTTGAAATTGCTAAGAGCCCAAAACCCTGGAGGAGCATACAATTTCAATTAATATTTGTGAAATTATAAATGATCTCCAAGCTTCTTAGTTTTTGTATTAACTTTTTAATGGACTTTTGGACCATAAATATCAACAATTTCAATTTGTGAAAATTAATTAATTAATATATAAATGGAACATACAGCACTAAGGGTAAAACAGGAAAAGCATAGCATCCATTTGTGACCCACGAAGAGATCGGCAGTAAATAGCATAGCTAAAGGCATTATATCATTCAAACCCCAAAATATATTAACAATTACAGCCGCATAAGTCAAATCAAGCTTGAAAACTTCAGTTAAGTATGTCATTATCATCATTGCTGAAGCCTTGGCGATTATATTCGTGTATTTCAGTGCTGCATATTAATCATATCAAACATTTTAATTAATAAGGATCTGATTAATCCAGCAAATTAGTAATGTAATTAATTATATTAAACCCAAGAAAAAACAATGGTTTGATTATTTCTACCTTGAATTTTCTGCAACGAAGAGAGCAACATTGGCGCCATTAATTTATATATATTCTCTTATATATCCAAATTAAATTAAAATCGAGTAGTGTGATGGACAATTGAAAGTACAAATAAGTAAACTCACAAATATTCCTGATTAATTGGAGAAAAACTAAGAGGAAATGAATTGATGTATAGGGAGAACTCCAAATGAATTAATATGATCAGGTCAGATTTATTGGAGAGTAGGGTGGACTGTGCATGGAGCGCTCTTTTCATCTTATAATCAATTCTCGCTGGCAAGCCGCACATAAGTACTCTTAACACAACTAGAAGTTATTCACTGTTTCTCAAATACGTGAAATTATTTTTTCAATTTTTATAATTTACATTATTCTAAATATCATAAACTTGTGATATATGAATTTAATTTGTAAAATTCTAAATATTATAAACTTTTGATATATCTCAAATGATATAAAAGAATTTAATTGAATAGTATGGTTGTATTAATAAAATTAAATTTATATTACTAATAAGGATTAGATAAATAAATATGTTTAATTTCAACAAAATATTTTTTTTAAATATTATAAGAAGACAAAATTAACAAACAAGAGTTGAATCATCTCATATTTATATTACTCACCAATCACGTTACCTGCATTACTTTTACATGCATGCTATAAAAACAATAAATGATTTCTCTTACGAACATATGCAAAGTCAAAGTCTTTGTCATGTACTTTTAACTTTTATTTTTGGCCATTCGTTACTATCCTAATATTAACATTTTGTGGTGTTGATGTTAATAATCATAATTATTTTAAGTTAGTTTTGAGAAATTTTGATTAATAATTATGGGTTATAAGTTGATATTAGTTTTTTTTATAATTTAATTATAATACTTATTTTATTATATTATTTAAATTATTATTTTTATTTATATATTTTTAATTAAAATAATATATATAATTTAATTTAATTATTAAAAGTGAGTTTTAATATGTAATTATATATATGTATATAAAAAAATAGAATAATAATAATATAAATTTAGTTTTGATTAATCACGATTTTGAAATTGAAATAATCATCACTATTTTGAGTTTAATTGTTATAATTATTTTTGGAGAAAAATTATTAAATTTTCATAAATAATCATAATCTAGATTATTCGCTTATAAAATATTTATGCGTATCTCTTATTTCACGTGGAATTAACACCCTTTTATTTGTGTAATTTTGTGTGATAAAAATGTTAAGCAAAAAAAATTAATTTTTCGTAATATATATCAAGTCATATATATCACCCTTTTATTTGCTTTTGCTTTTGCTTTTGCTTTTATACTAACTTGAAATATGCCTCTTGTCTGGTCACACTAACTTGAAATATGCCTATTGTATATCATACTAATTCAAAAAGTGTTCAAACAAATACGTGAAAAATTATATAAGAATAATATTATTGATAACTTTAAATAAATTGTTTGGGTTGAGTTGCGGACTAGGTTATTCTATTTAAGATATTTTACGACTCAATCTAAATTTGTGCAAGCAAACACAGTCTCGTCGTTACGAGGATAAAGCAGCTCAGAATAGTTAGTATATACCAAAATTTTTACGTTAACATGAATATTTGACACAAAAATAATCATTTCATCCACATATAAACATATAATAGTGTAAATGTCATTTTATGATTTATACTAAATGTATTTTTCACTTTCATTCATTTTGAATTCATGTGGGATAACTATATTATCAAATTTTTTCAAGACTTGTTTAAGTGCTTATTTTAGACCATACAGATATTGATATAGTTTACAGACTTTATTTTCTTGACCTAGGATAACAAAACCTTCAGGTTGATCCATATAAATTTCTTCTTCTAAATCATCATTTAAAAAAGCAATTTTAACATCCATTTGGTGTACTACTAAATCATGAATAGCAGCAAGAGAAAAAAGTATACGTATGGAATTTATTCGTGTGACTGGTGAAAAAGTATCAAAGAAATCTACATTTTCCCTTTGCCTATACCCTTTAACTACAAGACAAGCTTTGTACTTTTCAATAGTACATCGGGTTTTAATTTTTTCTTTAGTATCCATTTACAACCAATGGTTTTGCAACCGAGAGGTAAGTCAACTAAATGTCAAGTTCTATTATATTCATGAGAGTCTATTTCATCATTTATGGCTTCTTCCCATAAGTTGGCATCTAAAGAAGATAAGGCTTTTTGAAGAGTTTGGGGATCTTCCTCTAAGGTATAAGCATAAAAATCAGAACAAAGTCCTTAAGGGTTTGAGCTCGTTTACTTCTCCTAATTTCAGTGTTTAATTTCTCATTTTGTTTACTATTTCTAGTTATGGGTGAATAACTAGAAGACGATCCCCCACTATTCTTTAATTTAAATGGAAACCTATGTTCACAGTAGTCAACATCATTTGATTCTATAACTATGATCATTTAAGTCATAGAATTTATAAGCTTTACTATTCACAGTATATACTATGAATACACATTCGTATGTTCTACTAGTAAGTTTTATTTCTTTTAAGGATTAGGGATCCTAACATAGATTAAACAACCCCAAGTTTTAAGATAAGTTAAGTTTCTTATTTTTCAAAATTTCAGATGGTGAAATTTTACTAGTAGATTTAGGCACTATATTTAGCACATAGCAAACAGTTAATAAAATTTTCTTCTACCAATGGGAATCAGCACCAGAGTTTAATAAAATTGTAATAATTAATTCATCAAAAGTTCTAATTTTTTTTTCACCTTTACCATTCATTTCAGGAGAATCAGGTGCAGTTTTTTTCATGTATGATTCCATGAGTTAAAAAAAAACATTGAAAATGTTCGAATCATATTTAGTGCCTTTATCACATAGAAATCTTTTTATTTTTCTGTTAAGTTGATTCTCAATCTTAGTCATAAATATTTTAAACATGTCAAACGTTTCACTTTTATTTTTCATTAGATATACATAAGTATAATCTGAATACTCATCTATAAAAGTTATAAAATAGCGTTTCCCATTTCTTGTTAAATTTTCATCAAGTTCACATATGTCATAATGTATTAATTCTAAAGGTTCCGATTCTCTAACTACTCACTTATGTGAAGTTTTTGTTATTTTAGCTTGACTATAAAAGTCACATTTTTCCAAAATCATTCAAAGATAGTTTTGGAATTAGTTCTAAGCTATTCATGTTCTTGATTATGCGTTTATTAACATGACAAAGTCTAGCATGCTAAATATTAAAAGAACTCAACATTCACTTTAAACATGACATTAGTGGCGTACTCTTTCCCAACAAAAAAATATTATTTTTTAGTTATTGTATATAAATTAGCTCCTATAATTTGAGTAAACCCATCTTTGTAAAGAAGATACCCTAAAACTAAATTCTTTCTCATCTCTGGGGTATGCAAGACATCTTTCAAGATGATAGTCTTTCCAGAGGTAAACTTCAATTCCACCTTACCAGTACCAACAACTTTAGTGGAGTGAGAGTCACCTAACAACACTTTCTTATCCTCAGACTCAGAGTAGGACTTGAACATGTCTCGATTATAGCGAACATGACGAGAAGTACCAGTGTCCACCCAACACCCCTTAGATCCACCAACAAAATATTATTGTCATATTAAGCTACTATGACAATAATATTTTTATAATAAATAGTAGTTTTATTAAATAAGAAATAATATTACAATCTGAAACGACAACTAAACTATCAAATACATAACATATCTAAAAACAAAATCAACACCAATAATTAGTTATAACACCAAATCATTTGTGAGCAAATATACATGAGTATTAAACAAAAACTTCATATTACAACCCACCTTAACACTTGATTGTAGTAATTAAAACGTTAATTTTTCAATAGTAATATATAGTAAAATTTTATTGTAATTATTTACAAAATAGACAAAAAAAACTCTTTTAGAATCATTTTAACAAATATCTTAACTACAAATAAAAAGTAAAATAAGAGATAACCTATTTTTAACCAAAAACCCAAAATACATGCAAGTTATTTAAGAAAAACTAAACTTATGGACAATAATACTTAAAAAAACACCCAAATCGATTGTAACAATGTCATCAACCAAAAACAACCAACCTTATCCGTATTGAAGGTACAAAACCTCAAAGATGTCGATGAGGAGACAAACAGAGCAAGTAAAGCATACCAATGTCGACGACCAAGCCACCACCACTAGGATAGCTCACCACAAAGGACTATAAAACACCCGGTGATTGAGCAGGTAGAGGAGCAGATCGAGCAAGGCGGTTGGGACAAAATGAGCTTTATTGAAATTGAAAACGAACCTTAGAACAAGAGTCAAGGGATATGCAATAAAGAAAGTAGTCGGTTGATGAGGAGGGTAAAAGTACGATGCGATGAAGTTGCGATAGGTTGGAAAACTTAAAATTGAGAGAGAATTAGTGACTCTCAAAACTACAATCTTAATCTTAAGTTCATAAAAAAAATTATAATAGTGTATGTTATTATAATTGTATAATGAATTATTCTCTGTTAACAAAGTTATTACTTAAACACTTTATATTAACTCAATACATTTTTGTACATATCATTCCAATTTTTTGTTTCAATTCAATTTTTGTTTTCAAAGAACTTATTAAAATGAATTGATTCCAGTAGATAGAACCAACTCAACTTTGTACATCTATGTGTGTATATGTATATTTTTTTAGTCCATGAGAATATTATATATAGTCATATTTTACACGATACATTGTAAACTCAAATATATTATTAAATTAAATAAATTCAATTATTTTATTTTTTGAACGTGTTTTTGGTATTTTTGATTATTCATGTCATTACAAACAATGTCTATAGATTATGTTTCATGTTGAAAAGATTTCCCATTGAAACGAAGGGGAGAAAGAGGAAACTTTACCAGGTATATTGTTATACTTCATCTTTTTACGTATATATCTATCAAATTAGAATTCATAGCTTAGGTTTCTTATTATTTCTAAGGGATTTTGATCTTCGTGTTTCCGTTTGTTAGATACTTTGAAGATGCGAAGCTTCAATTTTGTGTTTTTACCTTAATATTTTAATTAATTCATAAATTCAACATTAGAAAGATATTAAAATATAGGATTATTATAGCCTCGTAGGGATTAATGTTTTGTAATCGCATCACATTTTTGGCGGGGTGAGGGGTAGCAGGTACATTTTTTTAATGGATTTTAGTATGGTAATTTTTAAAATATATTTCATTAATCTTATTATTATAAAAAATTAGTATATTTGTTCGATAATTATTAAAAATTAACCATCTTAAATTATTTAAAAATATATTTATAATTTCTTTAGAATGAATCAAATTTTATAGAAAATTATCTAAAATTCGTAATAATAAGATTAATAATATTTAATTCAAAAAATTATGAAATTATAATACAAGTTTAAACATATATGTTTTTCTCGTTTTTACATGTCACTAATAATCAATAAATACATTAAATAAAAGACATACTTTTTAGGGACATAGAGCATTACGCCTGAGAAAATTGTATTCACGTTGGATGGAAAGTCCATTATTATTTACAATTACAAACATGTGAACTTAAGATAAAACAATATTTAGATTTAAATTTAAATTTATTACTTGAAATATGAAAAAAGAAATTTTACTGACAAAGGCTAAATGAAGCACACATATAATAATTTATGGATTGAAAAAAAAAAAACAAAAAATCAATTGTGTCACGGTTGGTACGCCATGGAAAAAAAATAAAAGTTTGATTATTCTTATTTATTTACGAATTTGATTGAGTTTTTATAGGATGAATTTCAAAAATAGATATAATTTTGAGAAAAAATCAAACATAAAATAACGGCCATTATTATACCGATAATTATACAAATTCGTATTCGAAATTAATTATATTTATTTAATTAATAATTATATTTTATTAAAAAAAATTTAAAAATTTAAAAAAATGATTTTTTATATTTTTAATAATTGTTAAAAACCGTTATTATTAGTAGATAAAAAAAGTTCCAAATAATAACAATTTTCAAATAATTTCATATATATATTTTATAATTTTATTCAAAAATAATTATAACAATAAACATATCCGTTAATACCCGTAATACAGAATCACAAAGTTATGAATCAACAACTTATTACGTTTGAGATCTTACATATAGCGAAAAGATACTGCAATAATCTCTCGTTTCACCGATATTTTGAAGGAAAAATGTTTAAATTCAATATCCAATATTTTACTAACATTTGGTTTAAATGACAGGTTGCATCTGTTACAACATTATGTTCGACATGTTTCCTTATAAGATGCATTTGGGTACGTGCTGTACCATTATCTCTCATGTTTATCAGTGGAAAATATAATTTGTATTGTTTAATATTTTAAATTAAAAAAGATTTCATTTAATCTTATAATTTTATAAAAAATATTAATTAAAAATAAATTATATTATTTTAATAATTTTTATTAAAATATTAATATTTTTTTAAATACAATTTAAATACAAATATAAAATATTTATAAAATATTAATTTTTAATATTAGTTAATTATTCATATTTTATTTTAATATTTTATTAAAAATTAAAATATATATATAAATAAATTTTTAGTTAAATTTTATTATTGTTGATTTTTAAAAAAAATATATTAAATTTTATTTTTATCTTTATTAAATATTCATATTTTAATTATTTAAAAATATAATATTTTAAATAAAAAATTATTAAAATAATATAATTCATATTTTTAACAAAACTGCGTACTAAATGATACAAATGAAATAAGGGAACACTTTGTAGATATTAAGGAACTTTCGTAATTACTCATGAAACGATTAAAGCTCTATTTTATAGCAGGTTCTCAATTAATATGGGTTTATAACAAAACGCAGGTTGCGGTATCTGCATTTAAAAGGGATGCGTCAATTGATGTGCAGGATCACCCAATTTTGAGCTTGATCTACTACACGGTATGAGAGCAAACAAAACTAGCAGACCTAACTACACTTTAGAGTACCAACTGTCCAGCGAGAACAAAATTAACAATATAGAAAGGGTTAACTAGTTTACAAAAGACCACAGAACCAAGAACCACAACCTACTCATAGACAACCACACTAACACAATAAAAGACAAACACAGCTACATCCAAAAGGCAACAAACAAAACCAATTAGACAAAAACAAGAAAAAACTAAGCTAGAGCTATTTCAATGGCACTTCATACAACACAACATTTGAGTGCAAAGTCTTGCTCATACTATCAGCCAACATTCATAAATTCACATTAGATACACCCCCCCAAATCCCTACGTGACCTCTTGCCACTAATAGTCACTAAATCCTTACCACCCACATTGCCTAGTCCCTTATCCTTCCTACTTCATCTAGCATAACTCATCTTTACTTGGGCAGGACACTCCATGGTAACATTAAGGCCCTCGGCATCATTGACACCAACAACATGGCCCTCTCTACCCAACCTATGATTCACATTTGTTCCAACAAAATTAGAGATTGTATTGAGAGAGGGTTGTGCATAGGTATGGACAATAATAGCAAATATATGGACTTCACTAGCATAGGCAGAGGCCATACCAAGATCAAAACTGCCACCACCACCGGTGCCAGAAGAACATCTAAATCCACCCTTGACATGATCAAAAGTTTTCATATTTCAATCTACATGCAACCAGTCATCAAAATTCGAGTACCTCCCTCTAAAACTAACATTCAATCCACTTACATTCTTGCACACCTTATGATGGAGTATACTTGCATTGTTAGAAATGAATTTAAATAAAAAAATTTATTATTATTTTATGACAGTTATTTCATAAATTATGTAACTGTCATTTTCATAATTATATGACCGTTATTTTTATAATTATGTGGCCGTTACTTTTATGACCGTTATTTTCATAATTATGTACTCATTACTTTTATGACCGTTATTCTCATAATTATACGACCGTTACTTTTATAACCATTATTTTCATAATTATGTGTCCGTTATTTTTTACCGTTATGTTCATAATTATATGACCGTTACACATATTTTTTCAACTATAAATAGGGGCAATAGCCCTCAGTTTAGAAAACAACTTAACAACACAAAAACAGTTCTACGGTTTTCATAGCAAAATCAAAGAAAAGAAAATTCAGAATTGTTTTCTCAGATTTCCGAGCAACATAAATATTTGAGAGGTGTAGTATTCCGGACTTCATCAGTGCAGTGAAGTTCCGAGACAGAAAAAGATTCTGGGCTGTTTTATCCTGGGGACGACGGGGCTATGTTTGTTTGCACAAATTTGGGCAGAGCCGTGAAACGTCTAAAAAGAACGACCTAGTACGCGACTCAACCCAAGCAGTTCATTTCAAGTTATCAGTAATATTGTTCCAATACTATTTTAACATATTTGTTCCAAAAATTTTAAGACGTATTCTATCTACCATGTCTACTGAAATGTTAACTGCTTATCTCAACAAACCATTTTGTTTTGAAGAAACTACACTTTAAAAAATGAAGACAAAAAAATGTTATTTTTCTTAACCATGTAAAATTTCGTTTTTGTTCTTATTATTGAAAAACCAACACTGCCTAATTCTCATACTGAAACTACAATAAAGGATTTAAACACCTAGATGGAAAATTATTTTCTATGTAATTTTTTTTCTTAATGGATTAACTGATGACTTGTATGATTATTATAACTCTGATATTGTATACTAATGAAATTTGGGAAGCACTTCAAAAGAAGTACAATACTGAGGAAGCTGAAACTAAGAAGTATGATGTCAGTAGATACATGAAGTATCAAATGATTGATGACAAATCTATGGAAGCTCAATCACACGAACTGCAGAAGATAGCACACGAAATAACTTTTGAAGGTATGACTTTAATTGAATAATTTCAAGTAGTTGTTATTATAGATAAATTACCACATGCTTAGAAAGACTTTGAGAATACACTTAGACATAAAACTAAGGAATTTTCTTTAGAAAGTCTTATAACCTGTTTAAAAATAGAAGAAGAAGCCCGAAAATAAGACCAAAAGAGATGAAGTACTCGTTGTCTCAAACAACAATACCAATAAGAAACCATCATCTGCAATTTTGAAACCTAAAGGTAAAAATATGAAAACTCATAATCATAATAATAACCAAAACCGCAACCACCAAAATAGAAACAAAAACTATCCTTCCCAGAATGGACATTAACCCCCTTAAGGAATAACACATTCATGTGTTATAATTCTAACAGACCTGGCCACTTGGCCAGGAACTGCCGGAACAGGAATCGTCTTGCCACGTAGGCGAACCTTACCGAAGATCAACTTATTACTATAATATCTAAAATCAATTTTGTTGGTAGATCTAAGGGGTGTTGGGTGGACACTAGTACTTCTCGCCATGTTCGCTATAATCGAGACATGTTCAAGTCCTACTATAAGTCTAAGGAGAAGAAAGTGTTGTTGGGTGACTCCCACTCCACTAAAGTTCTTGGTACTGGTGAGATGGTATTGAAGTTTATCTCTGGAAAGACTGTCATCTTGAAGAATGTGTTGCATATTCCAGAAATGAGAAAGAACCTAGTTTTAGGATATCTTATTTACAAAGTTGGGTTTACTCAAACTATAAGGGTTGGTTTATATACAATAACTAAAAATAATACTTTTTATTGGGAAAGGTTACGCCACTAATGACATGTTTAAATTGAATGTTCAGTTCCTTTAATATTTGGCATGCTAGACTTTGTCATGATAATAAACGCATAATCAAGAACATGAGTAGCTTAGAACTAATTCCTAAACTATCTTTAAATGATTTTGAAAAATGTGATTTTTGTAGTCAAGCTAAAATAACCAAAACTTCACATAAATCAGTAGTTAGAGAATCCGAACCTTTAGAATTAATTCATTCTGATATATGTGAACTTGATGGAAATTTAACAAGAAATAAAAAATGCTATTTTATAACTTTTATAGACGACTGTTCAGATTATACTTATGTATATCTAATGAAAAATAAAAGTGAAGTGTTTAACATGTTTAAAATATTTATGACTAAGATTGAGAATCGACTTAACAGAAAAATAAAAAGATTTCTAAGTGATAAAGACACTGAATATGATTCCAATATTTTCAATGTTTTGTTTTAAAAACTCATGAATGATACATGAAAAAACTGCACCTGATTATCCTAAAATGAATGGAAAAGCTGAAAGAAAAAAAATAGAACTTTTATTGATTTAGTTGTTGCAATTTTATTAAACTCTAGTGTTGATTCTCATTGATAGGAGAAAATTTTATTAACTGTTTGCTATACGCTAAATATAGTGCCTAAATCTACTAGTAAAATTTCACCATTTGAAATTTTGAAAAATAAGAAACTTAACTTATTTTAAAACTTGGGATTGTTTAGTCTATGTTAGGATCATTGATCCTTAAAAGAAATAAACTTACTAGTAGAACATACGAATGTGTATTCATAGGATATATTGTGAATAGTAAAGCTTATAAATTCTATGACTTAAATGATCATAGTTATAGAAGCAAATGAAGTTGACTACTATGAACATAGGTTTCCATTTAAATTGAAGAATAGTGGGGGCTCGTCTTCTAGTTGTTTACCCATAACTAGAACTAGTAAACAAAATGAATAATTAAACACTGAAATTAGAAGAAGTAAATGAGCTCGAACCCTTAAGGATTTTGGGACTGATTTTTATGCTTATACTTTAGATGAAGATCCTCAAACTATTAAAGAAGCATTATCTTCTTTAGATGCCAACTTATAGGAAGAAGCTAAAAATGATGAAATAAACTCTCATAAGTATAATAAAACTTGGGATTTAGTTGACTTACCTCATGGTTGTAACACCATAGGATGTAAATGGATACAAAAAGAAGAAATTAAAACTCAATGGTACTATTGAAAAGTACAAAGCTCGTCTTATAGTCAAAGGGTATAGGCATATAGAAAAATGTAGATTTCTTTGATACCTTTTTACCAATCACACGAATAAATTACATACGTGTACTTTTCTCTCTTGTTGTTATCCATGATTTAGTAGTGCACTAAATGGATGTCAAAACTTCTTTCATAAATGGTGACTTAGAAGAAGATATTTATATGGACCAACTTGAGGGCTTTGTTATCTCACGTCAAGAAAATAAAGTTCTTAGACTATATAAATATATGTATGGTCTAAAACAAGCACCTAAGCAAGTCTTGAAAAAATTGATAATATATTTATCCCACATGAATTCAAAATGAATGAAAGTGACAAATACATTTATTATAAATCAGAAAATGACATTTGCACTATTATATGTTTATATGTGGATTACATGATTATTTTTGTGTCAAATATTCATGTTAATGTAAAAATTTTGTTATGTGCTAACTTTGATATAAAAGACCTCGGAGAAGCGAGTATAATCCTTGGTATAAAGATTACTATGTCTGAAGAGGGAATTTCTCTAGATCAATCTCACTACATTGAGAAGATCTTAAAGAAATATAATTACCTTAACTGTAAACCTGCATGTACTTCTTACGATCCTAGTGTAAAGTTGTTCAAGAACACCGGAGATGGTGTTAGACAAACTGAGTATGCGAGCATCATCGATAGCTTATGTTATGCTACTGATTACACTAGACCAGACATAGCTTATGTTGTGGGACTACTATGTAGGTTTATTAGAAGACCTAGTATAGAGCATTGAAATGCAATTGAAATGGTCATAAGATACCTTAAGAGAACTATGAACCTTGGATTATATAATAAGAAGTTTCCCACTGTTCTAGATAGATACAGTGATGATGATTGCAACACTCTATCATAAGAATTCAAAGCAACTAGCAGCTATATATTTAACATTGTTGGTGGAGCTGTTTCTTGGAAGTCTAAGTAATAGACAATATTGGCTCAATCTACGATGGAGTTTGAAATTATAGAACTAGCTATTGCAAGTAAAGAAGCATGCTAGTTAAGAAATCTATTAGCTGAGATCCCTTTATGAGAAAGATTGATACCAGCTGTCCTGATTCACTGTGATAGTACCGCGACTATTGCAAAGATTTAGAACCGTTATTACAACGGCAAGAGACGACAGATACACAGTACCATTAGAGAATTTCTCTCTACAGGAGCTGTAAGAATGGATCATATATGTACTGATGAAAAATTTGTTGATCCTTTGACGAAAGGATTAACAAGAGAGAAGGTTTTCAAAAACCTCGAAAGGAAGGTGACTGATGCCCTTAGAATGAAGAGTCACTTATGATGGTAACCCAACTTATAGATTGGAGATCCTAAGAAATAAGTTCAATGGGTAATAACAAGTCATGAAGTGAAATGAGATGAATCATGCTATTTTAAAATCTCATTCTATATTGTTAGAAGCATGAAGTCCTGAAATGACAGAAAAAGATGAGTTAATTATTAAACTCTTAATGAGTTGTATACTCTATATGGAGTGGAGTACATAGCTACATGAGTACTCTTGATAGACTCACCTATGTGAATGTGGAAGTGTGGTCGCTTCCTATGAAAATTTTGGGCAAAATTTACTAGAGCATTCACTATATTGGGATACACGTGCATGACCGTAAAACACGGGCTTTTCGAACTACACCTTAGAAAGGTTGTGTGTGTAATGTTGTTAAATATAGAGTTCAAAACTATGAGTTACTCTAGTATATAAAAATTCTCGTTCTATGTAGAATGAGTTATGTCCCGCTGTAAACAAAATGATTAACTATTCTGTATCATTTTAAAATCATGAGATAGGTCTCCACAGTGGAAGCAAAATCATGGAAAATGCTCGTACCTTAAATCAATATGTACATCTTTGAAACAAAACGCTACTAACAAGTGCATGTCTAAGATTAAAGCTGATTTTGACTCTCTAATACCTAACCAAACCATTAGTCAAAGAGTATTGGTCCACCTCCAAACCCTCACCCACTTTTTCATCAATTTTCAAAACAATAGAAATTTTCCTCCAATTTGATAGAAGATCGTGCAACTGAATCTAAAATGACAAGAAATTGAATTGAATTTGTAAAGTAGAGATATCTAGGTCAAGCCCTTGTGCCGTCCACAAAACATTATTAAAATTCCACGTAGCTTTTTGTAAAGCAAAATTGAGATCATCAAGTTCTTCGAAATAGAGTAGGAATGAAATGCAATCGAAAGCCGTAAGCGTGATGCCTCCCTTCTTAGCCCAAACACGTTGAAAAACCTTTAACAGAGCATCGGGACTATTAGTCCGATCCGTAAGCACTCTCACAACCAATACTAATTTCATCGACTCTTGTTCTTGAATTATCAGGTCCTCAATATCGAGTGTTAGGCCATCCTAATTACTAGAAACCTGTTACATAGCTGACCAAAAGATTATTGCTGAATATTGAAGTCTTACAGGCTGCAATAGAAGTACAAAGAGAATAGAACATGCACGATATTATATTGCTTGCTTAGTAATTAATCATCTTTGTTCTCTAATTCACTATTTTTAAAATTAATTTGTTTCTTTTGGGTGTTTGAAAAACAGCTCTTTGAAATTGTGGCTTCGGCAGGAGTGATGTACATATTGCGGAAATTACCACCCAAGAGAAACAGAACCCAACATACTCCCATTCCTATCACCCTTTAGGGAGGGAATCTTACCTAGAATAAGTACATGAATATATAGTGTAACATAGTCTATCTTAAAGTTTCATTTTTATAAAAATTGAATAAGGGAAAGAAGTGGACTTGCATTTATACCTTCATGTATGTTCTTAAATATAAGGCTGCTAACTGCTGAATTATTGCGTTTATTTTTTTTCCATTCTTTTCTAAATAACTAGATGCAGAATTCAAATCTTGTATATTTGATACCTAGTTATTTCTATGGAGTATGGACCATTTAAATACAAAGTGTTTCTTTTAGAAGTAGTTTAAAATATAGGTAAAAAAAACACTAGATGATATTAACTTTGACTAAAAGGAGAGAAATGCTTGTCTTTATAAATGCAGAAAAGAGAGAGCTGAACCCTTTTATTTCATTAATGAAAATGGAAAACAATAAAAAATTTCACTCCATATACAACTCTGTCCTTCTACAACTATATATATATATATATATATATATATAATATATTTTTCAGTGCATAAAGGGGAGCTGTTACATTGTGCACTACGTTCCATCACTCACAAATACATATCCCTATGTAACTAGTTATAGAGTTGTAGCTTTTCCCTTTTTATGTACTGCACTATTTGTAGCTTGTATCTGTTCCATGTCATCAACTAACTCTTGTTGTGATACAGAGAGGAGCTATACTCAATAAACTATTCTATTAGTGAAATGATTTGACATGCATATATAAATTTATGTGATTTACAGCTACATATGCTAATAAATAAATAAATAAATATATAGGGAGTGAATGGGTGTTAAAGATAGAAGAAAAATAACATGTGTTGAACCAAGTTTATAAAAAACAGTATAGGAACAATATTAACGATAACTTGAAAGTAACTGATTGGGATGAATCGCGAACTAGGTCGTTCTTTTTAAGACGTTTCGCGGCTCTGTCCAATTTGTGCAAGCAAACACAGCCTCGTCGTCCCTAGGATAAAACAACCCAGAATCTTAATCTCTGTCTCAGAACTTCACTGCACTGATGAAGACTGGAATGCTACACCTGAAAATTTGTTGCTCGGAAAACTAAAAACAAACCTAGAAATTGTAGAGAGGATTTTTTTTCGTAGGGAGATGATTGCTGATTGTTCTGTATCAAATGAGAGCTGAAGCCCTCCTTTTATAGATTTTAAAAAACCGTGTGGTAATTATGAATAAAATGGTAATGTCTGGGAATTAAGAGCGTAACGGTCATTCTGAATAATGAAGAGTAACAGCCATTTTCAGATTAAAGACGAGTAACGGATAACAGATATATTTTTTATGAGTAAATCCGAGCAACGGCTCTTTTTCTGAATAAAGAAGACAAACGGTCATATTTTTAATAAAATAAAATAACGGTCTTTTTTTCTGAATATATATATATATATATATATATATAATAACCATTTTGTAAGTGAAAAAATTTTCCTTAAAAGAATATTTTACCAAAAAAGGAAAATAACACCTCACCTCACACACACGCACACGCACTCAGACTCGGACTCTTCTCGGCACGGCACGGCCGGTCGGACGGATGGCGGCGGCGGCGGCGCGCGTGTGCGCGTGTTGTGGTATCACATTTGCCTAGGTCCTCTCCCCTTCCACAAAAGTGGGTGCCCCTTGGGGCCCAAACCCAATAGCCAACTCTTCACTATTTATATCTCTTTAAAATAATGTAAAAAAGCAATGTGGGACAAGGCACATTTCCCAACAAATTTTTTTAATTAAATTTCATCTTTTCCAACAATCCCCCACTTGAATTTTATATAAAAATAATTTTCATCGAGCAACCAATCAATTTAAAATTATAAGATTGTGCATAAGCGAAAAGGTGTCTATCGACTTGAACCTTTGCATAGTGTAGAT
The DNA here is from genome assembly GCA_033030585.1 of Hippophae rhamnoides. Classification (NCBI taxonomy): domain Eukaryota; kingdom Viridiplantae; phylum Streptophyta; class Magnoliopsida; order Rosales; family Elaeagnaceae; genus Hippophae; species Hippophae rhamnoides. The sequence goes on along the minus strand of CM065433.1, from coordinate 54,782,913 downwards.
GCTTTAGAATATACTAGAGTAACTCGTAGTTTTGAACTCTATCTCTAACAATCATCACACTCACAACCTTTCCAAGGTGTAGTTCGAAAAAGCCCGTGCTTTATGGCCATGCACGTGTATCTCAGTATAGTGAACGCTCTAGTAAATTTTGCCCAAAAATTTTCATAGGAAGCGGCCACACTTCCACATTCACATAGGTGAGTCTATCAAGAGTACTCCTATAGCTATGTACTCCACTCCACATAGAGTATAGAACTCATTAAGAGTTTAACAATTAACTCATCCTTTTCTATCGCTTCAGGACTTCATGCTTCTAACAATATAGAATGGGATTTGATAAATAGCATGATACATCTCATATCACTTCATGACTTGTTATTTCTTGAGATCTCCAGTCTATAAGTTGGGTTACCATCATAAGTGACTCTTCATTCTAAGGGAATTAATCCCATTCCTTTTGAGGTTTTAAAAATCTTCTCTCTTGGTAATCCTTTCGTCAAAGGATCTGCCAAATTTTCATCAGAACATACATGATCCACTCTTACTGCTCCCGTTGAGAGAAATTCTCTAACAAGATTACTATGCTTCTGACGTGTCTGCCGTCTCTTGCCGTTATAGTAACGGTTCGAATCTTTGCAATAGCCGCGGATTATCGTTGTGGATCAAGACAATTGGTATCGGTCTTTCCCATAAAGGGATCTCGGTAACAAACTTCTTAGCCACTTCTTCTTCACTAGCAATGGCTAGTGCTATCATTTCGAGACTCCATTGTAGATTGAGCCAATATTGTTTGTTTCTTAGACTTCCAGAAATAACTCCACGGTATGTTAAAAATATAGCCACTAATTGCTTTGGAGTCTTGATAAAGTTGTTCCAATCTGCATCATTGTATCCTTCTAAAATAGTGGGAAACTTTTTATAATGTAATCCAAGGTTCATAGTTCTCTTAAGGTATCTCATAACCCTTTCAATAGCATTCCAATGCTCTATACTAGGTCTACTGGTAAACCTACATAGTAGTCCCACAACATAAGCTATGTCTGGTCTAGTGCAATCAGTAGCGTAACGTAAGCTACCAATGATGCTCGCATACTCAGTTTGTCTAACACCGTCTCCGGTGTTCTTGAACAACTTTACACTAGTATCATAAGGAGTACATGCAGGTTTACAGTTAAAGTAATTATATTTCTTTAAGATCTTCTCAATGTAGTGATATTGATTTAGAGAAATTCCCTTTTCAAACCTAGTTATTTTTATACCAAGGATTACACTCGCTTCTCCAAGATCTTTCATATCAAAATTATCTCTCAACAACATTTTGACATTATTCACAACATAAATATTTGATCCAAAAATAAGCATGTCATCCACATATAAACATATAATAGTGCAAATATTATCTTCTAATTTATAATAAATGCATTTGTCACTTTCATTTATTTTGAATCCATGTGAGATAACTAGATTATCAAATTTTTCATGCCATTGCTTAGGTGCTTGTTTTAGACCATAAAGAGATTTATCTAATTTACAAACTTTATTTTCTTGACCTGGGATAACAAAACCTTCAGGTTGATCCATATAAATTTCTTCTTCTAAATCACCATTTAAGAAAGCAGTTTTAACATCCATTTGATGTACTACTAAATCATGTATAGCAGCGAGAGAGAAAAGTACACGTATGGAAGTTATTCGTGTAACTGGTGAAAAGGTATCAAAGAAATCTACATTTTCCCTTTGCCTATATACTTTAACTACAAGACGAGCTTTATATTTTTCAATAGTACCATCAGGTTTCAATTTCTTTTTTAGTATCCATTTACATCCAATGGTTTTGCAACCAGGAGGTAAGTCAACTAAATGCCAAGTATTATTATACTCAAGTGAGTCCATTTCATCATTTATGGCTTCTTTCCATAAGTTGGCATCTAAAGAAGATAATGCTTCTTTAATAGTTTGGGGATCTTCCTCTAAGGTATAAGCATAAAAATCAGACCCAAAATCCTTAAGGGTTCGAGCTCGTTTACTTCTTCTAATTTCAGTGTTTAATTCTTCAATTTGTTCACTAGTTCTAGTTATAGGTAAATTACTAGAAGACGAGCCCCCACTATTCTTAAATTTAAAGGAAAACCTATATTCATAGAAGTCATCATCATTTGATTCTATAACTACCTGATCTTTTAAGTCATAGAATTTATAAGCTTTACTATTCACAACGTATCCTATGAATACACATTCATATGCTCTACTAGCAAGTTTATTTCTTTTAGGATCAGGGATTCTAACATAGGCTAAACAACCCCAAGTTTTAAAATAAGTTAAATTAGGTTTCTTATTTTTCAAAATTTCATAGGGTGAAATTTTATTTGTAGATTTAGGCACTCTATTTAGCACATAGCAGACAGTTAATAAAATTTATCCCCACCAATGGGAGGCAGCACCAGAGTTTAATAAAGTTGCAACAACTAATTCAGTAAAAGTTCTATTTTTTCTTTCAGCTTTGCCATTCATTTCAGGAGAATAAGGTGCAATTTTTTCATGAATGATTCCACGAGTTTTATAAAAATCATTGAAGATATTAGAATCATATTCGGTGCCTCTATCACTTCGAAACCTTTTTATTTTTCTGTTAAGTTGATTTTCAATCTCAGTCATAAATATTTTAAACATATCAAATGCTTCACTTTTATTTTTCATTAGATATACATAAGTGTAATCTGAACAGTCATCTATAAAAGTTATAAAATAGCGTTTTCCATTTCTTGTTAAATTTCCATCAAGTTCACATATATCAGAATGAATTAATTCTAAAGGTTCAGATTCTCTAACTACTGATTTATGTGAAGTTTTGGTTATTTTAGCTTGACTACAAAATTCACATTTTTCAAAATCATTTAAAGATAGTTTAGGAATTAGTTCTAAGCTACTCATGTTCTTTATTATGCGTTTATTAACATGACAAAGTCTAGCATGCCAAATATTAAAAGAACTCAACATATAAGCAGAAGAAGAGGTTTTATTAATTTCAACATTTAATTTGAACATGCCATCAGTGGCGTACCCTTTCCCAACAAATATATTATTTTTATTTATAGTATATAAATCAGCCCCTATAGTTTGAGTAAACCCAGCTTTGTTAAGAAAATAGCCTGAAACTAAATTCTTTCTCATCTCTGGAGTATGCAGGACATCCTTCAAGATGACAGTCTTTCTAGAGGTAAACTTCAAAACCACCTCACCAGTACCAGCAACTTTAGTGGAGTGGGAGTCACCCAACAACACTTTCTTATCCTCAGAATCAGAATATGATTTGAACATGTCTCGATCATAGCAAATATGGCGAGAAGCACCAGTGTCTATCCACCACCCCTCGGATCCACCAACAAAATTAACTTCAGATATCATAGCAATAAGTTGATCTTCGGTAAGGTTCGCCTGTGGGGCAGGACGATTCCTGTTCCGGCATTTCCTAGCCAAGTGGCCAGGTCTATTACAACTATAACACATGAATGTGTTATTCCTTAAGGGAGGTTGAGGTCCATTCTGGGGAGGATAGTTTCTATTTCTATTTTGGTGGTTGCGGTTTTGATTATTACTACGATTATGAGTTTTCATATTTCTACCTTTAGGTTTCAGAATTTTAGATGATGGTTTCTTATTGGTACTATTATTTGAGACTACGAGTACTTCATCTCTTTGGTCTTGTTTTCAAGCTTCTTCTTCTATTCTTAAACGGGTTATAAGACTCTCTAAAGAAAATTCTTTAGTTTTATGCCTAAGTGTATTCTTAAAATCTTTTCAAGTAGGGGGTAATTTATCTATTATAACAGCTACTTGAAATTGTTCATCTAAAGTCATACCTTCAGAAGTTATTTCGTGTGCTATCTTCTGCAGTTCATGTGATTGAGCTTCCACTGATTTTCCATCAATCATTTGAAACTTCATGTATCTACTAACAGCATACTTCTTAGTACCAGCTTCCTCAGTGTCGTATTTCTTTTGAAGTGCTTCCCAAATTTCCTTAGCAGACTTATCACAGTTATAATAATCATACAAGTCATCAGCTAAACCATTAAGAATATAGTTTTTGCATAGAAAATCATTTTCAATCAAGGCATCTAAATCTTTAGTTTCAGCTTCGGTAGGAGGATTGGACTGTATTGGTTTTTCAGTAGTAAGAGCGGAAACGAATTTTTTCATGGTTAAGAAAAACAACATTTTTTGTCTCCATCTTTTAAAGTGCAATCCCTCAAAACAGAATGGTTTGTTTAGATCAGCAGTTAGCATTTCAGTAAACACGGCAGATTGAATTCGTCTTAAAATTGTTGAAGCAAGTTTATAAAAAACAGTATAGGAACAATATTACCGATAACTTGAAAGTAACTGCTTGGGATGAGTCACGAACTAGGTCGCTCTCTTTAAGACGTTTCGCGGCTCTGCCCAATTTGTGCAAGCAAACACAGCCTCGTCGTCCCAGGATAAAACAACCCAGAATCTTAATCTCTGTCTCAGAACTTCACTGCACTGATGAAGACTGGAATGCTACACCTGAAAATTTGTTGCTCGGAAAACTAAAAACAAACCTAGAAATTGTAGAGAGGATTTTTTTCGTAGGGAGATGATTGTTGATTGTTCTGTATCAAATGAGAGCTGAAGCCCTCCTTTTATAGATTTTAAAAAACCGTGTGGCAATTATGAATAAAACGGTAATGTCTGGGAATTAAGAGCGTAACGGCCATTCTGAATAATGAAGAGTAACGACCATTTTCAGATTAAAGACGAGTAACGGATAACGGATATATTTTTTGAGTAAATCCGAGCAACGAATCTTTTTCTGAATAAAAAAGACAAACGGTCATATTTTTAATAAAAGAAAATAACGGTCATTTTTTTTCTGGAAAAAAAATATAAATATATATAACAACCATTTTGTAAGTGGAAAAATTTTCCTTAAAAGAATATTTTACCAAAAAAGGAAAATACCACCTCACCTCACACACTCGGACTCGGACTCGGCACGGCACGGCACGGGCGGTCGGACGGACGGACGACGGCGCGCGTGTGTGGTATCACATTTGCCTAGGTTCTCTCCCCTTCCACAAAATTGGGTGCCCCTTGGGACCAAACCCAATAACCAACTCTTCACTATTTATATCTCTTTAAAATAATGTAAAAAAGCAATGTAGGACAAGGCATATTTTCCAACAAATTTTTTTTAATTAAATTTCATCTTTTCCAACAATATGTTTTTCACAAAGGTTATCAAAATAAATATCTAACTAAGGGGAAAAAAATCAAATATTTTATTTTAATTAAATATGACATTTGAAATTTATTCGAATTTAATAAATAAAAAATCATTGTGGTTATTTCAAGTTCGTCCAACGTTTAAATAATAGTAAAGTAATAATAAAGTTGATTTGCGTTACAATTCGTATTTGACCCATTTTTGCCGTAGATTTTATATCCTTACTATGCTTAATTTATGCTATGACTTGAGAAAGGGAACCTATACTTGAAATTTGGTATTGGCATCAATATATAAAAGTTAAAATAAATATATTATCTCTAAGAAATTGTTTTATTAATGATTAATAAATGAATGTTTACAACTTATTTATACAAAAGAAAAATAAAATTGTAATAATTAAAAATAAACACAATTATAGAGAGACATGTTCTTTGACAGTTTATCTTTCTCTATCAAACTGTTGGTGGCTGCTTCCAACTGGTGTGTTGGTTGTCACCAACTGGATCTCAAGTTCTTTAACATTCCTCATCAAGTTAGAATATATGTTAATTATTCCTAACTTATTAAGTAAGCTTGAGAACTATGAAAAATTTAGAAATTTGGTAAATATATCTACTGGTTGATCTAATATAGAGATATGATAAGTTTTGATCATTCCAGCTTAAATCTTTTCTCTTACTAGATGGCAATCGATCTCTATGTGTTTGGTTCGCTCATGAAACACTGGATTTGATGCAATGTGAAAGGCTGCTTGATTGTCACAATATAACTTGGTTGGTTGGGAGTATTTGATACCTAAATCATCCAAAATGTATTGTAACCAAATTACTTCACAACATGTTGCTGCCATACCGTATTTTGTTTCTTAGTCTTCCAAGAAATTAGCGAGTTTCCAAGAAACATACAATATCTTGTGGTTAATCGTCGTGTATTTGTGCATTTTTTCCAATCTGCATCACAGAAAGCATTTAGTTATAATGAACTAGTTGTTGAGAAAAAGAGGCTTTGCCCTGGTGTGTTCTTGATATATCGTAGCACTCGTTGAGCTGCTTCCAAATGTGGTTGGCGTGGTTTATCCATATATTGACTGAGAATGTGCACGACATACACTAAGTCGAGCCTTGTGATGGTTAAGTATATTAATCTCCCAACAAGTCTTCGATAAGATGTGATATTATTGATGAATTCCCCTTCAACATTGTTGAGGGATAAATTTTGTTCCATAGGTGAATTGGCATATTTGGCACCAAGATAACCCATGTCCTCCAATATTTCAAGTGCGTACTTGCGTTGTGACAAAAGAATTCCCTTCCTAGAAGGTGAAACTTATATTCCCAAAAAATACTTTAATTCACCAAGATCTTTAAGCTTGAATTGTCTCATGAGTTGATTCTTAGTTTCTTCAATGTCTTGTACATTGTTTCCTGTTATGATTATATCATCTACATAGACAAGAAGAGCAGAGAAGGAATTACCACGTGTTCGGATGAACAGTGAGTGATCATACTTGGATTGGTTAAAACCAGATAGCTTAAGTGTTGTTGATAGATTGATGAACCATTGTCGTGAGGCTTGTTTGAGTCCATACAAAGATTTGTGTAGCTTACATACTAGTGTTTCCCTCTTTCGTCCAAATCCAGGTGGAAGGGAAATGTAGACATCTTCATGAAGATCATCATAGAGAAAAGCATTGTTGACATCGAGGTTTCGAAGATGCCAATTTTGAATAGTAGCAATGGCAAGAAGAAGCCGAACATTGACAAGTTTTGCTACTGGTGTAAAAGTTTCTTGGTAGTCAAAACCTTCAATCTTACTGTATCCTTTGGCCACTAACCGAGCCTTGTATCATTCCATAGAGCCATCAGGATTATACTTGATTTTGTAGACCCATTTACAACCAACTAGTTTCTTGTTTGGAGGAAGTTGTTGAAGATTCCAAGGACCATTACTTTCAAGAGCATCCAGTTCTTGTTTTATGGCAAGCCGCCATTTTGAATCGTTGAAAGCTTCAACAAATGTGGTTGGTTCCCTGAGAATGGAAATAGAAGTAGCAAATGCACGATGTGTAGGTGATAATTTATCATAGGTAAGTACATGAGATAAAGAATGAGAAATACATTTGTCTTTGGACGATGTTGAGTGAGACGAAAGGAAGGACCGAGAAGGTAAGGAAGCTTATACATGATATTTTTTAAGGTAGCTAGGAACATTGGTGGATCGACGAAGCCTATGTGTGACTGGTGTTGGAGGAGTTATGTGTGGTGGAGAAGTTGATGATGATGTTTCTGGAGATGAATTTTGAGGGTGAAGAATGTCTAAGTCGATTGTTGGAAGGACAGATGGTGTATGAGGAAGTGATATATTTGGATTGGTTGATTGATGAATGTTAGATATGTCATCATAAATAGTATTTTTTGATGGAGTGAATAGAGTTTGAGTATTGACAGGGGAAATGAGATAAGAAAATACATGTTCATGAAAGATAACATCACGAGACACTAAAGTATTGCTTATTTTCAGATCGTAGACACGATAACCTTTTATCCCATATGGATACCTAATTAATATGCATCTATGTGATCTAGCATCAAACTTGGCGGGTCGATCATGATGTGCAGACACAAAGCAAAGGGAACCAAAAACACGAAGATGTTCATATTTAGGAACTTTGTGAAAAAGGATTTCAAATGGTGTTTTTCCCTTGAGAACAGATGTTGGAGTACGATTTATGAGGTATGTGGCTGTAAGAATGGCATCTCCCCAGAATTGTTTAGGAAGGTTGCCTTGGAAAAGTAATGCACGAGCCACATTGAGAAGGTGACAATGTTTGCGTTCAGCAACACCATTTTGTTGAGGGGTAGAAACACAACTAGTTTGATGAAGGATTCCTTTGGTAGAAAACAACTGGGTCATAGAAAATTTTGATCCATTGTCGCTACGAATGATTTTAACTCTGGATGAAAATTGTGTTTCAACGATATTAATGAAAGTGGTAAGAAATGTGTGTGTATCAGATTTAGCATGTAAGAGATAGACTTATGTGCATCTTGAGTAGTCATCAACAATAGTGAGGAAATGGATTACGTGTTTGCTTAGCTAATGGAAAAATAGAACAATCACTAATGGAACAAAAATGTGTGTTGATTGAAAGATAAATTACACGCAAATTGTTATTAGATAAATTACTAAGTTGTTGATGGCATAGATCAGAGTTTGTGGAAGTAGTATTTGAAACGGAGAAACATCCAGCCTTTTTAGAAATAGTCAGGTAGTAAATTCCCGCTTTCTCAGTTCCCATCCCAATCATCTTCCCTGAGCATTTGTCCTTAACAAAGCACATACTATTAGTGAAGGTGACATGGCAAAATTTAGTTTGAGTTAGTTTGGCTACTGAAACTAAGTTTAATTTGAAAGAGCCACACACAAGACATTATGGAGTATGAAATTATTTGAGAAATGCACAGTGCCAATATGTGTGATACGGGCAAGAGAATGATAAGGTAAATGCACATGCCGATTAGTGACTGGAATGCTGGAACTCATAAGGTTTTAGGAACAGACTATGTGATCAGTTGTCCCTATATCAAAAATCCAATGAGTTTATAAATGGAAAACAGTTGCACATAATGTGTTACTTGAAGAAGTAGTCACTTGACTTACCATGCTACCTGATTTGGATTGATTGAGAAGTGTAAGGAGCTCTTGATATTGGGCAGATGTAAAGTTGCGAGATGGTGTTTTTGTGTCGGAACAACTTTCCTGAAAGTCAGTATGATGAGCTTTGGAGGGGAAGCTATAACTTGTATTTCTCTTATCATAAATTTCTCCTTTCTTCCGACACATGTTGATGTCATGTCCATTCAAACCGCATAAATTACATTTGAGACGCTTTTGGTAGTTTTCAAAATTGTGTCCATTGAGACCATAAAAATCACATTTGAGGTGACTTCGGCAATTCTCAGAATTATGGCCTATATTGTTGTATCGATTGCACTTGATATGTGGGTTCCTTGGTGGGTAAGTTTTATGAGGATACTATGGACGACTATCTCTGGCAATAAGTGCAATAACTTCTGGCATCTTTCCTATGGTTTGCGTGGAGACAGTTCTTTGCTTTTCATCTTGAACAATGAATGAATATACCTTATTTATTGTAGGTAAAGGTTCTATGAGCAAGATTTGTCCACGTGTTGATGTGTAAACCGTGTTAAGCCCCATGAGGAACTTTATGGTTCACTATTTTTGTTGATATTCTTGTAGTTCCCTTCCAGCATTTCCTCCACAATGTGAAAGATGACATAATGCATCGCGACTATCCTATAAGCTTTTCAATTTGGTATAGTATTCTCCAATGTTTACACCTTCTTGTATGCAATCATGGATCTCTTACTCAAAGTGGAATATGTGCACGTTGTTGGTGTGCGAAAAGTGTTCCTTTAATTCTTTCCATAGCTCATATGCAGTATCATTATACATGATACTTTCTGCAATTTTGGACGATATGGTGTTGAGGATCCATCCTTTGAAAAGAATGTTGCAGCGAGTCCATTGTTTGATTTCTGCTTCAAAGTTTGTTGATGGCCTTTTGATTGTGCCGTCAATAAATCCTTCTTTGTTTTTGGTTATTAGAGCCATGAGCATCGCATGACTCCAAATGCGATAATTTTCTGGATTTAAAGATTGAGCTACTAAAACCATGTCTAGTTGGTCTGAGTGGTGTAGATATAATGAATGGCTAGGGTCATCATACCACTTTGATAAAGTAGGGTTGGTATTGGTAGTTATAGACATTATTGTTGAGTAAAATAAATTGAAAGAACAGAATATGTTTAAGTGTATTTTAGACAATAATGACTATTTGTGAAACAAATAATGAACTGAAATATACTTTATTTTATAGAAAATGAGTCAAAGATTACAGAACCAGAAATTTCAGTCGTAGAACCGGTCGAAAAGTGGGTGAACCGGCGTTTGGAGTGGCTGCAACGGTGGAGCACTGAACCGAATGAAGATCGAATCGGACTGGACCAAATGAAGGACCTAACCGGGTGAACAACGCATCGTTTACTTCAGAGGCGCACGAACAACGTGTCGTTAGAGTTGTCTTACTCAGTAGTTGGCGCGTGTGACTTCGGCGAGGTGCGTGAAACGCCGGTGAGCTTAGAGAAGGCACGTGTGAGCACGTGGAGGGGTATTTTGGCTTGAAATTAATTGTAGATTGCTCAGATTCTTCTGGATAATATGATGAGATGAAATTGAAATTATTTTGTGAATCGAAATTAATTTGTGAATCGAAATTGATTTTGAAAAAAAAAATAGAATGAGGAAAAAAAGAAAAAAATTCTGTGAGCTGAATTTTCTAAGAATTATTTCTTAAGCTCTGATACCATGTAAGAAATGGTTTTATTGATGATTAATAAACGAATGTTTACAACCTATTTATACAAAAGAAAAGTAAAATTGTAATAATTAAAAATAAACACAATTATGGAGAGACATGTTTGGACAGTCTATCATTCCCCATCAAGCTGTTGGTGGCTGCTTCCAACTGGTGTGTTGGTTGTCACCAGCTGGATCTCAAGTTCTTTAACATTATCGTGATAAAAATTAATTATTTTTAATAATGATATAATAATATAATTAATTTTCATCATTATGATGTAAAAAATCATGACCTAATTCAATTTAAAAGAACTCTTAAAGAGCAAGGGTTGTCATCACCTTATAACCAACACTTTGTTGGCTTCTCTGGTCGATGTAAGACTCATCAACACCTCCCCTCACATAGGACGAAAACATCGTAAAAATCGATTGACCGTGAGGTTGAATGACTAGGATTGACCGTGTTGGACACATCAATTGAACCCAAAGACCTGTTTTAATACCAATTAAAAAGTTATGACTTAACTCTCCCAAAAAGAACTCTCAAAGATAAAAGTTTGTAATGACCTTATAACCATAAAATCTTCAAGATATGATAGGGATTTCTCTTTAATACACTTTCTTTGCCACAATAACAAAATTAATCATCCTTAATTCTTTTACTTTTGCTATATATATTTATACTAACTTGAAATATCTGGCTCATATCAGCCTAATTCAACAAGTGGGGTATAAAAGTTATTAAAGCTTAAGATGTATGATGTATCTGTAAGTGGGGTGACTACAACTTACAATTGATCGATACTTATCGAGACAAACATTTCAACTCAGTTATGATTATGAGAGTACTGATAGCTGTATAGTTATTTACACAAAAGATTATAACCACTTATTTTCAAACTTATGTCTGTGCCGGCTTAATTTCTCTATCATTAATGTGTGGTAGGAACGATCCAGAGAGCATTTATGTTTGTTACTGATCAAGACTTGTCATCGACTTTTAATAAATAAATAAAAAAGACTTGTTATTGACTTGCAATTTATCAAGTCAATGCTCTAACACATACCGTGATACTGTTCACTCGATCAGTTTAAGCCTAGAATCTTATCTTTATCTTGTTCAACATAAAAGAATTTCAGATGAAGATATCGATGAATTTAATTTGCAGTAAATGACTTCCATATTCATTCCTCTTTTTCAATACTAGTATTGCAAAAAAAAAAACATAATGTAATTCATATATATATATATATATATATATATACATGTTCTTACTGGAAAATAGTATTCTTCGTATTATAATTAATGTAATTACCAGAAAACATAATACATAACCAACAATAATTACCACATGCAGCAAGCAAGCAGCTATTAAAGATGGATTGGGATATAAATGTAGCACATGGGGTGGTTTCTTCTAGGAGATCTGAAGATCAAAAGGGCCAATTGCAAAAGACAACTTTAGACGGAAAATATCAATACTACCACAAGGAGCTGAATACTTGAAAGTAGCATTTGGATTTAAAACAAGTCTAAGATAACAAGTTCGGTTGGTTTTAAACTTAGGCTTTATACTACCATACTTAGCTCTCACCTTAAGAGGCAACTTCAAATCAATACAATAAATTCCATCACTCCCTTCCGATTTATACTTTGAAATCTCTTTTTCCTCAAAATCAACACCAACATGTCGATCTCTCATCACTGCTTTCAAACTAGTAGTGTTGTCGTGTCGTTGATAGAGTGGATGCAAACTCACATTTCCAAACTCCTTTTTTCCGTACAAAGCTATAACATTGAGACGATCGTAGTACATACCTGCTCTTTTGTTTGGATTTTGGAGAGTGATGTTGAAAACAAGATGATAGTTGAGAGTTTTGCTGGTATTGAAATATTGAAATTCTAATAAAGAAGCATCTGTAATTGAAATATCAATGTTTTGGGGTCTAACGATGAGCCAGAAGAGTATTGCTGGGAAGAACACAAATAAAGCTAATAAACAGCTGCAGAAACTGCTTGTCTTTCTATCACAGCATTCGCCCATTTTCTAATTTAGATACAGAAAGATGGATGTATATATATTCTACTTAAAAACAAAGACTTGGATTACTTGTCTTTTTTACATTGTCATCTTTCCCAATTTATGTTATATTTAATTTCAAAAAAGAACGGTGTTAATTATTTACGTGTAGGGAAATAACACGCGTGCTAAATATTAAAAAAAAAAATTAAACATCACAAAGACCGACTTTGTATCTGATTATAATGGAATAACACGCGTGCTAAATATATATATATAAAAAAAAAAGTTAAACATGACAAAGACCGACTTTATTTCATTTTGTTTAAAATTAATGGAATTTGCCGAGATTATTCGACCCTCTCTTTAGTTTTCTCTTCTTATAATATTTTGTTATTAAAATTATATATTTATAAAGTTTTTAAAAAATACCATGCGTTTCTAATCTTTGTTCTGATGCTGACGAGGTTGATTTACCTTAATAAGTAGATAATAAAATTTTGAAATTATGGACATTTCCTCTGCATTGCTCGGTAATCGGTATCACAGTCACCTACCATTCCTGCTTCGACCATCCACCAGTACGAGGAAACAAGCTAAATGGGCATTGTTTGATAAAATTGAAATTTCGACTATTGTAATATTATAAATGTTCTTATTTAAAGGTTGTATATGCAAAAAAAAAAAAATTACATTAAATTGATATATTTTTATTAAATATGTGTATTATTGAAATGTTATTTGAAAAATAGAAATAAAAATTTATATTTAAAATGAAATTATGATAACACTAAAATTATGAATCATATATGATCATTGTTGTTACTTGTAGGTATGGAGAGACTTTTATCTATAAATAAATAAAATTATAATTATTTGTAAAATTTATATGATTTTTTTGAAACTAATAATAACAAATTAGTAGAGGTGATGATGAGATTGTAATTATGAAATCAATCTTAATAGAAACTAAACGTATATAAATATTATATTTTTTTTATAAAACTTACAAAAATTTAAATAATTAGGTTGATTTTCTTTATTTATTTATGTATATATATTTTTATTTTTATTAAAAATATATTTTAAATATATAATTATTAAAAATTAATGTTAATATTTTAAATAATTACGTGGTATTAGTATTATCTTTAACTTTTTAATTTTTTTTGAAATTAATTATATTTTTAGTAAATATTAAAAAAGAGAATGATGGTTAAATAATAGAAAAATTGTTACTAATTTATAACCAATAATTATTGATTAAAATTATGTAAAATTAAAGTGGGATAACGATGTTAGTTCTCATCCCTATAATATTTTATATTTAATAGCTTTGAATTTTTTTAATTTTTAAAATTTAACTAAATTTTAAATACTAATATTAATATAGATTTAGATAAGTGAAAAACTTTTATAAATATAATAAAATATGTTTAATGTTACTATAAATAAGATTTAGATGCATAAATTATTATACTATATCTAAATGGAAGTGAAAAATCATATATAACTATTGTGATAATAATAAAGATTGATTTAGTGGAGAAAATTTGTTTTATGTAAAAAAGGAATTTTATCACTAATAAAAAATTAGAAAAGAAAAAGAGTGATAAAGGTTAGGAATTTTTAGAAGAATGAGATGACCTTTTGAAATGTTTTAATAATGTGTGAAATTGACTATAAACATTGAAAGTAACAGGTGAAAAAGGAAAACAGAAGGAGAACCTTGCAAGTTGCAAACATATAATTATTAAAACATCTCTCATAGTTTTTTTATTGTCTCGGCCAGCATTAATCTATAAACTAATAACAAATCCAAAAAAAAAAATAAAAGAAGAATAAAACTGACAATTCACATTTCACAGCGTAATTCAAATCATAACAAAAGAGAAATTAAACGTGCTTTCGTTTAGAAATCACTTCGTAGTTAGTTAGTAATATAAGAAGATATAAGAATAAGCCGGTAAACCAAAACATACAAGTCGTTTAAATCCGTAGCTGCAATTTTTTTCTCACCACTATCAATTAATCTTAATTAGAAATGGGTGACTCAACTATGGTAGCGTGTATGTGCAGCTGTTGTTGTTTACCCCTAATGTTGTTCGTATCCATCGTAATGTTCTTCCTCATCGTTCAACCCAAAAACATTGAAATCGGATTAATAGATGCTTCCCTCAGAGAATTTCAGTATTTCAATGCCACAAACAACAACACTCTAAGCTACAACTTGGCTTTTAAAGTCACGCTTAGAAATCCCAACAAAAGAGCCGGTGTTCACTTCGATCGATTCAAAGTTGTAGCCATCTATGGCAAAAGGGAGTTCGCTAATGCTACTTTTTCACCATTTTATCAAGGCCATAAGAATAGCACTACGGTGAATGTGGAGCTCAAAGGCATTAAAACGTCAGCGTTTGAAAAGAAAGAGAGAGATACGTATAACAAAGAAATGGGTGATGGTATATATAGTATACATCTGAAGTTCCCTTTTAAGGTTAGAGCTCGGTATAGTCCATCACTGAAGCCAAAATTCAAACCCAAGTCGCGTTGTAAGCTTTCGATGAGAGTCAGTCCTAAAGATACTTCCAGGTACTCTGCTTATTGTTCTAGTATTGATATCTTCGCCGTCAAGATGGGATTTGCAATTGGACCCCTTGATCTTGAAATCTCTTAGTTATTCTTCTTAATTTTACTTCTTGCCTCTATAGATCTACTTTGCAATCTCAGAAAAATGTGGAAATTGCTATTGTTTTTCCATAGTTTTTTTTTTTCTGCGAGTGAGATTCAAATTGCTTCTTATTTCTTTGTCAAAATCTGGAGTATAATTACTCGGTTAAATAGAATGAATCTAAATGATTGGTACTTAGTATTAGGGTATGATTCGAGTCCAATGAAGACTATATGTGTTTTTCATTTGATGAAGAAATGTTGAATGTGTGAATCAGTCACGCATCTACAAAATATGAAACACACATTTAAATATATAGTTAAAACGAGTTAATTCTTCGAATAAGTTCATATTTTGAAATAAATTCGATCTAAAAGTGAAGCATGGTGATTTCAATGTGTAAACTAAGTAGGAATCTTTTTCAATGAAAAAAATACAAATAAGAAAAGAAAGCATGCCATTACACTGGTTTTAAGGAAGAAAACATATTTCCCCTCCCAAAAAGAATTAATTCCTTTACATTATTATGTATCAATATTTAGTATTATTATTCAAACCAAACAAAGCAATACTCAAAATTTCATTTTATTGTTAACCAAGCATGTCTTAGAGTATCCTCATAAAAATTCAAATCTACACAAGCATCGTCATATATTTAAGAATGAGGTAAGTGAGGCGGGAAGATTTTAGTATCTAATGAAGTATTATTATAGTAAGGGATGTTAAACATTTCTTCTTCTTCTTCTTCTTCTTCTTCTTCTTCTTCTTCTTCTTCTTCTTCTTCTTCTTCTTCTTTTTTCCTTTTGATGAAAATAACTAGATATATATTAGAAATTGTTGCTTTTAATGAAAGTCATTATATTTCTCTCACATTTCCATTTCCTTTTTTTTTCTCATATATATTATTTATTAATATTAATTAAATTTAAAACTAATTATATTAAATATGTAAAAATATATCTGAAATTTGGAAGGATACATTTTTCAAGAGTCTATTTTGCCAATTCGTGAGCTGAAGTATTAATACTTCTCAGAATCCATATGGCACGAAAGTGCTTAAATGAATTCAGGAGAAGCACTGTCTCCTTTAGAAATTGAGTTGCTTCCCAAATGATACCAGATGAAATACTCAGTGTGAAATTGATCACATTTTGGCAATCTCCTTCCACTATAATAACCTTTACCATACTCAAAGCTTTAGTCATCCCTATTTCTAAGGACGCTCCTCTTGCCTTCATTATATGTAATGCTTTTTCTCTATATTCCCACGACATGTCCATCCTCGCATTAAATGTTTGGCATTTATATCTTTTCTGTATTTTTGTTTTTCTATCTTTCTTCTTTTAAGATCCATTTACACGAAAATTTGATCTTTGATTCGCTATACATAATAAACCTAATAACCATTACGATCCACATCTATCAGCTCATAACATAAAACCCAAGTGGATAGAGGAATGAACCGCAATTTGCAATCCCAAGTGGATAGAGGAAGGCCGAAAACTAGGCCCATGAGACAACATAGCCAAAAAATTGTTTTTGTAACACCACTTGTGCGATTTAATCACATCTTTCCAAGAGATTCTTTTATGGACAATTCTAAATACATCCATAAAAACTTCAAATACATACTTTTTCAAGACACATAATCATCATAATTTTACCCATTAAAGATAGATACTTTGATGTTTCATGAGTTATAACTCGAATTAGCCTTCTTTTATTTGGATAAACCCCCCAATCCAGAACCAAGTTGACATGTTGGTCAAAACTAACAACACTACAACTTATTATTATATGTATAAGAATATACTCTTTTTTTAAGAGTTGGGTGGAAAGTTTTATTCGGTTATTGTTTTGATAATTTTTGAAAAACCCAAACCTTAATTGGCTTATAAACTCTCAAAAGCTCGTTCAAGTAGACTTAGTTTGAGAAAGAGCGAATGATTTGTTGATTTTGAACCTATAATTTTTTAATAAAATTTTCTTTGCAAAAGTATAATCTAGAACTAAAGATAATTCTTAACATTATATATATTTTATAGATTTTGTTATTTTTAAATGTTTAACATTGTTTAAGAAAGATTTTAAAATGTACATCATACCTCAAATCAATATAAAGAAAAAAAATGGTAAAAATAGTGTAAATATGAAAACAAATAAGGAATAAATTATTTTGCATATATATTAAGAAAAATTGTTAAAACATATTAATCTCTTCCTATTAAAAAGAAACAAAATGTTTATTTTTTAAGTTTAGAGATTAAAATTTATAAAAAATGGTAAATATATTAATTAATAATAGAAGTATATATGTTCGGTTTTTATGTTTTTTATAAAATAAAAACTTCTAACCCACTCAATTAAGTAGTTTTTTAAATTTTAGAACCTATATTAGAGATAAATTAACCTATAAAAAAATGTGTGGTATCAATTTATTCTTGGATTTGATTGGTTGGACATTGTTTTAAAAAATCCTTACTTTTTTCTCTCTTAAATTACTGTTATATGACCTAATTATTTATATTGTTTATTTTTGACTCTTTTAAAAATATGTTTTTTATGTTATGAATAAAATATAAATGTATAATGTATTTTTGAACATTAAAATATATATTTTTCATATTAAAAAACAAAAAAAAAACATATGTAAAATGCATAGAATCTACTTAAAAATGAAATACCAATATTTAGTCTCATGTTGCAGACTTCATTCAGCATTACTCGTCTTATCAAATTATTCGAAAAATATAGCAATACCTCTCAGTATCAATTGTCTTTAATACAAAAGATGCATCACCCCGATTATAAAACTCATGCTATTCGTTTGTTTTTATTTGTTCTGAAAAATATTGCACACACATTGTTGCCATGTGAGTGAGTTTAATGAAAGAATACAGGAGAATTAAAAAAAAAAGATATAAGAGAAGCACGTGATAAATGAAGAAAATCTCGTGCAAGCCATGTGAATTTGGAGTTTCTCAAACTCTGTTCTGTGAGACTGGGAATATAAATGATAGGGGGGATGATGTACTTGCTCATACTATTATTATGTATGTTATTCAAAGAGGTAAAATAGTGCATTCCTTAATATTCCACACATAAACCAGATCAAACCGATTAAAATCATTAATACCAGTCCACATTCAACTCCTATATATATATATAAAAAAAAGTTCACACCAGCCCATTCTCATAAATAGCTTTGCACTTTTTGTAAGCTACTTTGGAAACATGCTACTAATTATTATTAGCATTTATTTGTCATGATTTATTTATTTCATAAATTATGGTATATATCAGATAATTATTATTAAATAAAATGTTAAGATCTTATTTAATTAAATGTAAGTAATAATACTAGAAATTGTGAAAAATAGACTTTTTAAATTATTATTATAATTCAAAAGCTTGAAACAAAATCTTTATAATATTCCCAATACACACAAAAAGGGGGAGGAAAATAAAAAAAACACACATACGATAAATTAAATATCCTATGCTGTTTATAGCAAAGGAATCTGAACCACCACACAAGTCAACACACTATTTTAACAACTAACTTGACTCGGTTAAAAGAAGAAAAAAAAGATCAATATCCAGCACAAAACACATGTAGGAGTGCCAAGGGGGGATATTACTATTGCCAAAGTGATGTCATGAGATCTGAATGCAATTTTTAGTGATGGTAGTGAGGTGGTGGTGCTTTAGTCAATGACGGCGGTGGTGTTAGGGGTTTGCATTGATAGCACTTAGCAAATAGCCCAAATGTGTCAATTTGCTTCACAAAATTGCTCACGCTAGCCCATCCACCAAATCCAAATCCTACCACCAGTACCCACATCACTATGAAAGCATTGAAAACGTACATTGCTGTCCAGCTTGGTATGAAGAATGGTGGCTTCTCTACAGCATTCTGCAAAATATTGGGGATTTTAGTATGTAACCTTCAATTAAAACTTAAAATCAATAATCCAAATCTGGATTTGATATATAACTATCAAGTAAAAATAAAAGCTAGATTTGATCTAGTGCTGATTTTTATTTTATTTTTTATAATCAAATTAGAGAAACCCAGATTAGAAGATGATAGAAAATTAACGAGTCAACTGAGGCCAGCTCATCCAACACAGTACAATTATCAAAATGTAGAATATAACTAAACGAAGAAAAGGACACACCACCTATCTCAATTCTTCAAGTAACATGTCCACATCTAAGCATTAAATGCTCTTGTACACTTGCTGCTCTCTTTCTCTCTCATATTCAGGGCAAGTGCAGATTGTGGGGATCCCCATCAAATCCGGGTGCCCATTTACTATTGGAATCAACAATATAGCGCAACTAAACAAGATTATTACATCTTACATGTGATTCACTTCCGTTTTAAGTAACATTTGATAAAAAAAGGGTGCAACTTAGATTATTTTTAGAACTAATTTAGTGGTCAATTATATTATTTACAAAGAGGGTGACATAGTTCCAAGACAAATAAAGGTTAAATTTGTACATGTACTAGATCATAGAATAAGACTCAACCTTTCCTGTTTTAAACAACATTTGATAAAAAAAAAGGGTGCAACTTAGATGAATATTTAGAACTAATTTTGTGGTCGTTATATTATTTACAAAGAGAGTGACATAGTTCCAAGACAAATAAAGGTTAAATTTGTACCTGTCTAGCAGAGGCTGTTCTGTAGGTGAGCATGTGAGCTAAAGCAGGGATGATATAGACTGTGAAGCTAACCAAGAGAGCCCCAACAGCCGAGTTTATAGGCCCAAAGAAAGGGAAGATAATGGCCAAAAACCATATTGGTATAACTACCGGTAACCTTGCTAGAGCCCTTAAACAAATGCTTTTAGTATCATGCATACCAATCACCTTTTCCCACACAAAGTACAATGGCGTACATGCAAACCCAAATGTTATAAACTGCACCCAATTAAGTCCAATTCACAAATTGTTAGCTCTTGTAACTCTTAATACAACTATAATTTAAAAGGGTAGTGAAACTTTGGAACGGACCTGATGAATAAGCATTAGGATAACGGCGGCATCACGGAAACCATTCTTGGGGAGAAGAGAAAAGGCATTTGAATGGTTAAGAAGCTCGTCACCATAAGCCCAGTAGACGGCAGCAGCTGATGGAATTGTTAGAGTGAAAACGTAGAGTGTGGCTAGCAAATATATGTACTTGAACTTCTGAGGCTTCCACATTGCGTGCATTATTTCCCTGAAACATTATTTACACACTCCAATCATAACGTTTTCATCATACCCTCTAATTACTTGGGATTATTATTTAATAATTAAATTAGTAACATCTATTCACAATAACAGCAAAGAGTAAAACACATTCCTTTAGTTACTGTCAAAAACATTAACAATAATTTATTATTTATTTATCATCATTATCATTATTATTATTATTATTATTATTATTATTATTATTATTATTATTATTATTTTCTGCTAAGGGTGCAAAAAAAAACAATCAATTATAACATAGTCGTTTTTGTCATAGATGAAGAAGACAAAGGAAGCTAATTTGTTAATATTTTTGTAAAACGACGACGACTTTTACTGTGCAAATTATGATCCCCATTAAGTGGAAGATGTAAAGTTTTCAACCTAGCAAGCAAAAAGTAAATAGATAAGGCAATAATATTGTCTGCTATCTGTGGATATGCAACACCTAGGTGGCCGGCAAAAGCTGCAAAGAGAAGCTGTGTAGAAACTAAGAGAGAACATGTAATAGAAAATGCTTACACAGTGACAGCGTGGCCACCGAAGGTGTAGAGAATATTGGTTGCTCCGGTGAAATAAAGCACTAACTTGGTTGGGCCCGAGTGAGTCACTCCCTCAATCTACATAATTTCACATTCTAAGCATTAACAACTTTTGACTTGTTACTAAAAAAGTCATAAAAAGATGACAATAATGGCTTTTAAGCTTTTGTATCAATATTGGAGGAGAGTTAGATACAAAACCTGGCCGTTAACAAGAGCAGCTACGGCCATATACCACGCCGTATAAGTAGTCATCCCAAGGCCAAGAAATGACCAAAGCCGGTAGTTATGGAAAGAGGGTATGAACACCGTGGTGGCACAGCAAGCTCCAAAAATATAAGTCCAAG
The DNA here is from genome assembly GCA_033030585.1 of Hippophae rhamnoides. Classification (NCBI taxonomy): domain Eukaryota; kingdom Viridiplantae; phylum Streptophyta; class Magnoliopsida; order Rosales; family Elaeagnaceae; genus Hippophae; species Hippophae rhamnoides. Next base: position 54,761,454 of record CM065433.1, on the reverse strand, counting down.
TCCTCTTATCCAAATGGTCATTGATGTAGTAAATGTTACTGCTCTCATTCCCAACCAACAAATTGTTTAAAATTAATTTTTGGGGGAACCAATTGAGAAAGGAAGAAAAATTTCTGATCGTGTTTACTAGGGTTCAAAATTTATTAGATCCAAACCAACCCATTTACCCGAACCAATCAAAACCAAATGGTTTGGTTTTGGTTTTGGTTTTGGTTTTAGTGCAAATCCGAACACATCCATGGTATGCACACCCAAATCATGTGATGAAAATTTAAAAAAAAAAAAAACTGAAAAAGAGAACTCACCTTGCACAAGCTATAAGCTGGATGACATGGTTTGGTTTTGGTTTTGGTTTTGGTTTTAGTGCAAATCCGAACACATCCATGGTATGCACACCCAAATCATGTGATGAAAATAAAAATAAAAAAAAAAACTGAAAAAGAGAACTCACCTTGCACAAGCTATAAGCTGGATGACAGATCCGAATAACAGGAAAGTGCAATTGAAGGCAAGCCCTATTGCTTTCCAGTAAGGACCAAGTAACCCATCAAGTACTTCAAACCACTGCAATAATTAATAATACATCTTTCAGTAGAGTACTGGAATTGAGTTCGATCATTGCAATTAGAATAAATTAATTATATTGTAAAGTTCTTCAAACCTGAATAACATGGTTCTTGAAGTTAATGTTCTCTTTCTCCTTCCGACTTCGGTACTCAACATAGAGAACACTTATTAAATACGCCGTCCAGCTTCCAACAATACCGTAGAATATCTGAAGCAATATTCCTGAGAGCATACCCAGTTGAGAGAATGAGTATGGCAATGTCAAAAGCACTTGAGCTACCTGCAACAACGACGGAAAAAAGAAATTACTAATTACAATGAAAATTATTTGAGAAATAACCTTTTATTAAAATTGAAAAAGAAATGGGTTTAAGTGGGTATACTTGATTTGAAGCGCAGCTGAACCAGGCGTCCCAAACAGAGCCACCATGCCAAAGGAAGTTCTTAAAGCTAAACACTGAGCCATGCTCTTCAGGCCTTTCTTCATCCTTACGCTCATGGCCATCTGCCTCATTAAAGTTGGAGACTATAGCTTCCTCTGCTTGCTTCTGAGGCACCATTGTCCCCGTTTTTCTCTATCTAAATCCTGATAGATCCGAAACATATAAAAGACACCAAATGAGACAAAAACTATACAGTCAAACACACCCCCAGAAAATGAAAGACTTTAGATCCAAACATCAGAAAAATTCCTTCAATAGATTAAAAAACACTGAGAAACTAATGAGTAGTAGTTGGATATAAATCTAAAATTCTAAATAAAAAGGGCAGAGTCCAAAGTAAAACAAACCCAATAGACCCATACAATACAAATTAGTATACCTTCCTCGAGATTTCACTTTCTCGTAAAAGAGTACCAAAAACGCAGATCTCTAACTCTCTTCCAAAAGAAGTAAACGTAATTTCTGTGCGATGACTTTGATTTATCAGTTTTTCCTTTGTTTTTAGAATGAAAACACAAGTCCCCTGTAAATGACAGAGGGTACAGTGGGGAGGGCGCGGAGAGAGTGATTGATGAATAATCGATAAATCAATTCATCCCACAATAAGGATTTGTGATCGATTGAGAAAGCCTTAAATGCGTGGAATAATAACAAAATCTCCAGCTACGGATCTCCTTAGCTCTCTATTCTGTTCTGTCACAATAACTTGTAGCACAGTAAGGGAGTGATTTTAATGCGCCACGCCAATCTGCACCAGACTAGAGTAGACAGTGTACCTAATCCCAAAAACGGCGAGACCTCAAAAGCAGGAAAAAGAAATCTCTGCCAGAGCTTCTTCAAAGGTCTTTGCAGTAGTTGAATGAAAAAGACCCTTTTCACTCTTATTCTACTGAAAATATTTAAAGAAATAATTTTTATCACTATAGAGTATAGAGTACAGAATCTTCTTTGCTTTTGGGCTTTGAAATGAAATTTTTCCACTTTCTTTAATCTTTAAATAAACAAAAGGGTAATACCCAAGTGAAGAAGTGAATAAACAGAGATAAGAACGAGGGAATAAGGTGATGATAGGGAAGGTGACCTCTAATTATCTATATTCAGACTCCGATTCGATTCTTTGGAGATGAACAAGACGAATTTCTGATCACATATGACAGAGTTAAACAAGTAACCTTCCTTTAAATAGACCAAAAAACAACCGTTTTAACGGTTAATGGTATAGTAAAAAAAATTCTATAAAAAATATTACACAAATAGTAAAAGAAATAAATAAACTACGATGATATGATTTTTTTAATTATATTTTTATAATTAATAATAGTCATTAAAATTAAAATGGTGTCTCTTACTGTTTTACCCAAAAAAATAATAATTTCAATAAATCATTCCAATTATTTAACGTATATTCATTTTTAATTTTTCTTAACAAAAAATATATATTTATTTACGTTAAAAAAATTAATTAATAGTATATAAAAATAAAATTTTATATATAAATTAGATTTTACTATCTTATTAAACTATTTTAATTTCATCCATGATTATTTAAATACATTGCTGTCATACTTCTTATATCAATTTATAAATGCAGAATATGTTCCCCACCAAGTATACAAAATTTATCTCATCCTAAAAATCGAGAAATATTTTTTTTCTAATAGATAATCCTATGTATTTTACTTCTCAAATTGTATTGATTAAGGAAAATAAATAATAAAATTAATGTAATTGGGGAATGCTTCGTAAGGACATTTTTGGAAACAAATATGCAATAACTAATATATTATAGTTAATTATGTGATAAAAAAAATTAATCTACGTGATTGTATGTTCGTAAAATTGTATTATAGTTATGTATTTTACTTCCCTTTTTACTCTATATTTTAAAGTAATAAGGTAATTATAATTAAATTTTGCAATGTTACATACTATAATTGATTATGGTGTAAATGTGAGTACTAAACTGTCATCTAACAGTGCATTTTTGTAGATATTGTAAGAAATGGATTTATTGATATGAATAAACGAATGTTTACAACCTATTTATACAAAAGAAAAGCAAATTTGTAATAATTAAAAATAAACACAATTATGGAGAAGCGTATGTTAAATGATGATCCTTCCCCACCAAGCTGTTGGTGGCTGCTTCCAGCTGGTGTGTTGGTTGTCACCAGCTGGATCTCATATTCTTTAACATTCCCCCTCAAGTTAGAATATATGTTAATTATTCCTAACTTGTTAAGTAAGCTTGAGAATTGTGGAAAACTCAGGGATTTGGTAAATATATCTGCTGGTTGCTCTAATGTAGAGATATGATAAGTTTTGATCATTCCAACTTGAATCTTTTCTCTTACTAGATGGCAATCGATCTCTATGTGTTTGGTTCGTTCATGAAACACTGGATTTGATGCAATGTGAAGAGCTGCTTGATTGTCACAATATAACTTGGTTGGTTGAGAGTGTTTGATACCCAAATCATCCAAAATATATCGTAACCAGGTTACTTCGCAACATGCCGCTGCCATAGAGCGGTATTCTGCTTCTGCACTTGATCGTGAGACTGTATTTTGTTTCTTAGTCTTCCAAGAAATTAACGAGTTTCCAAGAAACATACAATATCCTGTGGTTGATCGTCGTGTATCTGTGCATTTTTCCCAGTCTGCATCACAAAAAGCATTTAGTTGTAATGAACTAGTTGCTGAGAAAAAGAGACCTTGCCCTGGTGTGTTCTTGACATATCGTAGCACTCGTTGAGCTGCTTCCAAATGTGGTTGTCGTGGTTTATCCATATATTGACTGAGAATGTGCACGCGATCAAGTCAAGCCTTGTGTTGGTCAGGTGTATTAATCTTCCATCAAGTCTTCGATAGGATGTGGGATTACTGATGAATTCTCCTTCAACCTTGCTGAGGGATAAATTTTGTTCCATAGGTGAATTGGCAGATTTGGCACCAAGATAACCCATATCCTCCAATATTTCAAGTGCGTACTATAGCGTTGTGAGAACAATTCCCTCACTGGAACGTTGAAACTTCTATGCCCAAAAATACTTTAATTCAGAGATCTTTAAGCTTGAATTGTCTCATGAGATGATTCTTAGTTTCTTCAATGTCTTGTATATTGTTTCCTGTTATGATTATATCATCTACATAGACAAGAAGAGCTGAGAAGGAATTACCACGGGTTCGGACGAACAGTGAGTGATCATACTTGGATTGGTTAAAACCAGCTAGCTTAAGTGTTGTTGATAGCTTGATGAACCATTGTCGTGAGGCTTGTTTAAGTCCATACAAAGATTTATGTAGCTTACATACTCGCGTTTCCCCCTTTCGTCCGAATCCAGGTGGAAGGGACATGTAGACATCTTCATGAAGATCACCATAGAGAAAAGCATTGTTGACATCAAGTTGTCGAAGATGCCAATTTTGAATAGCAGCAACGGCAAGGAGAAGCCGAACAGTGACAAGTTTGGCTACTGGTGCAAAAGTTTCTTGGTAGTCAAAACCTTCAATCTGACTGTATCCTTTGGCCACTAATCGAGCCTTGTATCGTTCCACAGAGCCATCAGGATTATACTTGATTTTGTAGACCCATTTACAACCAACTGGTTTCTTGTTTGGAGGAAGCTGTTGAAGCGTCCAAGTGCCATTAGTTTCAAGGGCATCCAGTTCTTGTTTCATGGCAAGCCGCCATTTTGGATCATTGAAAGCTTCAGCAAAAGTGGTTGGTTCCCTGAGAATGGAAATAGAAGGAGCAGAGGGACGATGTGCAGGTGATAATTGGTCATAGGTAAGTACATGAGATAAAGAATGAGAAGTACCTTTGTCTTTGGACGATGCTGAGTGAGACGAAGGGAAGGACCGAGAAGGTAAGGAAGCTTCTACATGATATTTTTGAAGGTAGCTAGGAACATTGGTGGATCGACGAAGCCTATGTGTGACTGGTGTTGGAGAAGTTGTGTGTGGTGGAGAAGTTGATGATGATGTTTCTGAAGATGAATCTTGAAGATGAAGAGTGTCTGAGTTGATTGTTGGAAGGACAGCTGATGTATGATCAAGTGATATATTTGGATTGGTTGATTGACGAATGTTGGGTATGTCATCATAGATAGTATCTTCTGATGGAGGAAATAGGGTTGGAGTGTTGACAGCGGAAGTGAAATAAGGAAATACATGTTCATGAAAGATAACATCTCGAGACACTAAAGTCTTGCTTGTTTCCAGATTGTAGACACGATAACCTTTGATCCCAGATGGATACCCAATGAATATGCATTTATGTGATCTAGCATCAAACTTGGTGAGTCGATCATGATGTGCAGACACAAAACAAAGAGAACCAAAAACACGAAGATGTTCATACCTAGGAGTTTTGTGAAAAAGGACTTCAAATGGTGTTTTACCCTTGAGAACAGATGTTGGAGTACGATTTATGAGGTATGTGGCTGTAAGAATGGCATCTCCCCAGAATTGTTTAGGAAGATTGGCTTGGAAGAGCAATGAACGAGCGACATTGAGAAGATGACGATGTTTGCGTTCAGCAACACCATTTTGTTGAGGGGTAGAGACACAACTAGTTTGATGAAGGATTCCCTTGGTAGAAAACATCTGGGTCATAGAAAATTCTGGTCCATTGTCACTACGAATGATTTTAACTCTGGATGAAAATTGTGTTTCAACAAGATTGATGAAGGTGGTAAGAAATGTGCGTGTATCAGATTTAGCATGTAAGAGATAGACCCATGTGCATCTTGAGTAGTCATCAACAATAGTGAGAAAATAACGTGCTCCATTAAGTGCTGGAATGTGATAACCACCCCAAATATCGACATGAATCATTTCAAATGGTGCTTTTGTATTGATGGAACTTAAAGGAAATGGATTACGTGTTTGTTTAGCTAATGGACAAATAGAACAATCACTAATGGAACAAAAAGGTGTGTTGATGGAAAGAGAAATTACACGCAAACTGTTATTAGATAAATGACCAAGTCGTTGATGCCATAGATGAGAGTTGTTGGAAGCAGTGTTTGAAACGGAGAAACATCCAGCCTTTTCAGAAATAGTCAGGTAGTAGAGTCCTGCTTTCTCAGTTCCCATCCCAATCGTCTTCCCTGAGCATTTGTCCTGAACAAAGCACATACTGTTAGTGAAGGTGACATGAAATAATGAGGTTTGAGTTAGTTTAGCTACTGAAACTAAGTTTAATTTGAATGAGGGAACACACAAGACATTATGGAGTATGAAATTATTTGAGAAATGTACAGTGCCAATATGTGTGACACGGGCAAGAGAATGATCAGGTAAATGTACATGTCGATTAGTGACTGGAATGCTGGAGCTCATAAGGTTTTGGGAACAGACCATGTGATCAGTTGCCCCTGTATCAAAAATCCAACGGGTTTCTGAATGGAAAACAGTTGCACATAATGTGTTACCTGAAGAAGTAGTCACTTGACTTGCCATGCTACCTGATTTGGATTGATTGAGAAGTGTAAGGAGCTCTTGATATTGGGAAGATGTAAGGTTGTGGAATGGTGTCTTTGTGTCGGAGCAGCTTTCTTGAAAGTCAGTATGATGAGCTTTGGAAGGGAAGCCATAACTTGTATTTCTCTTATCTTGAATTGCTCCTTTCTTCCGACACATGTTGATGTCATGTCCATTCAAACCACAAAAATTACATTTGAGACGCTTTCGGCAGTTTTCAAAATTGTGTCCATTGAGACCACAAAAATCACATTTGAGGTGACTTCGGCAATTCTCAGAATTATGGCCTATATTATTGCATCGATTGCACTTGAGATGTGGATTCCTTGGTGGGTAATTTTTGTGAGTATATTGTGGACGACTATCTCTGGCAACAAGTGCGGCAGCTTCTGGCATCCTTCCCATGCTTTGCGTGGAGACAGCTCTCTTTGCTTTTTCATCTTGAACAATAAGTGAATAGACCTTATTCTTGTAGGTAATGGTTCCATGAGCAAGATTTGTCCACGTGCTGATGTGTAAACATTGTTAAGCCCCATATGAGAAATTTTACGGTTCGTCTTTTTGTTGATATTCTTGTAGTTCCCTTCCGGCATTCCCTCCACAATGTGGAAGAGGACATAGTGCATCACGACTATCCCATAAGCTTTTCAATTTTGTATAGTATTCTCCAATGCTTACACCTTCTTGTATGCAATCATGGATCTCTTGCTCAATGTGGAATAGGTGCACGCTGTTGGTGTGCGAAAAACGTTCCTTTAATTCTTCCCATAACTCATATGCAGTATCACTATACATGACACTTTCTGCAATTTTGGGTGATATAGTGTTGAGGATCCATCCTTTGACAAGAATGTTGCAGCGAGTCCATTGTTTGATTTCTGTTTCAAGGTTTGTTGATGGCCTTTTGATTGTGCCGTCAATGAATCCTTCTTTGTTTTTGGTTATTAGGGCCATGAGCATTGCATGACTCCAAATGTGATAGTTTTCTTGGTTTAAGGATTGAGCTACGAGAATCATGCCTGGTTGGTCTGAGTGGTGTAAATATAATGAATGGCTAGGGTCATCATACCATTTTGGTAAAGTAGGGTTGGTATTGGTAGTCAAAGACATTATTTGTTGAATAAATTCGAAAGTACGGGATAGGTTTAAGTGTGTTTTAGACAATAATGACTATTTATGAAATAAATAATGGACTGAAATATGCTTTATCTTATAGAAAAAGAGTTAAGGATTACAGAACCGGAAATTTCAGCCGAAGAACCGGTCGGAAAGTGGGTGAACCGGCGGTTGGAATGGCTGAAACGGCGGCTGCAACGGTGGAACACTGAACCGGATGAAGACCGAACCGGACCGGACCGGATGAAGGACCGAACCGAGTGAACGACGCGTCGTTTGCTTCAGCGGCGCGCGAACGACGTGTCGTTGGAGTCGTCTTCTTCAGCAGCTGGCGCGTGTTGGCGCGTGTGTCTCCGGTGAGGCGCGTGGAACGCCGGTGAGTTTAAACAAGGCGCGTGTGAGCGCGTGAATAGGTATTTTGGCTTGATTTTAATTGCAGATTGCTCGGATGAATCTGAATAATATGATGGGATGAAATTTAAATTATTTTGTGGATCGAAATTGGTTTTGGAAAAAAAACAGATTGAAGAAAAATGGGAAAAAATTTCTATGAGCTGAATTTTATGGGGATTGTTTCCTAAGCTCTGATACCATGTAAGAAATGGATTTATTGATATGAATAAACGAATGTTTACAACCTATTTATACAAAAGAAAAGCAAATTTGTAATAATTAAAAATAAACACAATTATGGAGAGGCATGTTCATGGACAGCCTATCCTTCCCCACCAAGCTGTTGGTGGCTGCTTCCAGCTGGTGTGTTGGTTGTCACCAGCTGGATCTCATATTCTTTAACAGATATTAAAATTGGGTGGATTCGAACTCGTTAATAAATATGTATTTACGTGATTGTATGTTTGTAAATTTTATTAATAAAAAATAAAAATACAAGGAATGGATACTGAGAGGTAATCCGTTCGATTATTATACATTACGTCATTATCAACCCTATATTATTACCATTTCGATCCGATGAATAATCAAATTCCATCTGTCTAAAGATAATCAACAATTTCAATTTGATGGTTAAATTAAATCAAAGCCACCGTCTTTTTATATATATATTTTTTTACTGTTTATTCTTATTTGAATTATCAAATTCAAATACTTATCAAATTCATACAAACATAGATTTATTGATGAAACAAATGCGTGTATTTATAAATTTTATAATTTTTTATTTAAAAATTTAAATAATAATAAAAAATATTATTTGATGAATTATAGGAATTGATTTGAAATAATTCATATATATAATAGATAAAATTTGATTGAAAACTACAATGTATAAATAGATTATAGATTATAAAATTCATAAAATATATAAATTATATGAAATTACAAAGTTACTAAAATATATATATTTTATTCATCATACAACCTGAAAAACATGTGTTACATATGAATAAATTCTATTTAAAATGTTACAATTAATTCAAATATCATATAAAATTTTAACTCAAAAATATAGACTCATCTCAATTTTTTAACATTATTAACCCAAAATTCAAAAATGCATAAAGCGAAAAATCTAAAATAAAAATAAAAATAGTGAGTTAAAAATAGGATAGAGCAAAAATATATACAATGATTAATCTTATATTAATACATTATATAATTACAAAAGATATCAATAACAATTAATAATTTTTACGATTTTAAAATTTATTGATTAAATAATGCTTTATTTATTATTTAAAATAATTAAGTTTTATATTTATTAAAATAGATATTTATTTAATCATGTTTTATGCATTGTAATTTTTTTAAGTGCAACATTTCAGTACATATTTAAGATTATTTTAATTTTATGTTTTAATTTCTTAATAATATGCAATTATTATAATATTCATAAGTACTTTATTTTTCTTTATAATTATTAATTTTATTAATTTTTTCACATATGATCAAATATTTTAAGAGTAATTTGGTTCTTCTTTTTAATTATTCCACTAAAAAATAATTAATAATACATATGATCAATTATGTTTTTACACTAAATATAATTTATAAAAATATTAAAATTTACCACGTATTTACGAGACTTTTTATTTTCTATTTTATTTCCAAATAATAGATAAACTTATTTACATGAAACCTATTATTTTATGAGTATTTTTTCTTTTTTTAATTCTACCCCTAAAAATAATTAATATATAAAATAAATTATTTTTTATGCTAAATATAATTTAAAAAATAATATAAAATTAAATTATAGTTGAATTATGTTATATGATAAAATATATTGATACTTAGGATATACTTTTTTAAGTATAATAATTAACACATATTTAATATAAAATTTATTTTTCTTTTAATTTTGTAATAATAAATCATTTTTATAATTTTTATGAGTTTTTCATTTTTAAATTCTTAATTTAATTAAATTTTTAACATAAAATCAAAAAAATTGTAAGTTTTAAATCTACTCACGTAAAATTAATTATTTTGAGAGTATTTTAGCTTTTCTTTTAGTTCACCCACTAAACAACAAGTAGTACATATGATTAATTACTTTTTACAATAAATATAATTTAAAAAATAAAATGAATTATATTATATTAGATTATAATGTGATTATTTTATATCAAAAAATATATTAATAATTACCATATATTTTTTAAATATATTAATCTAGCACACAACGAGAACAATTTTGATTTTGATTTTATTTTTTCTATACATATATATAATTATTATAATGTTCATGAGTTTTTAAATTTTATTTATATTACTATTTTGGTTTTTCATTTTATTATTCCATTAAAAGATAACCGTGAATATATATATAATCAATTATTTTTACATTAAATATAATTTAAAAATAAACTAAAATTTAACATATATTATAATACTTTTGATTTTATCTTTTAATTTCGTAATAATAGACAATTAATATAATGATCATACCTTTTATGAATTTTCATTGAAACATAATTTATAAATTTAAATTTATTCACGTAGAATTAATTATTTTTGAATTTTTTTTATTTTTACTTTTATTTTTCCACCAAAATATTAACAAATAAGTTAATTATTTTTAGACTAAATATAAATTGAAGAATTAATTAAAATTTAACACTTATTTATAAGACTTTTAATTTTTTTAATTTTGTAATAATATATAATAATAATTAATCATCTTATTTTTTCTTTATAAATTTATACTAATTTATTAATTTTAAATTTATTCATATAAAATTAATTAAATTATAATTCTTTTATTTTTTTCCTTTTAATTTCCTTAATAAAAGATAAATAATACCTATAATTAATTATTTTTACAGTATTATAATCTATAAAATAAATTAAACAATATTAAATTATAACGTATTATGTTATATAAAAATACATATTGATATTTATAATGTCTCACTAATAAAAAAATGAAATGTGATTATGACGGTCATTTTTATAAAAGAAATTATAAATTTATTCTTTTATGAGATTATAAAATAATTTAATAAACATGCATGCAACTAATAAGATTTTTATGATTACTTAACAACTTATTATTAATTTATGGAAGGTAAATCAATTTATCAATTTATAGAGAATAAAAAGTTCCATAAAAATGTAATTAAAAAGAGTTATAAAAAATAGTAGTAAAGAGGGATTACTTTGAGTTTAGATTTTTAATCTTCATTAACCATTATTATTCGTTGTGTAAATATTTGTTTTCTTAAATACACTTTTTACTCATTCAAATTTAATAGTAAAATTAATTAATATTATTTTGTCATAATTAATAAAATTTTATGATTAATTTAATTTATATGCAACTAAGGAAAAAATGACAATTGTTTATGGTTAAAATAAATATTTTAAGGTACAATAATAATCATTGAAATTACAAACAATTCCTCTTAAAATAGTATTAATATAAGTGAATATGATTAGAGGTATAAATTGCGATATGATGTCTTATTAATTAATGGTATAATTCTTTAATTTTAAAAAATTGGACTCATTTTGTTTAACTTAATTTTTAATAAGATAAAATAAAGAAATAATACTAACTGAAATATCTCATTTATCTTTTATAAGTTTAAATGAGACAAGTAAACATATAAAAATTATTAAAAAACAATTATTTATAACGAAAAAATTCAATAAAGACAAATAATGAAAATGTATTTTTTAAATAAAATATATTATGATTTTAATCTAAATATGATAAAATTAAATAAAATAATATTTAAATATGATAAGAAATTTTTTAAACAATGAGTCCACTAAGAATAGTGACTAATATAGTTTTGAACTTAGATAATTCACTAGTTAATTTAGATGCAACTAATGAAAAAATAAAAAACAATGGTTTTTAAAATTAAATGTCTTATTTAAGTAGAGGGACATTGCATGTTAACAATAATCTAACTTGTACAAACATTATAAATTTTTAGGTGTAAAATCATATATTTGATTAAGAGTATAATATCATATTTACCTATTTGATCGGAGATTATTATAAATATTATAAGTCTTTTGATTTATCCTTTTAAAAATTTTACTAAAATAAAATGATATTAAATTAGGTATTTAATTTTTTTTACGAGTTTAAATGAAATAAGTGAATATACTAATATATATATATATATATAAAAGAATAATTACTATTTATAATGAGAAAGATGGATAAAGAAAAATTATGTTTTAAGTGATATTCGTTAGGATTATAATATAATTAAGATGAGAAGAAAGTAGACTATATTTAAATACCATCAGAAAACTTTGAACCATAAGTAAATCAAATAAGTAAATATGATTAATATAGTCTGGAATGGATTACTAATCAATTATAAATAATGTAAAATTTGAACTAAATAATTATAAGTTAAAGAACAAATTAAATATTAGAGCTAAATATTTGGTAATAATTTTTTTTTTTTGAATAAATATGTATCAAATACTAGATCTGTTATAATTTTATTAGATTTTAAGTTTAAGGTAACTGGGTTTACTTGAAATTTAAATTTGAAATATTTTCATTTAAAATATAAACTTAAAAATTAAATTGATGGTACTACTTGTTAATTATTAACTTTCAAAAAAATTACAAAATATGATATATAAAATTATATTATTAATTAAGTAAAAAATATTATATATATATACTTATTTGATTAGATATTAAATAAGATTAAATGAAATTATATAAGTTATTTTATATTAAAAAAGAAAAGGGAAAGATATGTATGTGATAATTTAAAAAAGAATGTTCCATAAATTCCTTGCGTAGTTAGTGATTGCACCGTTGAAAGGGGGATTTGTAGGCTTGTTGATTGGGGGGTTCGCCAATCTTGGGCCTTGGCCCTCAACGCTATCCCCACACTTCAAATTTTCTGCCACTTTAGATTAAAGAATTTTATTAATTCTTTAATATACTTTTAATGAAAATTTGACCATTGAAGTAGAACGTTGAGGTAAAAAACAGTACTAATTATAATGTTTCATTTATCCATGTTTTACTTATAGGAAATGAATAAAAATATATAAATAATAATAAATAATAATTTATAATGTAAATTTAATAAGAAAAATAATATAATATATATTTAAAATTATGATTTATAATTTAAATGATATGATATTTAAATAAAATAAAATAATATTAAATTATAAATCTATTAAAAATAGTAAATAAGATGAAAAAATTTATTTTATATATTTAATTTATTAAAATAAGTCAATTTAAAAATACTTATTATTACATATTTCAATAACGTTCGATAACTTCTCCTTACATTCTCAACTCGGTTTTAGTGGAAGTAGTAATCATTAGTGAATGGATTTTGCTGACACTAATCCTTTTTTTTTTATCTCATGTTCATCAAAATTCGGAGTATGTTCCATCCATGCCTCTCACTTGGGTCCCTTTCATCATCCTTTGTCACATTTTTAATATTTTTTTATTTTATTTTATGGAACACCCAACAACATATAAACTTTCTTTGTATCATTTATTTCTTCCAACTTTTTTTTTTCTTTCTTAATCCAAATTAAGTTACCAATAGTTATGGCACGCATGCAACAGGTGCTTTTCGCAGCAGCAACAAAAAATAAATAAGCAATAAGTATGGGATTTTTTTATAATAAACGAAAATTATTTAATTAACAACTTTTATACTGATTATATTATAAAAATTATAAGTAACTTTAATAACATTAAAACTAACATCCTTACCGTTGTAAAAACCCATGTTACTAGCTCATGAGCTAAAACATTACATGATCTTAGAATCCAAATTATAAAAAAATGTAGAAACTTATTAATGGTTGGCAAAACTTCATCCAAATACTGTTTAGTTTTCTATGAATTCAGGTTCAACTAATTGAGAACATAATCAAACGATTGATTGATAATTTACTTCTACTATTACTATCATAAACTGTAATACATTTGTCAGACTAAAAGCTTATAAGATAAAGAAAAATGTATTCTATCACTTCTATTACTGTTGTTGCGAGAAATTTAGGCCAGATACTCGATACATTATTAAAATTATCTCTTACCATCAAAGCTATAGAACATAGTTCATCTCTAAAACTGACATCAAAGTTAAACTTAACACATCCTTGTAATGGTTTATACCAAGATTAATTATGTAATATTTGCAAGGTTATCGTCTCTTCGTGTTCTACTTTGATCAAAATCAGTTAAGATTGAAACTCTTTAAATAAAATACTAATAAAATCTGTTAGTATTTTAAAGTTTGGTTTTAAATTTGTGAAAATCAAGACGGTTAAATTTGGGTCTAATTTCATCTTAAAATTCAGGTTATGAGATGGATGACTGTCTTTATTTATATGCGCAACATGTCATGATCCTCAGTCGATGTATGACTTTAACACTCTCTCTCGCATCGGCAAGGGTCTGTCCCCTTAAGACCGATGCGGATGTTTAACTTATGGAACACAAGTGGCAGAATGCATCACTCACCAGTGTCAAAACAATTGTACCGATTAGATAACCCTGCTTTGATAACATGTTAAATTTGGGTATAACTCCATCTCAAAACATATGTTATGAGATGGAGGACTGCACTTATTTATATACACAGTGTGTACGCAATCCCCAGTTAATGTAAAACTTTAATAAAAACCATAAATAAAACAAATTTTAATTTATTTTATATGTCAGCAATAATAGCATCAAAGATTTTAAATATAATTCTATAAAAGAGATGATATGAAGTTTTATAAATAGTTCCAATCTTATGACTTATATGATAACAAAAGAAGTTTACATAGAAACAAATATCTAATGAATTGATAAACTTTGAGATACATAGATTGTCAAACATTGTGTTTTCTGATAATCATCATATGTATTTTCATATTCTTTTTTGTTGTAATCTTTATGTACAAGTGTATAATATTTGTATACACAATAAAACGGAAAGTAAACAGATTATAACAATATTAATTTCCCACTATTATTTTTTTGTCCATTGATTATCTCGCCATAATTCCTACATTGTTGCTTTCCATATTGTCCGCCATATTACTCACACGCCAACACTCCCCGCTGAGGTAGCATATATATCTCTTACGCCTAACTTGTCGGATGATTGTAAAAGTTCTTTGCGCATTACCGCATTTTCATGAAAGATATCACCCAATTGATCTTCCGACTTAACAAATGGAAGCTTAATAATCTTTTCTTCAAGATTCCGTTTGATGAAGTTCCCGATCCATTTCAACGTGCTTCGTGCGATCATGCGTTGAACCTGGATCAGGAGAGATGGCAGAACGGCCGCTTTGTTATCACAAAATAAGTTCGCTTCGCAGTTGTGAGTAACACCAATCTCGCCACAAGTTTTTTCAACCACAGAGCTCACATATTCCTCGACCATTCCTCGAAATTCACTTCAACACTAGATAAGGCAACTACCTTTTGCTTTCGCTCCTCCATGTAACAAGATTGCCCCCTACAAACGTGAAGCACCTGCAGTAGATTTTCTATCCCTTCATATTCCCTACCTAATCCGACCGCATATCCAAGGACTTCCATTGGCCGTCATTCTTTGAAAACATAAGTCCTTTTCCAGGAGGACTTTAAATAACGAAGTATTCGTGACGACCGCATCCATATGGTCTTCACTCAAGCACATGAACCGACTCACGACATTCACAAAGATAAGCAATATCGTGTCGAGTACGAGATAAATATATGAGTTCGCTTACTAACCGCTGATATCTCCGTTTATCACGGGTACTTGGTCCACATATTCTCCGAGTTTATGATTTTGAACCATTGGAATATCGACAGTTTACAATCTAGTAGTCCCGCCCGCCAAAAGAGGCCCAGTATATTTCCTTCTGGGAAAGACATATGCCTTGTTTTGATCTTGTTACCTCAATACCTAAGAAGTATTTGAGCCCTCCCAAATTTTTTCATTTCAAACTCATTTGGACATTGTTCTCAAGCTTAGAGATTTCTTCTTTATCATCTCCTGTAATGATCATGTCATCTACATAGACTATAAGGGCTGTTATCTTCCCTAATCGATGTTTTAGGAAAAGAGTATGATCAGAGTTGCTTTGTTGGAACCCATATTTCTTCATTGCTAAACTCAACCTACCAAACCATGCTCGAGGTGATTGTTTTAGTCCATACAACGCTCGTTGTAATCTACATGCAGTTTCTTTTCCTGTTGTAACAGTATATCCTGGTGGGATATCCATGTAAATCTCTTCCTCAAGGTCACCATGAAGAAAGGCAATGGCCAATCTAAATTTGCCACAAGAGATAACAAGACTCTAACGGTTTTTAGTTTAGCCACAGGTGAGAAGGTTTCTTGATAATCTATCCCGTGTTTCTGTGTATATCTTTTTGCTACAAGTCTCGCCTTATATCGATCAACTAATCCATCTGCTTTATATTTAATGGAGAAAATCCACTTGCATCCTACCATCTTCCTCCCTTGAGGCAACTCGCTTAACACCCATGTGTTATTCTTCTGCAATGCCTCAAATTCCTCTTTATAGCTTCGAGCCCATTTTGGATCGTATAAGGCTTCTTCAATGCTACTTGGAATTTGACACGAGGAGAAAGAGCTCAGTGCAAATGCCTTGATAGGTTCTCGATAACCTCAGCTTGATACATAATTTTCTTTTGGATACTTGGATTGTCGTTCTTTTCTTTCTGGGGAGTATCGATTAGGAGGTTTGCCTCGATTGTGTTTGAAAGGTAAAACATAACCAACAGATGTATCTATAGCATTAGTTTGTAAATGTGTGATAGTGATAGCTTACCCTGGTGAGTATTCTCACAGGAGGATCATCGGTACCAGGGAGCGAGGGTACATCAACCACTTCATCTTCTCGGAGATTCAATTACTACCCGCCTTCTTCTTCAAGTTTAAGCTCGTGTCAGATACCGGCTCCTCCATATGATTGCATGATCCCAGTATTGGACTAGTGTTTAATATTTCAACATCAAGCCAATTTCGTTTTTCACCATAACTCTTCTCCCGAAGAAAGGGAATTGGATACCGGTGATGGGAAAACATTCTGATTCGAGGAACGTGACATCCACGGTAATATAGGTTCTTTAGTAATTGGATCATAGCATCGATAACCCTTTTTTTTGTACGCCATACCCCAAGAACACACAATGACAAGACATGGATCCAACTTAGTTCGTTGATTTTTCCGAGGTGGACAAAAGCAACACATCCAAAAATTCGAGGCGGAAGCATCAAAATAGTAGGCAAGGGAAGATGATCGATAACACCTTTAATGGAGTCCGAAATTGTAAGGTTTTGTGGCATACGATTTAGAGATACACTATTGCAAGTAATAGCATCACCCAAAGATTTATTAGCATACGTGCACCGATTAGTAAGGCCCGTGCCGTTTCTAAAATATGCCGATTCTTCCTCTCCGCAGTCCCATTCTGGGGGTTTCAGGAACACGAGGTTTCATTGAGAATACCACGGTTGTCATTCAAGTATGTCCGAAATTTTTTATTAACATACTCCCTTCCATTATCGATCTAAGTATCTTAATTTTTCGTAAAAATCAGGTTCCGAATCATGGTATGAAACAGATGAAATGTAGCAAATACTTCATCTTTATGTTCGGTAAGGTAAAGCCATGTCATTCGTGGAACAATCATCAACAAAAATAACAAACCAACGACACCACGACGTAACGACCGGGAAGCGTCCCTACACATCGAATGTACCAAAGCAAAAGAAGTCACACTTTTATTCATGCCCCTAGGATAAGATGCCCTATGACTTTTGCTAGGATACAAGTATCACATTTGAAATCCGAATGTGTGATATTTGAAAATAACCTGGGGAGTAAGGTTTTAAATACCCGAATGATGATGCCCAAATCTATGATGACTTAGCCAACATTGCTCCTTGTTACCAACAATGTTTTACATGATTGGCTCTTCCCGAATCGAGGTCATCCACATAATATAGCCCTCCTCTCCTAGTACCACGCCCAATGATCTCCTTGGTGAGAATATCATGTAAGGCGCAAAAAGTAGAATACATTAGTACTGCCTAAGATTCAAGTGACCGACTTACGTACATTAGTCGATTTTGACAGAGAGGGTACAAGTAAAGTATTAGATAATGATAATGAAGGAGATAAGATCACCGTTCAGCCTCCGTAACCGGATAAGTTGACCCTATTTGCATTGGCAACACGACTCCGTCTTGGTCGTTATCGAGAGATCGTTTAGGTCAAATGTCACGTGATCTCAGCTCCGCAGTCCGCAATCCAATCCTCCTTATCACTACGAGTAGAGATGTGAAATGCTTTACTTGGAAATACCTGGATCTGCGAAGATTCGGCCCGAGAAGTAAGCGGATAGCGAGGCATTATTGGTAGCCACACGGCTCGCCAATGGTGTCCCGTTTCTTCCGTGCTTCAAGATCATTCCACCATTCTCGGGATACCCACGTAGTTTGAAGCAGTTTTCACGGTGTGTTTGGAGTTTCCGTAATGGCCACATTTCATGTCAAGAGATGGTGGATTTCCCGTGGATTTCTTGCTACCCAAGGAAGTTCCCTGTTGGCATTAGATTGCCGTGTCCCTCGACCCCTTTAAAATCCATAACCCGCTCCGGTGTTGTATCTACACCGTGATCATCACTGCCCTGCCGACCTCTTCCCTCACGGGGGACGAATCCATGCTTATTCCACCGTAGGGAATGGCTTCGATCCGAAGCACATCACTTCGAGTTTTATCCAATCTATCATCAAGTGCCATCGACAAGGGGTATACACTCGATCTTCCCGCATTTACGATGGAGTTGTATTTTTGTATATCAATTGCACACTCCATTGATTGGGACGACGGAAATCAATTTCACGCCACAACCCTCAAGGTCATCAGAGTATTTTTCAATGGATCCACCCGTCGCTTTCGTACAAGTAACTCTGGCGGCGAAGATCATACACCCGAGACGTGTCTCCGTCCCCATCATAGTTAGCAGGCCACCGAATCCCAAACCCGTTTTGCAGTACTGGGAATCTGGATAAAATTTGCAATTGTATGGTCCATCGAATTGATCAACCATCCTTTGACAATGGCATTTTCAAGACGCCATCTCCTAAATGCGGGTCGGTTTTCAACAGGTTGAGGAAAGTCCCCATTAATATATCCCGCTTGTCTTTGCCGAGATATACATCTCCACCACTCAGACCATAAGGCATAGTCAGATCCTCCCAACTTGATACTAATGGAGCCGACGCCTGGGCCGATTTTGAGGTTGTGAGCTAATCTGAGCTCTAGTTAAAACTTCCGTCATTTTTGCCGTCAAATCTTCCAATATGAAATTGGTAGTTAAATCTCTAGATTCCGCCATGAAATCTAAAAATTGTTTTTCTTCATTTTTTCCTTTTTTTTACAAAATAGCCATTATATAAATTGAAAAAAAAACACAATTCGTAACCCTAAACCTAATTTCCCTTCTCGCAAGCGGCGCCTTTTCTCCTTCCTACGCGATTTCGTATAGAGTATGGTCGAGCCGTTTCTCGCTTGCCGAGTGCCTTTCTCACACCCCCTCTCGCGCCGCCGTCTCTCGTTTCCCAGGCAGCCGGCGCCCTTTTTCTTCCCTTCCGATACACTGCGCGAATCAATCCTTCTCTCTCCTATCGCATTCACCGAAAATGGTGCATTCAACAAGGTGTAGCCGCAGGTTCAGAAAGTTTTACTTCCGCTATGTTTCCTCGCGTCGCGAGCTCTAGCCGAAACCCGAGTTGTATTCTCGTTTCTTTGCGAAATGATAGTTTTCTCTCGGAAAAAAGGTATTGTCAACGCTCCTCTGTCTTTTCCTTCTTCTTCTTTGTTCGTTTCTATTCGATTTCTAGAATATGGAAAACGCCTATTTTTTCCTTTTTTTCCAATATTGCAACTAATTGGTTTTTTTCCAACCTATACACAAAACAAAATGGATTCACGCCAACGATTTCCTCGCCTAAAAAACACCGACTTGATTTTTTTTTTTTCCGTAACCACTTCTACGCACAACATCGTTAATCAATCTCTGTGATTCATTTTTTCCTCAAGGAAATAGTGTTGGTACTTTCCACGAGTAAAACCAGGATTACCACACCGTAAATCGTAGATAAAAACGAAGATAAGTGTAAACCGGTAACGGTTACACCGTAAATCGTAAATCAAATTTTCTCGAGAAACGTAAAACAAAGATAATAGGTAATTCCATACCTTCCTCTAATACTATGTCAAACATTGTGTTTTCTGATAATCATCAGATGTATTTTCATATTCTTTTTTGTTGTAATCTTTATGTACAAGTGTATAGTATTTGTATACACAATAAAATGGAAAGTAAACAGATTATAACAATATTAATTTTCCACTATTATTTTTTGTCTGCTGATTATCTGCCATAGTCCATGCATTGTTGTTTCCATATTGTCTTCCATATTACTCACATGCCAACATAAATAGTAAGTTTTCGAGGGGACGGGTTCAAATCAGAGACATCCTCTTCATATTTAGGTATTTGTTTTTTAATTTATTCTCATTCTCACTTAAAGTTATTACAAAGACGTATAGAGATTTTAATTGAAGAACAAGGAATGCCAAATATAAAACATGGATCAAAGTAATACTTTCATTATTATAAAGAAAAAATTATGAAAAAAATAAGCCAGTAGTAAATATTTTATAACAGAAAGAAAAATAAAATTTTAAATCAATAAATTATAAAATAATAAATAGTATTTATACGAAAGAGAGAAAAATAAAATATATATAATAATAAATTTATAATATTTTTATATTTAACAATAATATTGATAGAATCTTGTTATAAAATATTTTGAAATAATCAATAAACTTTAAAATTTTAAATTTTAAAAAATAGTTTAAATAATTTTTATAAAAGAAAAATTATTGATTTTTTTAAAAGAATAAAATCATAACTTAAAAGATGAAATATAAAATATATAATTCAATATTTATGATTAATTTAAATTTAAATATAATTAAATTTATAAAATACACATATATATATATATATTAAAATATGATATATGATTTTTAAAAACAAAGTGATGAATACAATATCTATCTTCATATTATAAAGTATAGATTTTCTTTACTTGTTTCAAATACAATATTCATCTTCATATTATAAAGTATAGATTTTCTTTTCTCGTCTTCTATTTTATTAACTCAAATCAAATAATTCTTAATTATATATATATATATTGAGTGCATTATTGTTTGCATTAGCCACTTTGTTTTAGCAGGGGAAATTTTTTGCCTTTGCGGAGTAAAGCATATATATGGAATATGAAACAAATTATAGAGAAAGTATAGAAGTGGGAAAACCCCACTATT